>JAVGVS010000082.1:719338-1264338 GCA_032718565.1 Distichodus sexfasciatus
AACTGATATGGAATTCAAAAACTGGAAGATTTTAAATTCAGTAATTAAATATCAGTAAATAATACATGAACAAAGATTTTCCCTAATGTCATAAGTGAGTAGTAATTTGCATTGTGAACACGCTGCAGCAGAGCAAACAACGAGATGTGACCTCAGCTGAAGTGCAGTGCTCAGGGAGAAGTTGGTGGCATAACGGTAGGGTGTTCGCCCCGTGATCAGAAGGTTGCAGGTTCGAATCCAGGACTGAGGTACTCATGAGCACTGCTCCCCAAGCGCTTGTTAGCTGCCCACTGCTCCTTCACGGATGGGTTAAATGCAAAGGTCACATTTCGTTGTGGTGCACTGTGTGCTGTGGTGTGTTCACAATGACGAATATAATCACTCACTCAAGTGCTTGGGGACGGTACCTTGCTCATGAGTACCTCACTGGTACCTATGTCAGTTCATGACTTGAACCAGTGACGCTCAGGGACTAACTACATAACTGTTATGCTACCGCAACTGCCGTTGAAATAACCTGAGAGAAGCATACACTGCCACTCATAAGCCTTCCATATTTTACTTATCATTTGTAGTAGACTAAAAATTTCAAATGATTTGACAAAATCCAATTGAAAGACATTCCACACTTCCACAACTAAACCCTGATCATGGCAATTAGAGACTTGTCTTACTGCAATAACTGTCTGTTTTTGGCAGCAGCTAGGGAGCATTGCTTGGGAACTTTTACCAGACCAGGAATTAAACTAGGGACCATCCAATCACAAGGCCAATGCCCTACACTACCAACTGCCCAATAATTTGCTAAGTGATATTGTTTAAGGGTGCTTGCCGAGATAAACGGATAAAATTAAATATAAAATAATACAAAATGTAACATAGAAGTTAAATGTATAAAAACACAAAAAGAATGATGTGAAGCAACAGGGCACCTTCTAGTGGTACACATTGACAACACAGTACACATTGGTTCACATTAATCCTCCAATTTTTTTTTCTTTTTAAAAAATTCTCATTTATATGTTGTTATAAGTGCTGATACCAATTGATATGTCCTAATTTGTCCTGATTGTCCTACAATGAGGTGGCATTCAGATTTAATACAAATGTTTAAATTTGATTTGAAACAAAAGTATCCTACAAAATTCTATATACTACATAGTCAGGTACATGGCATATGTCCTTTTATGTTTATACGGTATATTGTGTAATTTGAGATGCAGCTTCTATTTTTTCCAGTAACCTTTGTGGATGTGAACCAAAGTGAACTAACCCTTAGTGGCCTTTTCCAATTAAGTAAATGACGGAGCAAGCATGCTCCACTCCATCCCCCCTGCTTTTTTATATTAGCACTATGTAGGCTTAAAAGCATTTCAGTCAATGAAACAGTCATTGATAATGGGGTCTGGCTTTCAGCAGACCAATGGACATGTGCATTTTCCTTAAGGACAGATTGGCTGCAGGATGCCTTGTATTAGAATGCATTGCACAGATGTGGGGAGGAGTGGAAACAATCCGGCTCGAAAATGAAAAACCAGGAAGGGGCTCATTTGCAGACTTGGCACACTTCATTTTTACTCATGGTGAAAAATTGCTGTGTATTAACTGAAGTGCAGCTGATGCTTTATTGGCATGATGTTGGAGGAGATGAGTATGGACCTGATGAAGGCAACAGAAGGGAGAAAATAGCTGTTTTGTTTACCCTCAGGATGGATGAGTATGTGTTGCATTATGGAAGGTTACCTTTAAAGATTAAATCTGCTGTTTGGACTATTGTGATCTGAGGAAATTAACATAAAGAAAACACTCTTAAACCTAAAACACCTGGGCCAAAACGAACCATTCATTAACTCTTCAAAATTATATATTTTTAATGAAATGATAGCAATCATAATTCTTTTTGACATTATATACCAGTCATACTAATGCCTGTGCAATGACGTGAAACCTATAGTACACAAATTATCCTTGCGTATTCACTACTATGTGGTAAATATAGCTTTTTTTTTTCCCAAAAAAAAGAAAGGCGTATCTTAATTAGTTAGAGTGATGTCAGCCTAAATCCTTGCCAGTGGAAAAGCTGTATAAATAACTTCGCACCATGCGGGGGTATTTTCAAATATCTGTTGACACTTACAGCTGTGAATTGAAATGGCATACAGTTTAATTACTTTAGTGTAAGAAAAAGACTTTTTAATTTAGACATTGATTATAATACATGTCTTGCTCACTATCTTTCTTATGCTCTGTGAATGAAATGCTCTTTTATGCATTTTTCCATATGTCTCAATTTTTTATTATTAGCTTTAGAAAGAAGTACAAAGAAAGGAAAGAATTAGTCATATCACTGTTGGCTGTGGCAATAAAAAACTGTGCCAACATGTGACTATTACAAAACTGAATGCAATCATACGCTGTGTCAATTGCAGGTCTCGAAATGCATAATCTTTGAAATATGTATTAATAATGGCTTAACAAGAGATAGGTTGGGGTTTTCTACAGAATGGTATAGCCTGCTGAGCTCTATTGCAATTACATTAATATTTTCAATTATAACATTAAAGCAGTTATATTATATCATTATATCCTCTATATTCACATATCCTGTACTTCAAGATTAGCCTACTAGACTTGGATAACTGGGGACACCGTCTCTCCTCAGGTATTAACAGGCATTGTTTATCCAAATAACATTAGGTAACAACTAAATAATGAGTGTATTTACATGTAGCAGTAATACAAGTCAGGAAAAAAAAACAAGAGACCGCATCACTTTTTTCTGTTCACAGGCTTTGCAATATGTAGCAAAATGTACAGGTTTCTGTTCTTTTATGAGCTTGTTGCAGTTGCAGGTCTGTGAAAAATAAGACAGCAGTCAATATTTTTTATATATAATTACAATTCTGTTTTTATAGCAGCTTTTCCATGAGTTATATTCCAGCACCTATACATCTGGTTCAATTTGCTGATTAGAGGAAACAGACCTCAGCACATGAGCATACCGTGGACTTGTGGGTGATAATCTTTTAATAATATAATTGTAAAATAATATAATGCAACCATAAGAGGTCACAAGCCAGTGATTCCTTGTGCCGGTCCTAAGTCTGGATAAATGCAGAGGGTTGTGTCAGGAAGGGCATGCAATGTAAAACCAAAGCCAAATCAAACATGCGAATCACAAACAGGGATTTCATACCGGATCGGTCGAGGCCTGGGTTAACGACGACCGCCACCGGTGCTGTTGACCTACAGGGTGCTGGTGGAAATTGGTCTACTGTTGGTCGACGGAGGAGAGGAGGAAGGCATGTGCGTAGGCAGAGAGAGAAGAAGAAAGGCAAGAGAGTGGAACTGAAAGTAGGGACTTTGAATGTTGGCACTATGACAGGTAAAGCTAGAGAGCTGGTGGACATGATACAGAGAAGGAAGGTGGATATAATGTGTGTTCAGGAGACCAGGTGGAAAGAACGGCGTCTGGGCGCTGGTTCTTTCACTGAAAGGTAGCAAGGCTAGAAGCTTAGGAGAAGGGTTTAAGTTGTTTAAGAGTTTAAGAGTTATCCTGAAGGAGGAGTTTGTTAGGAATGTTCTGGAAGTGAACAGAGTGTCAGATAGGCTGATGAGTCTGATGCTTGAAGTTGAAGGAATAATGATCAATGTTGTTAGTGGTTATGCCCCACAGGTAGGATGTGAGCTAGAAGAGAAGCAGAATTTCTGGAGTGAGCTAGATGATTTGATGCAGCGTATCCCCAGAGTTAAGAGAGTGGTAATTGGTGCAGACTTTAACGGACATGTTGGTGAAGGGAACAGAGGTGATGAGGAAGTGATGGGCAGGTTTGGTATCCAGGATAGGAACGAAGAGGGACAGATGGTGGTAGACTTTGCGAAAAGGATGGAAATGGCTATTGTAAATACTTTCTTCCAGAAGAGGCAGGAACATAGGGTGACTTATAAGAGTGGAGGGAGGAGCACACAGGTGGACTACATCTTATGTAGATGTTGTAATTTGAAGGAGATTAGTGACTGCAAGGTAGTGGTAGATGAGAGTGTAGCGAGACAGCATTGGATGGTGGTCTGTAGGATGAAACTGATGGTGAGGAAGATGAAGAGAACTGAGGTGGAGCAGAGGACCAGGTGGTGGAAACTGAAAAAAGAAGAGTGTTGCAAGGTTTTCAGGGAGGAGTTGAGACAGGCTCTTGGTGGCCAGGAGATGCTCCCAGATGATTGGACAGATACAGCTGATATGATTAGGGAGTCAGGTAGGAGGGTACTTGGTGTGTCATCTGGAAGGAGTAAAGTAGATAAGAAGACTTGGTGGTGGAACAAAAAAGTCCAGAAGCATATACAGAGAAAGAAGTTAGCAAAGAAGAAGTGGGACACTGAGAGGACTGAGGAGAGTAGACAGGAATACAGGGAGATGCAGCGTATGGTGAAGGTAGAGGTGGCAAAAGCCAAACAAAGGGCGTTAGATGACCTGTATGCTAGGTTGGACTGTAAGGAGGGAGAGAATGATTTGTACAGGTTGGCAAGGCAGCGAGATAGAGATGGAAAGGATGTGCAGCAGGTTAGGGTGATTAAGGATGGAAATGTACTGACAGGTGCCAATTGTGTGATGGGAAGATGGAAAGAGTACTTTGAAGAGCTGATGAATGAGGAAAATGAGAGAGAGAGTAGAGTAGAAGAGGTAACTGTTGTGGATTAGGAAGTAGATGAGATTAGTAAGGATGAAGTGAGGAAATTTAGGCCGGTTATATGTAAAGTGCTTTGTGACAATGACTGTTGTTAAGAGCGCTATATAAATAAATTTGAATTGAATTGAATTGAAAGCCTTGAAGAGGATGAAGAGGGGAAAGGCAGTTGGCCCTGATGACATACCTGTGGAGGTATGGAAGTGTCTAGGAGAGGTGGCAGTAGAGTTTTTGACTAGGTTGTTCAACAAAATCTTGACGAGTGAGAAGATGCCTGAGGAATGGAGGAAAAGTCTCCTGGTGCCGATTTTTAAGAACAAGGGAGACGTACAAGATTGTGGCAACTACAGAGGAATAAAGCTAATGAGTCATACAATGAAGCTTTGGGAAAGAGTGGTGGAAGCTAGGCTTAGGTCAGAAATGAGCATCTGTGAGCAGCAGTACGGTTTCATGCCAATAAAGAGTACTACAGATGCTATTTTTGCTATAAGGATGCTGATGGAGAAGTACAGAGAAGGTCAGAGGGAGCTGCACTGTGTCTTTGTTGATTTAGAGAAAGCATATGACAGGGTGCCGAGAGAGGAGCTGTGGTATTGCATGAGGAGGTCTGGAGTGGCAGAGAAGTATGTCAGAGTGGTGCAGGACATGTATGAGAACTGTGAGACAGCAATGACGTGTGCTGTAGGAGTGACAGAGGAGTTCAAGGTGGAGGTGGGATTGCATCAAGGATCGGCTCTAAGCCCCTTCTTGATTGCTTTGGTGATGGACAGGCCGACAGATGATGTTAGACAGGAATCTCCATGGACTATGATGTTTGCAGATGACATTGTGATCTGCAGTGAGAGCAGGGCGCAGGTAGAGGAAAGGCTAGAGAGGTGGAGATATGTGCTGGAGAAGAGAGGACTGAAGATTAGTTGCAGCAATACAGAGTACATGTGTGTAAATGAGAGGGGCACAAGAGGAACAGTGAAGTTACAGGGAGTAGAAGTAAAGAAGGTAGAGGACTTCGAGTACCTAGGGTCTACGGTCCAAAGCAACGGCGAGAGTGGAAAAGAGGTGAAGAAGCGTGTGCAAGCAGGTTGGAATGGGTGGAGAAAAGTGTCAGGTGTGATGTGGGATAAAAGGGTTTCAGCAAGAATGAAAGGAAAGGTGTACAAGACAGTAGTGAGACCAGCCATGTTGTATGGTTTGGAGACAGTGCCAATAAGGAAAAGACAGGAGGCAGAACTGGAGGTTGCAGAGCTCAAGATGTTGAGGTTCTCTTTGGAAGTGACAAGGATGGATAGGATCAGGAATGAGTTCATCAGAGGGACAGCTCATGTTAGATGTTTTGGAGATAAAGTCAGAGAGGCCAGACTGAGATGGTTTGGACATGTCCAGAGGAGAGACAATGAGTACATTGGTAGAAAGATGCTGAGGTTGGAGCCACCAGGCAGGAGGCTGAGAGGAAGACCAAAAAGGAGATTTATGGATGTGGTGAAAGAGGATATGAAGTTATTTGGTGAGAGGGCAGAGGATAGGACTAAATGGAGACAGAAGATCTGCTGTGGCGACCCCTGAAGGGAAAAGCCGAAAGAGGAAGAAGAAGAAGAATTGTAAAATAATATATTTGTAGTTTGCAACTTCCTGATAATTTACTCCATATGATAATAAAATAATAGATAAGATATTTACTCCAAAAATGTCAGATCTTTGGCAGAAGAGAAAAAATTGGCAAGTAGAAGAGCGATTTCTTACAGATATCTACACCACATCGCCCTCCACTGAAGGCATAATGAGCTGCAGTAAACTACATTTTAGCATTTTAGTCCTACTTCTACAGTTATTTTGCTACTGGGAAGGACTAATACAGCGTTGTTTAATACAATTTCATTTTAACCCTCATATCTTTGCCGCACTGCCAAAAGCTGAATTCTTTTTTTTTTTTCTCAACTCATTAAAAACACTAAATTTCTGATGCAGGAGCACTAACTATGCACAAAATGAAAAGTTCACTGTTGAGCATTAATATAGCAGTACACTGAGCTTTAAAGCAAACAGGGAACGGAGGTCAGGAAGAACATATTCAGGCTTTTCGAAAGTTGAAAATCTTCTTTGCTGGGGGAAAGAGGGAAGGGGGCAGGAGAGTGAGAGAGACACCAAGAGAAGAAATGAGAGAGGGAGGGTGGGGAAGAGAGGGAGAAAAAGAGAGACAGAGACAGGGGAATTAGCTGCTACCTTGCTCCATTGTTAAGGTGGAGACTATCTATAAAGGGGCCATATAGTGTATATGGCCAGAGAGAGAGGACAAGAGAGACAGAAACAGAAAGAGAGAGAGAGAAAGAGAGAGAGAGAGATATCTTTTAGATGAATGTCTATATCTTTTCCAGCAGCTTTAAAACAAAGCACAATAGTTCCCATATCGTTGCAACTGAAATCATCAAACATGCACCAATTTAGATCTAATCAGCACAGAGTTGAGTCCTGATTGGCAGGGCTTTTGTAATTAAAGATGTATGAAGCACATTTATTGTGTTGGTTGCTATGGGATAAAATCAATTTTCCTTAGTCTATATACATTTATGGGCAATGTGAGTAGAAACACCTTAATTATGTAGGAACGTATGGCACGCTCTTACCTCAACTAAAAGGACCACAAGCCCACTGCTGATGAATGTCACGGTAAAGTTTCAAAAACCCACTGCTGTTTAACCTCCACAATGATCATATATAATAGTATACCACAATATAATCAATATAACTGCAGTTAGACACTATTGTTAAAGCAATGCAAAGAGGAAAATATAGGTAACCCAATGCACACTCTGCCAGATGAGCTAAAGCCTTATAAAAACAGCAATAAATACAAAGAACAGCCAACTGATTAGTGTTTCTAATAAAAAGGACATAAAATGAACATAAATGTGAATGTGCTAACAGTCTTTACTCCAGACAGCTATGTGGGGGGAAAAGTACAATATTCATGGGTGCTATATTCCTTCCCAAAGCATGGAAGCAGAATTAATTCAATCTATTCTCAATAAATTCTATAGATCATGTTCATGCACATATTATCATATTTTACCTACATATCACACAGACACACACTTCTTAAAGGAACGTGGGGTGAAGCTCTAAGGCACTGTATATGGTTTGAGATTTATATATGACCTTTTTAATTAAACACTTAAAAGGCGGGAATTTAGCTATCATGCACCTTAGTACGCCAAAAGACTTACTAGTACGAGAGATGTGGGTAGGGAGAGAGAAGAAAAAGCAATAGATGCAGAAGGAGATGTGGATAGTGAGAGACAAAACGGGAATGTAAAGACAGAAGGAGAAGAGAGAAAGAGAGTGAGAAAGTGTGAAAATAGAAAGAAAGAGAGAGAGAGAGAAAACAGAGTTTAAGAGAGAGAGAGAGATGGAGGAGAAGAGAAACAGAGAAATATGGGTAGAGAGAGATGAAAAGTAAGAGATGCAGAAAGAGATGTGGATATTGAGAGAGAGAGAGAGACAGAGACAGAGACAGAGAGAAAGGGGAGAGAGAAAACAGACTGAGAGTGAGAGAGATAGAGAATGACGGAAAATGGGAGAGAAAGGAATAGAGAGAGAGAGAGAGAGAGAGAGAGATAAGAGAGATAAGGTTTTTGCTGCTTCCATTCTTCTTGTGCACCTTTTTTTTTTTTAATCAGTCCAGGTCTTTATTACTATGAAGCTGCCTATTAAGGGGCTCTGGGTGTGTTTCTGATATTATACTTCTGCCAATTTTGGAGAAGCTTAAAAGATCAGGAAGAGAGAGAAAAGTCTCTTTCTCTCTTGGTCTCTCATTTTTTCTGTTCTCAAAAAGAAGAGACAGCACGACTCTTCTGATCATAACTCAGTGACTCACCAGCCCCCCCTTCTGTTCTCACCAGCTGCCCCAATTGTGGCCAGCTTTACTCCGGTTCAGGGCTAATGTGTGGGTGTGTAAGAGAATAAGAAAGAGAGAGAAAGAGTGTGTGTGTGTGTGTGTGTGTCTGTGCATATGTGCTTCTCCATGTGTCCCTGGTTGGGGGTCCTCCACAGGCCTATGGAGATGGAGGCACACTAACTGAATCGGTCATTCAAGTGTTTCTGTATAATTGCAGTGGTTAAAAGACCACTGAGACTCATAATAGGAAAGATCTCTCCCACTGACTTCCCTGTGGCTGTTCTCCGTCTCTCACCGTGCCTCTCATCCCTTTCTCGCCTTCCCTTATCCCTTTCACTTTTTCAATCAATACCACCCAAACCCAGTTACATTAGTTTCCATTGACAAAAAGGGACAGCATCAGTAGGAGAAGACAGAGTGGAGTATTTCTTAACAATATTTTTAATTTGCAATTACTGCCCGTTTTAAACATGAATAGTGCTGTGATGAGATTTTTTTACAATACTGAGAATGAATATTTAGAATCATTCAGTGTAGGATGGAGTCTATGTTTTTGGAATTCAGTTCACATCCAGTAAGTTGGTAATGTATTTTCATCCACAGCCTAAATGAGAAAGACATGACAATAGAGCTGTGGTCACTTTTTGTTGTATTACTGAAATTAAATCCACTAACTTGTCTGTTATTCATGACCAAGTTTGATTTTTTTTGTTTATATGACCAACTGACCTGAAATGGCAAATGGAACAAATTTCTGGTCAGTGCTTTCTTTTATGAATAGACTTTTATTATAAATTCCATGACCATAGATTATTTGTTTCTTTTTTCAGCAATTAATTAAGGCTTTATTTGCTACCACAAATGAATCATATAATTACTTACAAGCATTCCATTAGGATTTTGGACTATGTCTTTCTCTTCAGCATTTCCCGAAATTGTCATGGGCATGCATGGAGCAGGAGACGGGGGACACACTTGCAGGCGTTTAACAAAAGAGTCTTTATTAATCACAAAGAAGGTGCAGGGAGAACTCTTGATGTGAAAAATGGGAAATTAGAAAAAATGACGAGGCACGGGAAACACAGTCCAAGGGGATAACTCCAAACACAAAAACACGAGGAGAAAATAAATGAAGAAACCGGGACTCATGCTCAACGGTGTAGGGCATCTCTGGGTCAGGTATCGGCAGAATAGGGGCGGAGATAAATTTCTCCTTTAAAGAAGTGAATGAGGGACATGAGGGGAGTGGACACAATGCTATAGTTCCTAATAAATCTCCTACAGTAATTTCCGAACCCCCAAAATCTCTGTAATTCTTTCACCAAGGTCGGCTCTGGCCACTCAGACACTGGTTGCACCTTGGTTTCTTCCATTGTGATGCCCTCTGCGGTGAGACGGTAGCTGAGAAATGTGAACTCTCACTTCTCAGCCTTAACATACAACCCATGCTCGAGCAGGCGACCCAGCACGCGCCGGACCTGGTCCACGTGTTTACTGAACGTTTTTGTCATCAGGGTGTCGTCAATATATACAACTATAAATGGGTCAAACATGTCCCGGAGGACATCATTGACGAAGCTCTGGAAGACAGAGGGAGCATTAGCAAGCCCATAAGGCATAACCAGATATTCATAATTGCCCGACGTTGTATTGAATGGGGTCTTCCACTTATTACCTGCCCGAAACCGCACAAGGTTGTATGCACTCCGGAGGTTGAGCTTCATAAAGAAACTTGGGGGATAAGGGATAAGTGGAAGAGGGTGGAAGGGGGTGGATATACTTCACCATAATATCACTGAGGCCTTGGTAATTGATGCAGGAAAAGTCAGTCAAAGTAAACTTTATTGTCATCTCTTCTATATGTTGTACAGATATACAGAGAGACAAGAAGACATGGCTCCAGTTTACACAGTGCAACAAGAAATAGAACAAAGAACAGATAGGGCACACAAATTAACAATAAATAAATAGGACACAAAATATACTTTTTAAGCTGGACGTGGAAATTGACTGACAGTTTTCAATATGAAAACTTTTGATATCCAGTCTATTAATAGCGTATTTTTAAAAGTCTGACAGAAATTTTAGTTTGTACAGATATCATAGCAGCATTTTTGGAGAACCGTTCTGTGCAATACTTTTCAACAATGTGTGCAGATATAGTTAGTTAAAAAGTGACCAGTGATATACTGTATACATGTTTAACGGTTGTGCAAATAGTAGAGGCAGTGCAAAAATTGTGCAAATATTATGGCAGTGTTGTAGCATATAGTAATACTGTACAGTTTGTAGGTATAGACATTTTTCTTATTCTTACACATCTTTTCAGAGAGGGTTTAAGTGCAACATGAAAGAGATAGTCTGTATAGCAGCATGTGCATCACAGCAATGGTGAGGTATAAAGTGCAGAGGTGCAACAGAGTTAGTTCACAGTCCAAGTGCGTGTGGGGGGAGTGTGAGCGCAGGAAGTGTGTTTAAGAGTGTGATGGCTTGTGGGAAAAAAGCTATCACGCATTCTGCTGGAACGACTCCTGATGCTGCGGTAGCATCTGCCAGATGGGAGGAGTGTAAAGAGTCCATGTGAAGGGTGTAAGGGGTTGAGCACAATGCAGGAGGCCCTTATGATGTAGTGTATGTAAAAGATGTCTCCTGAAGTTGACGATCATTTCCTTGGTTTTGTCCACATTCAGCAACAAGTTGTTCTCACTGTACCAGGCAGCCAACCGTTGAACCTCATCTCTGTACGCCGACTCATCGTTGTTGCTGATGAGCCCCACCACGGTCATGTCGTCGGCGACCTCAATGATGTGGTTAGGAGTCAGGAGTGTGAACAGAAAGGGGGCTGAGAATGCAGCCCTGAGGAGCTCCGGTGCTCACCCTGATGGTGCTGGAAGCATTGTCGCCGATTTGGACGGACTGAGGTCTCTCTGACAGGAAATCCAGTATCCAGTTACAGAGTGAGGTGCTCAGTCCCAACTCACTCAGTTTCACACACAGTCTTTGGGGAATGATGGTGTTGAATGCTGAACTAAAGTCTGAAAGGAAAGTGGTGAAAGAAGTCCACCATCGTCCTTCTTCACAAAGAAGACACTGGCAGAGGCAGGGGACCACAATTGCCTGAGATAACCCTGTCAGAGGGCCTCGGCCATGTACTCCTCCATTGCCCGGGTTACCGGCTCAGATAACGAATAAATAAAGTGACCCTGGTGGTGTTTTACCTGGCAGGAGGTCAATCGCACAGTCCCAGGGCTGATGTGGAGGGAGGCAGGTTGCTCTAGAGACTGAGAATACCTCCTGGAGGTCAGTATACTGTGAGGGAATTGGGACAGGTGTATGTGACTGGGGGGGACTTTCAATGGACAGGTAGGAAGAGACAAGGACACCACCAAGGATTGTGCGATGAAATTCCCAGCTGACCCAGAATCTAGGACAGAAACAAAAAGGACACGATTACCGACAGATACTGAAACAGGTAAAATAAACTGATTTACTAAATTAAAATGATCCACCTGAGTGAGTGGCGATGCTCTTCTAGGGTGGAGGGTGCACTGCTCGCGCCAGTGGCCAGTCTTTCCACAGTACATGCAGGCCCCTGCCTCTTCTCCGACGCCGCTCCTCCGTGGTTGTGTGAGACACGCCCAGTTGCATTGGCTCGGGGTGGACTCTTCACAGGTGGGGGGATGGTGTTACTGGCCAGGGTCCTGGTGTGAGGGGAACGATGAGGTGGAGAGTGCTGACGATGCTTGTCCATTAAGTGGTTGTTGAGACTCGTAGCCAGATGGATAAGCTCATCCAGGGACAGACCTGCATCTCTACATGCCTGTTCTGTTTGCAGCTCTGAACTGAGTCCCTCCCTGTGGAGCACGGTGAGTGCCTCATTGTTCCAGCCACAATCTGCGGCCAGGATATGGAATTCAATGGAGTAATCAAAGACAGTGCATTTACATTTACAGTATTTAGCAGACGCTCTTATCCAGAGCGACTTACAGCAGTGCTTTGTAGTCCACAACTGTTCTTAGATCCATAAGCTATGTCAACATCTGTAGTTAAACCAAATTACCACGGACTAAGTTTTATACTTTAATGAAAAAAATGGGTTAGAGGAAAGAAGTTCAGACAGACACACGTTAGTTTTTTGGGGTTTTTTTTTAAATAAAAGGTTTACATAAAAGGTAAATTAGTCCCCTAGATACTCTTTGAGGAGGTGTGTCTTCAGACGACGAGAAGTGACACGTTGTTTAATAAGTGCTGATAGGTAAGGAGGTGCAGTTCCATCCTTGGCCTTAAAGGCAAGTGTTAGGGTTTTGAACCTGATGCGAGCAGCCACAGGGAGCCAGTGCAGGTTCCGCAGCAGAGGTGTGGTGTGTGTGAATTTAGAAATGCTGAAGATAAGTCTTGCAGCTGCATTCTGGATCAGTTGAAGTGGTCGTGTTGCTTTCAGTGAAAGTCCAGCCATTAGAGAGTTACAGTAGTCCAACTTAGAGAGAACCAAGGACTGGACGAGAAGCTGAGTAGCCTCGGTAGTGAGAAAGGGGCGGATTCTTCTGATGTTGTATAGAAGATATCTACAGGACCTAGTGAGGTTGCTAATGTGTGAAGAGAATGACAGTTCGTCATCCAGAATGACACCAAGGTTTTTTTGCCGTTTTTGAGGGGATGATAACAGAGTTATCAAGAGAAATGGCAAGGTCGAGGTTTGGTGAAGGACTGCCTTTGATGTACAAGAGTTCAGTCTTGCTAAGATTTAACTTGAGGTGGTGGGATGTCATCCAAGAAGAGATGTCAGCTAGACACTCTGAGATTCGAGTTGATACATGTTGGTCGTCTGGTGGAAAGGAGAGAATGAGTTGAGTGTCATCAGCATAACAGTAGTAGGAGAACCCATGTGCAGCTATAACCTCCCCAAGAGAACCAGTGTATAGAGAGAAGAGAAGGGGTCCTAGGACTGAACCCTGTGGAACACCAGTGGTCAGCCTTCATGGGGCTGATAGGGAGCCTTGCCATGTCACCTGGTATGTCCTGTTATTAAGGTAAGATGCAAACCATCGCCAGGCTGTACCTGAAATCCCAAGGCTGGAGAGAGTATCCAGAAGGATCTCGTGGTTGACCGTGTCAAAAGCTGCAGACAGGTCCAGAAGTATCAGAACTGAGGACAGGTTTGCAGCTCTGGCAGCATGAAGATTTTCAGAGACAACTAAACGTGCACTCTCAGTAGAGTGTGCTGCTTTGAATCCAGACTGGTTAGGGTCATGGAGTGCGTTTTCAGACAGGAAGACATTAAGTTGGTTGTAAACTGCTTGTTCCAGTAATTTGGAAAGAAAGGAGAGCAGGGATACTGGTCTGTAGTGGTTAACATCTGAACAGTCCAGAGAGGGTTTCTTTAAAATGGGCGTGACGATAGCAGGCTTGAAGGCCATTGGAACATGACCAGCTATCAAGGAACTATTGATTATCTGAGTGATGTGTGGGAGAAGATCCTGTGAAATGGTCTGCAACATACCTGAGGGGATTGGGTCAAGTAGACATGTGGTAGAATTGCTGGTCGTGAGGATCTGAGACACATCTTCATGGGATAGTGGAGTGAAGTCTCGAAGTTGGGCAGCACTAGCAGGTTGTGAGCTGGTCGTCAGGTTGTCAGTCAGAGGAAAAGAACTCCTGATAGAAGCAATCTTCTCCTCGAAGAACGTGGCAAAGTCCTCTGCTGTGAGAGCTGGAGAAACAGGAAGAGCTGGTGGTTTGAGTAGGGAAGAGAAAGTAGAGAAGAGTTTGCGAGGGTTAGATACAGACACACAGTGCCCATACCCTGTTGCTGACACAGCAGCCAAATGCCACTTGACTGCCCCTGCCCGGGATGATCACACACCATCTGGAGTTGGCGAATGAAGGACGCGTACGGAGAGAAAGAAAGAAATAATGAGTGCCCAAACCAATGCCGAAGCGAAAACAAAAGAAGGAACAGGTGAAAATGATAATAACCGTGGGAGTTTCCTAAACAAATACTAACCTACTAGGTAGGGGACACACAGTGAAGACTACAAACACGGAAGTGAGGTGCACTCTAAATGGGGAGTGAGCTACTACTGAGGCGGCACGAAGTGTAGACTCAGAAACCCGGAAGTGAGGATCGAGCTAGCAGGGAAAGCTTATGCTAACCGGAGAAACAGGAGGAGGCACAGACACATCAGGGAAGGCACCGAAAGTGTACCCAAAGAGAGAAACAAATACCCCCAGGTCAGTACTCCGGCGATCGTGGTCGTGGCACGGCTGGCGAGGGAGGCGCAGCCGTGACAGAAATAAAGAAAGGTTTCCTTGTCACCTTCCTCTTGTGTTAGGGTCAGCACCGACCCGTTTTAAGTTTTAAATCCATAAAAGTACCACCTAATTTTTTTTTTATTGCATCAAGGCTTTTTGACTTTGTCAGGAATCTCTACTTAAATAAAATAAAACCAAAAAAAAACAAACAAACAATTGTGCTAAATTATAAAATGCTGTGGTGAAAATTGTTACCTTTGTGTTGTTAGTGTCGGTTTTGACCCAGTTAAAATATAAGATTATAAAAGAATAGTGTCAAAACTAAAATCATAAACACACTTTGAGAGGCTTCTCTCTTTGCCTGTGTGTCTCCTTACCTGAACGAACAAAAAAACAAACAAAGACAGACATGTAAGGCTTGCATAAGACCAATTCAGTTTAGAGTTCGTGACTTGCAGAGTACACATCTCCTGTTTGCAGCACTCAAAAGTGAGAAGATTTACAGTAAGCCAAGCTCTGGACCATATATTTTGTGAAAATGAGGCAGAGGGCACAGAATAGCATAGCGATACAGATGAACAGGTTTCTGAGGAGGAAGACAATGTAGAGTATCTACCAGAAGACACAGACACATCTGATGAGTGTGATGAGGAGGTCACCGGTGCTGAAGCTGCACTCACTCCTGCTGAAACATTCAAATCCAAAAGTGGTAACATCTGTTGGAGCTCAGTACCTCCTGACTTACATGGCAGGGCAGCTGCTGCAAAGGTCATCAAAATGACCCCTGGAATGACAAGGTTTGCTTTTACAGACACTACCACTGTTGTTTCATATTGTCCAAAAAAACACTGAATTGTGATACTTATGTCCACTTTTTACAAAGATGCATCTGTGACATCAGCAAGTGACAAAAAGCTCATAATTGTCCTGGACTATAATAAAAACAAAGGTAGAGTGGACAACCTGGACAAGCTGACTGCCACTTACACTTGCCAGCAAATGACCAGGAGATGGCCAATGGTTGTGTTTTATAACATCCTAGATGTGTCTGCATATAATGAATTTGTGCTGTGGACCTACATTCACCTAGGATGGAACTCAACGAGAAGAAACAAGGGGAGAATGTTTCTTGAGGAGATATAATATCTGTACAAACTTAAATTTCAGTCAGACTTTCAGAATACACTTCTAATAATAGACTGGATATTGAAACCTTTCATATTGAAAACTGTCAGTCAATTTCCACTTCTAGCTTAAAATGTATATTTTGTGTCCTATTTATATATTGTTTATTCCATGTTCTTTGTTCTCTCTATTTCTTGTTGCACTGTGTAAACTGGAGCCACATCTTCTTGTCTCTCTGTATATCTGTACAATATATAGAAGAGATGACAATAAAGTTTACTTTGACTTTGACTTGATTTCTCCAGTTACAGTGTCTTTTCTGCAGTTTACTCAATGTTGTTATTGAGAATCTTAAAGTAGTCCCCTTTTCTCATGTCATATACTTTGAGAAGGTTGCATGTCTGAACAACATCACACATTATACATTCCCAGTTGGTAGTGGAGAGTCTTCATGTACTTATGAAATGGAAGGTCCTCTAACAAAACCAAACAGTAACCCAGCTGGCTATATAATGGCCAAGGTAGGAGCAACTTGATACTCCACACAAAACACTAACATGGCAAACAATAAGGGACAGCAAACTTAAGCACAAACTAAAGTTCTACATTAAGAGGAAAACTATTCAAGCAGACATTGCTGTCCTACAGTCAATCACAGTCCTTCCTTTTCCTCATTCTTTTGAAGTGAAAAATGTGAGACTGTCACATCGATGCTTCAATATGATTAACTCCTTTTACATGCCCTTCTATATATGAATGCTCCCAATGAAATATGCTGAGTCTTGGCTAGAATGGTTTGCTGATGTGTTTCAAAGATAGACTGACAATCTATGCAAATATTTGTGCACACTCTTGTATCATTTTAATTAATGATACAAAGTGTATCTTTTGCTTTCAACATGGCTGCTGTCACATGAGTGGCTTTGCTTTGATGAACATAATTTATTTCGACAGAGGTGTCAAAAACTCAGAACACACATCAAATGGATAAATCAGCTCATAAGAAATCTGTCAGTGTCATTTCCAGTATGCCAGCAACAATGCCAAATGCAGTGTGAATAATCGAAGACGTGTTTTTGCTAACAGACGGCATGGTGGCGCAGTGGTTAGCGCTGCCTCACAGTGAAAAGGTCTTGGGTTTGTTTCCCAGGTGGGCCGTAGGGCCTTTCTATGTGGAGTTTGCATGCTCTCCCCGTGTTCATGTTGGCTCTGCCGACAGTACAAAAGCACTATAGGTTAATTGGCGGCTCTAAATTGGCCCCATAAGATGTGATTGTGTGAGTGTGTGTGCCCTTTGGTGTGTTGGTGTCTGCCTAGGTTTGGGCCCACCTGGAGCCCGTATTTCCCAGGATAGGCTCTGGTTGGGATTAAAGAGTTTGACTAAGGAATGAATGAATGAATGTTTTTGATAATGTTTCACTCCATTTCATTCAGCATGGAAGCTGGAAGTCAGAGCTTAAGAAGTAAGTTCCCTTGTTCTTCCCCTGGAGGAACCGTACCGAAAAGGTTTACTAAAACTGGTGTGACCAGTTTTTAAGTAGCCTAACTCTGTCACCTCTATAAAACTGTTCCCACACTGCAACTAAAACCCCAGAAAGGGCATTCGCATAAGTATCAGTTAGGCATGACCTTTGTAGAGAACTGAGTCACGGTTGGTCCCCTAATAACATTATTGCATCATGGATTTCAACATAGGCAGGGTTTTACGGTCTTCACTGGCATCATTTTGCAGCATTGTCAAGTGTCACATTTTTTGTATTATTCCTCTCCCATTTTCAATTTATTCTGATGTTTTAACTAACTAAGGCTAATGTCAAGTAAGACAGGGGATCCATGTACTCCTAAGACCACAATGGCAACTATGTCAGAGCCCTCATAAATATGGAATTCATACCATATACTGCAGTGTACATAAATATTGTAGCCATCAGGTTTTTAAGGTATCCATTGACCTTGTTGGCTGACCATAATCCACATGCAAATTAGTCCTTATTTTTGGTTGAGTTTCTTCGTCTCCTTCTTTACAGATATTACTTTTGTAATAACTTTATATTAAGCTTATTTCTTCATTTCTTTGATCAAGCAAGTAAATCTGAATTTTATTCACAAATCTGATGTATAGAAAGGTCGGTCATTTATGCAAATTAAGTAATATTGGAATGGATAATATAAAGAGAACTCAATTTAGCTTGTCAGTCACCATAATATAACTTGTCAAGCAAAGATATACTGAGCAGACCCATGTGCTGCTGAAGTCCCAGGTAAATTAGATTGATAGCCAAACTGCATATATGTTTCCCTTTTTTCTAAATATAACTAGCATCTTACTAAATAATCCTAAAATACTTTGAAACACTTGACATTCACTGTGTTGTAATTTGCAGGTAATGATTCAGAAGCAATTAAAGTCTTAACTCACGAAGCTATCATAATTTCATCATCTATCATGGCTCCTTGGCTCCCCCACAGTCACAGATGAGTCACCCCTACCATGCACCAAATGGTCATATTGGCCACAGAAAGACTCTCTGCACCCATTTAGGTTTCCCCCAGCCAGGTCTACATCACAGTTTAGCCAAGAGTCAAACCGCAAACATCCATTCATCTCATCCATAAGCAGAAATCTAACTTTATTTTTAAGAAAGTGATAAAAAGATTGAAGCTACTGTGGACTAATGCTAGCCAGCTATCGTAGGGGTGTAAATCTAAAGTGTCATGATAATATATATCAACTTAATTGACAAGAATTTGATGTTTGCCAATGTCACAAAGTCTGCTACTATGCAATTTAAATTCGAGTTAGGAGCTAGTGATAGAGACGAGGCAATATCTTTATCATATCACAAAAAGTAACTAAAGTATTATTTGATATTTTTATTTCTGAACCACAGCCCACAGTATGCTGTGTAACCGTGCTTTATAAAAGTTGTGACGCAACCAGCTGACGTTGATACACTTGTTTGGTGTGATGTCTCCCCCAGACAGTTTGCCACCAGAGGCCACCAGAATGACTGTGTGTCTGCTCTAGAGTTAGCATTAGCATTAGCCGTTAGCTTAGGTTTAGTTACAGGTTAGCTTAGGTTGGGTTCCCTTATCTGTTCCTGGTCCTGTCTCCCCTTAGTTCCGGTTCCAGTCCCCCCTTTGGTTCCTGTTCCTGGTCCCGGTTCCGGTGTTGGTTCCCGTGGCGCCTCCCAGTTCTGTTCCCCTCCGGTCCTGATCCTGGTTCCCCTCAGGGCGTGCTCCTAGTCCCCTCCTGGTTCCTGGTCCCTCCTCAGACTCAGCAGTAGTATCTGTTTAGTGAATGTCTTAGTCTGTGTCTTCGTCTCTGTCTTGAGTTTCTCTGCCTGACCCCTCCTGATCCCCTTCCCTTCACGATTTGCACGAATAAAATATGGGAAGAAAGAAACCCTCCTGCAGCGTGCGTCCGCTCCTTTCCCGAAACGTGACATTTGGTGGGTGGTATTACAATATGTATCAATGTTTTCATTTTAGATCAATGCTAGGGGCTTGTTTATCACTGAACTGATGTATATTGATTTATTTAGAATTACAACCATACTATAGAGACAGAATTTGCCTTTTAAACAAACCAAAAAATCCATTTCCATTCCTTAACAATAATCAGAGTATGTATGTTGTTTATTCTCCCAATGTCTAAACCTGACCAGCATTATAACCTATTTGCAGTGGGTACAATATTGATTGCTGTTTTTGCAGGAAACGCACCCGTGTGTGTGTGTGTGTCGCACCCGTGTGTGTGTGTGTGTATTAGAAATAAACTGACGTTCTGTATCAGTAAGCCGCAGATGATCTCTGTCTGCCAGGCTAACGAGCTCTGATACTAGCCTCCCTCCATTACCTACCCTCTCCAGGCCTGCGCCACACTGCCCCGGAGATCATCATTTTCCCATAACAAACCACGGATTATTATTCTGCCGCAGACTGATTTCTGGGCTGGAAAATTATTCGCCGCAGCCCGTGCTGCCGCTTCCCCATTCGGAGGCGGCGATTGACCATGTAAAGCTGCGGAAATGAGCCTAATCGTGGGAGGAATTATTTACCACATGGGAACTCTGTAAAATATGGGCACGTCTGAACGCTGCTCGGTACCCGCGTTCGGAGCTGTGGGGAGAAGGGGTAGGGAGGGAGGGATGGTTATTAGGAATGTATGACATTTGTGTTGACCATGTATGTTCTGGGGCTTTCTGTGGATTGTACAGTTAAGTACACTACCAGACAAAAGTTTGGACAATTTCTTTTGTTCATTTGTTTTTTTTTATTATTTTCTACATTGTAGATTAATATTGGAAACATCACAATGATGATAGACCACATATGGAATTATGCAGTAAATGGAAAAGTGTTAAACCAGAATGTTTTATGTTTTAAATTCTTCAGTGCAGCCACCTTTCACTTTGATGACAGCTTTGCACACTCTTGGCATTCTTTCAATAAGATTCATGAGGTATTGTCCTGGAATGATTTTTAATTGACATGAGTGCCTTGTCAAGAGTTAACTGGTGGAGTTTCTTGCTTTCTAAATGTGTTTGAGACCATCAGTTGTGTTGTGCAGAGGTAGGGTTGGTACACAGTGAATAGTCCTATTTGACAACTGTTCTATTCAAAGTCCAAAGTCAAAGTCAAAGTAAACTTTGTTATCTCTGCTATATACTGTACAGGTACACAGAGAGACGAGATGACGTGGCTCCAGTTTTCACAATGCAAACAACAAAGAACAGGGAACAAAGAACAAATATGGCACATTGAATGAACAATATATAAATAGAATATAAAATATACACTTTAAACTAGAAATGGAGCATTAAATATAAACTTTAAACTAGAAGTAGAAGTAGATATCGAGACAGGATGTAATATTTACCTACAACTATGGTCTTGGAATTGACTTTTACACTGAATTGGCATGAGGTCAGTAACAGTTTCAATATGAAAAATTCTATACAGACAGTCCAATAAAAAAACAGTATCTCTTAAAAATCTTGACTAACTATCAAGTAGGATCAAGTATTTGCAGATATTATAACAGCAGTGGAGAACAGTGGAGTCTGTGCAATATTTTCAATATATGTGCAGATACAGTTAGTTAGAAGGTGACCAGTGATATGTACATTCAATATTCAATAGTTGTGTAAAAATTGTGCAAATATTATGGCAAATATTGTAGCAGCAGTCATGAGAGGAAGATTACTATTTCGATCCTCTGGCATTAAATGTGTGCCAGATCAGCAGCAGTTTGTAGTGACAATACTGGACAGTTTGTAAACATAAACATAATTCATAACATTTTTTCGGAGACAGCTTCAGTGAAACATGAATGAGTATACCAGCGTGTGCACACAACAACAGTGATGTGTAAAGTGCAGAGGTGCAACAGAGTCAGTTCACAGTCCGGGTGTGTTGGTGTGTGTGTGGGCAGGAAGTGTTTTCAAGAGTCTGATAGCTTGTGAGAAAAAGCTATCACGCATTCTGGTGGATCGATCCTGATGCTGCGATAGCGTCTGCCTGATGGTAAAGAGTCAATGTGAAGGATGTGAGGGGTCGAGCACAATGCAGGAGGCCCTCCTGATGTATCGTTTGTGAAAGATGTGCTGCAGATGCTCTGATGGTGTTGCCAGCTGCTTTAACAATCCTATGTAGCAGTCTGTGATCGGCAACAGTGCTGTTATCAAACCAGGCGGCTACAAAGGATTCTTAAAGCAGCTGGACAGGACGCTCTCTATGGTGCCTCTGTAGAACACGGTGAGGGTGGGAGGAGGGAGGTTGTCTCGCTTCAGCCATCTCAGGAAGGGAAGACGTTGTTGGGCCTTTTTGGTGATGGAGGATGTGTTGGTGGTCCAGGTGAGGTCATCTGAGATGATACTCAACATTATGGCAAGAACTGCTCAACTAAGCAAAGAGAAATGACTGTCCATTATTACTTTAAGACATGAAGGTCTCTCTGAGACACAAGAAAGGTGAGCGGATGGTTCCTACATGTGTGGTTCCCACCATAAAGCAAGGAGAGGTGTAATGGTGTGAGGGTGTTTCCAGGTGACACTGTTGGTGATTTATTTAAAATTCAGGGCACACTTAACCAGCATGGCTACCACAGCATCCTGCAGCCACATGCCATCCCATCTGTTTTGTGCTTAGTGGGACCATTATTTGTTTTTCAACAGGACAATGACCCCAAATACACCTCCAGGCTATGTAATTGCTATTTGACCAAGTAAGAAAGTGATGGCGTGCTGTGTCAGATGACCCAACCTAAATCCAATTGAGGATTGGGTTTGGGATGAGTTGGACTGCAGAGTGAAGGCAAAGCATCTAACAAGTGCTCAGCATCTCCGGAAACTCCTTCAAGACTGTGGGAAAACCATTCCAGGACAATACCTCATGAGTCTTATTGAATGCCAACAGTGTGCAAAGCTGTCATGAAAGCGAAAGGTGGCTACTTTTAAGAATCTAAAATAAAAAACATATTCTGGTTTGTTTAACACTTTTTTGTTTACTGCATAATTCCATATGTGTGATGTTTTCAATTTTAATCTACAGCATAGAAAATAATAAATACGAAGAAAAACCATTGAATGCGAAGATGTGCACAAACTTTTGATTGGTAGTGTATGTTACATGCATGTCATTCTCACTCACACACACAAACACTGACTTACTCATGCACACACATACACACACTTTCTCACACTGACTCACTGACTCTCTTGCTTTCTTACAGCCACTCATTCACCCACAGCCATACACATATAATCGAACATTCTCTCCACATCCCTTCTTCACACACACAAAAACACAAACACATGGATACACAAACATACACTTTCTGTCAGACTCTCCCTCCATCCCTGAAACACACTGACTGACTGACTCAGACACACACACACACACTTCTCAACCCTTGCTTGCTGTAATTGTTTAAAGTCCCTCTGCTACACACAGTTTGCACAATGGCTCCATTTGGGAGAGTCCCATATGATTCCTTCATGGTCAAGCTGCGAAGATTATCGCATGTCTGGTTAATGGGAAATGCGGCCATCTGTTTATTTGCCTGTGTGTGCGCACAAGTGCTTATGTGTGTGTGTATTTTGTATAGGAGACTAGGATACGGAGCTGATTTCATTTGACAAGCTAATCTTAAACAAGTACGCTTACTCACAACACAATGCCCTTGAACTGCATTTAAACCCCCCAAAAACATCAGTTTTTTTTACATTTATCCTGAGGGAAAATACATATTGACAATCTCCAGGCCTTCAGTGAAAAACAAACAAATAGGCATTCAAAAGGTAAACCATGATATTCAGACTATCAGTAGCTGGAGGGTAAAGAGACATAAGGAAGCGCTAGGCATGGTAACGAGTCGATACCAGAAAAGAACCAATTCCTTGATTGGCCTTGATTAAGGCCAAATTTACACATAGCCGGCTATTTACAGAAATGGCTATTTTCCCCTCTTCATTTTTTAAAATAATATCCTTATTCAGACTGATAGTTTTCCAAAGAGTAATCATTTACATGAATCCGCAAAAAATAAATCCGCTGTTAAGAGCGATTATGAGCATGCCAAACCTATAGCCTGCAGTGTAACGAGAAGCATAAAGCCATGTTAGCCAATCAGAATCCTGAAAAAAACAAAACAACAAATTACACAAATTCCTGTTCCTGTTGTGTACCTGACGTTAATGCATTTTCTGTCGCATACTGTTATGTTTGAAAACTTAAAACTCCATTTTCCACTGTCTACATGCAGACATGAAAACAGTTTTCCCATATCTCCACTTTGACCGGAGGATTCAGAAAAAAATTGTTTTCAGTGAATTGAATCTCTGTTTTTGTGTAAATGTAAGACAAAATGGATATAATCATCGGTTTTCCAGATATGTTGAAACAGGGTCTAAGAATAGACTCCAAAGCCTTGGCATCAGCTCTATACACCCATTTATAAGCTCTATAAGATACATTACTCAATAAACTTATAGTTTACAATTAATGATATACTTAGAGCAAGCAGAAGACTGTTATCTACATGGAATCCTTAAGTCATTTTTAATTAATCATAAGTTAAATAAAAAGTGTTTCTAAATCACAGCTAGGCTAAAGATGAGACGTCTTTCTTTGCTTACTGAAGATCTTGATCAATCCCAGCAGTGGCAAAGGGAAAACTCCATCTGTGGTAACTAGGCAGAAACTATCAGAGGAACCAAGATTCAAAATGAGTCATGTCCTCGTCTTGGGCATCCCGGAATGAAAAAAACCTTTTAAGGTGGGGCCTGCAAGGACTTATTTTTCCAGCACATCCCACAGATGCTTGTTCGGATTGAGAGATTGCCATCTTACTAAAAGATGCCACTGCCATCAGAAAATATTGGTTCCATACAGGGCTATGCATGGTCAAGACCAACGTTCAGGTAGGTGATACGTGTCAAATTGACATTCACAGGAAACCTTGGGTTCTGGAATACCAGAACGGCACTTACCGATGGCACATTGCCCAAAGTATCACATTGCCCCTGCCGGTTTGCCAATTAACCAGTTTTCGTGGAACCAATTTTGCTAAGTCCTGGCCGTTACAGTATGGGCACATCATACAAAAAGAATAGTTTTGTAGTTTTTTATTTCTATATTTTAATTAAAAAAAATTAATGTTTACGATTAAAGAATTTAATAATTAATGGTCAAATAAGCTTGTCAACATTTCAAATAGACTCCATTGATATGCAAAAACAGCACAAAAATAAAGCAATGCAGGGTTATAGGAGCACATAAAGGAAGCAGAGATGGGCTAAGAAGATTGTAAGCATAGCCGCTATTCCCAGGTGTTGCTTTAAATAGGCTCCCTCTACTTATTTTCCCCCGGAATCTTAGATCCATCCTCACTCCTACTCCGCTCACAGGCGCCGGAACTCTCCCCTTGAGGTGCTGTGAACATTTGTGATTTCTGTTGGAGATTTAGTCAGGAGGTGAATAAGAACGCCGGGGCTGTTCCACCTGAGCGACTCGCCGGTCCTCCGCTGAGAATACTTCCACCACTGCTAACAACAAAAGACAAAGAGCTCCATATGAAAGTGCATGCCTCTTCCCATAAGAACGAGCCTATATTTAGAGCCTCCGTCCTCTTAAAACAGTAAGTTACTCAGAGCTTGTTAAGTTTCCCATGGTGCTTTCCGAGAGAAGTGGAATGTGCTAAGAATGTGATTTATTTTCTGTTTCACTCCCTCCCTCTCTCTTCCTTTCAGTATGTTTAGCACATAGTGGTTTGCAAGTGCTCCCAACTGCCCAAACTGCCTTCTTTTCCCAGATAAAAAAGAGAGGTTACACGTAACTCTTCTGGGAGAGAGTAAAGTTAAGACATCCAGGCTATCCGCTTAACATATCATTATCCCTTAAATCTCTGAACGGGCCACCTACTAATTAATTTAATGATATTAATATGTCGCAATAAAGGCGAGAAAGCTGGCGGGTATGGAAGAAATGAAAGGTGTAGAGAGACCAAAGAGATAGAGAGAGAGAGAGAGTGAGAGTGTGAGAGAGAGATAGAAATAGAGAGAGACATGAGGAAAAGATGTGAGGTAGCAAGTAACCTCTGGGGTGTCGTGGCTTAAGGCAAACCTTCCTCCAGGCCCGAGCTCCATAGTGCATGTAATTAGAAGGAGAGAAATGAGAGGTGTACCGCTCTTACATCTAATATCCCTGATCTCTCTCCCTGCACATGATGTATGTCAGGAGTGAGCAGAAGGGAAAGTGAGTGAGTGAGCGAGCAACCAAGAGAAAAAGAGAGAGAATAGCTAACTGACTAAAACATACCAAATTAAGATTTATTTCAGCATACAAGGAAGCAGGTTGGAATTAATTTATGCATTCAAAGACTGAATCTGCACCTTGGGGTTGCCTTGGCAGAAAATATTTAAATCCAAAGCTTTCTCGCCATTCGTTAGGTGAGACATCAGGTTGTGGGCACAGTTCGTGCTGCATTGGTTAAAATTGTCTATCTTTTTTATTTTGGAACATTTGGAACGAGTTCTTCTGAGAAATTAGAGCTAGCTGGTGAATCACCGTTTAGGATCTGCCGGATGCTTTTTGTTCGTGCTGTGAACATTTGTGATTTCTGTTGGAGATTTAGCACAGGAAGGTAAAACTGCAAGAAAACTTCCAGACGTTTGTTTTGACAGATCACACATATCCGCTAAAATTGTTCATCAGATTCTTACCTCAGCTCATAAAGCTGCCACTTTGGCACACATTAACCTTGCAGACCTAAGAAAATTTGGGGCATTTTTCTATACCTTTTCTTTTTAGTCTTATTCTAGTGTGTGTGTAGAAGTTAGCCATACATGCTTGTTAATGTATTCAGGACATCCTGCACTACCCAGATATGTCATAGTTTGTGTAAATGCTGACACATTCTTGAAATCTTGAAAGATAAACTTTTATTTAGCTTTATCCAGTTTAGAAGTGCTGAAACTGTAAATATTACAACTAGAAATAGAATGAACAGTTTCTGCTTGCAGAGTTGTTATTATCCAGAGACATGCTATGGCATAGTAATGTGCAGAAAAATAAGGTTAGTGCCAGGTGGAAACGCCTTTTTATCAATTTGATATCTGTCAGCATATAGAATAAAATTATTTGATTTTAAAAAATGTATTTTTCTATATTTATATTTTCCCATTGATTACTCTCTAACATTTTAAAGTGGAAAGTAAACTATTTTCTGATCAATTCAAAATAAAGAAATAATGAAGTTTTTGTTCATTTTGAGCCAATTCGGACTCATTTTGGGCTATCTGGAAGAGTGCTACATTTTTGCAAGTGATGGCGTTCCACATGAGAGTCGCAAGTGCTCAGAAACACAGCATGTGTGTTTATATCACAGTGTACATAATGCTATTTATTCATTTTTATGTCATTACTTCAGTTTTTGTGCACGGAATTACTTAGAAATAATTTCTCATACAATTGAATAAATATAATGTCTGTTAAGTTCAAAGTCGTAATGATTCTGTTAGTATGTTTGAGGTCTTTAAAAGGTCTTTAAAGGGATTCTGAGTTATTAAAAAACGAATTAATAAACTATATAAAACGTGCATCTGTCTCAAAAGGTTAAGCAATGATGCACAGAATTTGATGCAGACAATAACTCAAAACACCTCAAAGTCACCTATATTACTAGACAAGAACCTCCCGGGGAGTTGTCACAGCTGAAGTAAGTACTGCACATGATTTATGAGCTGCAGACATGGAACAAAAACATGTTATACAACTTATGGAAAGTACTGTACCTTAATATAACCTTAAAATTTACTGTACAATCATACTGAACACATAGTCAGAAAATTATATATGTGCACTCGACATATCCTAACAACTTCACTGTCTTAAATTGCAAACGTCTATTTATCGCTGAAAAGAATGTCATAACCACATGATATGGTGATACGTTAACCACAGCAAAAACAAATCTACATTCTAATGAAATAAAAAATGAAATGTTTTGGGCAAGAATGAGTACATTTTGATTTCAGACATCACAAAGACAAAATAATATCCTGATCTGTGTTCACTAGCTCAAATTACAAACACATTTGATAATTTGTGATTTATACTCCTTTGTAATTCATCAAAAATCAATTTTTACTCTTTGTTCGCCAGTTTGAATCCTGAACCTATAAAGATACCACTGAGGTACTCATGAGCAAGGTACCGTCCAAAACCACTGCTCTCCGAATGCTTTCCATGTCAGCTGCTCACTGCTCCTTAGCAGATGGGTCAAAATGTAGAGGTCACATTTCATTATGTTGCTTGGTGTGCTAGGCTAGACTGTGGTCTGCTCACAATGACAAATAATAACTTTCACTTTATATCTCTTCTCTTTCTGTGGTTCACAGTCCAAAACAGCTAGACCTTGGGCCAGATTTAATTGAGTATTTCAAAACCAGATTTATACATCAACATCAAGGTGTTACAGTTTCCATACACAGTGTGTAAAGCAAGGACATGTATGAATATTAAACATTTTATTAAACTTATTAAACTTTTACACGACTTTGAGGGGTAAAACAGACAGAGACGAGACCAGTCTTACTGAATTGCAGATCAGTAGTGGTGGGTGTGTGTGTGCAGGGACGTTTTTATTTAATGCATTTCCTCATGTGTGGATGCATCTTAAAGTGTCCTTGATGCACCTGTTAAGTCCAAGGGATCGATACCACTTGATTTGATATGCTGACTATGAAAACAGGATGAATATCTGTAGATTTATTAAGATGCGCTATATAATGCCTATTCTGTTAACATATATGTAATGCAACCATAAGAGGTCACAAGCCAGTGATTCCTTGTGCCGGTCCCAAGTCCGGATAAATGCAGAGGGTTGTGTCAGGAAGAGCATCCGACGTAAAACCTAAGCCAAATCAAACATGCGAATCACAAACAGGGATTTCATACTGGATCGGTCGAGGCCCAGGTTAACAACGACCACCACCGGTGCTGTTGACCTACAGGGTGCTGGTGGAAATTGGTCTACTGTTGGTCGACAGAGGAAAGGAGGAAGGCGTGTGCATAGGCAGCGAGAGAAATGGAGAGGCAAGAATGTGGAACTGAAAGTAGGGACTTTGAATGTTGGCACTATGACAGGTAAAGCTAGAGAGCTGGTGGACATGATGCAGAGAAGGAAGGTGGAAATACTGTGTGTTCAGCCGACCAGGTGGAAAGGTAGCAAGGCTAGAAGCTTAGGAGAAGGGTTTAAGTTGTTCTACCATGGTGGAGATGGAAAGAGAAATGGAGTAGGAGTTATCCTGAAGGAGGAGTTTGTTAGGAACGTTCTGGAAGTGAACCGAGTGTCAGATAGGCTGATGAGTCTGATGCTTGAAGTTGAAGGAATAATGATCAATGTTGTTAGTGGTTATGCCCCACAGATAGGATGTGAGCTAGAAGAGAAGCAGAATTTCTGGAGTGAGCTAGATGATTTGGAGCAGTGTATCCCCAGAGTTGAGAGAGTGGTAATTGGTGCAGACTTTAACGGACATGTGGTGAAGGGAACAGAGGTGATGAGGAAGTGATGGGCAGGTTTGGTATCCAGGATAGGAACGAAGAGGGACAGATGGTGGTAGACTTTGCAAAAAGGATGGAAATGGCTATTGTAAATACTTTCTTCCAGAAGAGGCAGGAACATAGGGTGACTTATAAGAGTGGAGGGAGGAGCACACAGGTGGACTACATCTTATGTAGATGTTGTAATTTGAAGGAGATTAGTGACTGCAAGGTAGTGGTAGGTGAGAGTGTAGCGAGACAGCATAGGATGGTGGTCTGTAGGATGAAACTGATGGTGAGAAAGATGAAGAGAACAGAGATGGAGCAGAGGACCAGGTGGTGGAAACTGAAAAAAGAAGAGTGTTGCGAGGTTTTCAGGGAGAAGTTGAGACAGGCTGTTGGTGGCCAGGAGGTGCTCCCAGATGATTGGACAGATACAGCTGATATGATCAGGGAGACAGGTAGGAGGGTACTTGGTGTGTCATCTGGAAGGAGTAAAGTAGATAAGGAGACTTGGTGGTGGAACAAAAAAGTCCAGGAGCATATATACAGAGGAAGAAGTTAGCGAAGAAGAAGTGAGACACTGAGAGAACTGAGGAGAGTAGACAGGAGTACAGGGAGATGCAGCGTATGGTGAAGGTAGAGGTGGCAAAGGCCAAACAAAGGGCGTAAGATGACCTGTATGCTAGGTTGGACAGTAAGGAGGGAGAGAGTGATTTGTACAGGTTGGCAAGGCAGCAAGATAGAGATGGAAAGGATGTGCGGCAGGTTAGGGTGATTAAGGATAGGGATGGAAATGTACTGACAGGTGCCAATTGTGTGATGGGAAGATGGAAAGAGTACTTTGAAGAGCTGATGAATGAGGAAAATGAGAGAGAGAGTAGAAGAGGTGACTGTTGTGGATCAGGAAGTAGATGAGATTAGTAAGGATGAAGTGAAGAAAGCTTTGAAGAGGATGAAGAGGGGAAAGGCAGTTGGCCCTGATGACATACCTGTGGAGGTATGGAAGTGTCTAGGAGAGGTGGCAGTAGAGTTTTTGACTAGGTTGTTCAACAAGATCTTGATGAGTGAGAAGATGCCTGAGGAATGGAGGAAAAGTCTTCTGGTGCCGATTTTTAAGAACAAAGGAGACGTACAGGATTGTGGCAACTACAGAGGAATAAAGCTAATGAGTCATACAATGAAGCTTTGGGAAAGAGTGGTGGAAGCTAGGCTTAGGTCAGAAGTGAGCAGTATGGTTTCATGCCAAGAAAGAGTACTACAGATGCTATTTTTGCTTTAAGGATGCTGATGGAGAAGTACAGAGAAGGTCAGAGGGAGCTGCACTGTGTCTTTGTAGATTTAGAGAAAGCATATGACAGGGTGCCGAGAGAGGAGCTGTGGTATTGCATGAGGAGGTCTGGAGTGGCAGAGAAGTATGTTAGAGTGGTGCAGGACATGTATGAGAACTGTGAGACAGCAGTGAGGTGTGCTGTAGGAGTGACAGAGGAGTTCAAGGTGGAGGTGGGATTGCATCAAGGATCAGCTCTAAGCTCCTTCTTGTTTGCTTTGGTGTTGGACAGGCTGACAGATGATGTTAGACAGGAATCTCCATGGACTATGATGTTTGCAGATGACATTGTGATCTGCAGGGAGAGCAGGGTGCAGGTAGAGGAAAGGCTAGAGAGGTGGAGATATGTGCTGGAGAAGAGAGGAATGAAGAAATGAGAGGGGCACAAGAGGAACAGTGAAGTTACAGGGAGTAGAAGTAAAGAAGGTAGAGGACTTCGAGTACCTAGGGTCTACGGTCCAAAACAATGGAGAGAGTGGAAAAGAGGTGAAGAAGCGTGTGCAAGCAGGTTGGAATGGGTGGAGAAAAGTATCAGGTGTGATGTGGGATAAAAGGGTTTCAGCAAGAATGAAAGGAAAGGTGTACAAGACAGTAGTGAGACCAGCCATGTTGTATGGTTTGGAGACAGTGCCAATGAGGAAAAGACAAGAGGCAGAACTAAAGGTTGCAGAGCTCAAGATGTTGAGGTTCTCTTTGGGGGTGACGAGGATGGATAGGATCAGGAATGAGTTCATCAGAGGGACAGCTCATGTTAGATGTTTTGGAGATAAAGTGAGAGAGGCCAGACTGAGATGGTTGGACATGTCCAGAGGAGAGACAATGAGTACATAGCTAGAAGGATGCTGAGGTTGGAGCCACCAGGCAGGAGGCTGAGAGGAAGACCAAAAAGGAGATTTATGGATGTGGTGAAAGAGGACATGAAGTTAGTTGGTGTGAGGGTAGAGGACGCAGAGGATACGACTAAATGGAGACAGATGTTTCGCTGTGGCGACCCCTGAAGGGAAAAGCCGAAAAAGGAAGAAGATTCTGTTAACATATATGTAAGCACTTAACACCTATAAATATAAACATTATACCACACAAACAATAATTTCTGCTACTAGTATTCACACAATAATAATAATAATAATAATAATAATAATAATAATAATAATAACAGTCTAATGCCTGAGCACTGCATTAGAGTGTATGTAGAGTGTACGTATGTAGAGTTCTCAATAGGTTGACTCCAGTCCACATCTGAACACAAAAAGAATGGAATCTGGTAATTTAAATATCTTTATCATATATATATGTTAAGCTTTGAAGTATAAAACAGATATGAACAGATTGACAGATGTACAATTGCAATTTATAAGTTATAAAGATAAAGTTAAAGTGCATTGTGCAATGTCAGCACAACAGCGTAAACAACATAGAATCGGAATAACAGTGATAACAGTAATAAAGATGAAGACAATATGAAATATAACACAATGGGTTGCTGTACAGTGATCATGAATGTAAAGCTATGAAAGCTATGTCCTGGTTGAGGAGTCGAATAGCCTAGAAACTCCTAATGAGTCTTTGTGTTTTGGCCATGATGGTATGGAGCCTTGTGTCTGATTGCAGATTCAAAGACTGTCAAAGGTTCGACACCTTTATTTTCCTCTTAGAGATCCAGCACTACACATCCCAAGATGAGTAGAGCTGTATTTTTTAAGAATAAAAACATTCAAATTACTCAGTAGGTGGGCTCCAGCCTGTATCTGTCCAGTCATAGTAGTTGGCTTACTCAAGTGACTGTGGACTCAAGTCTTTACTTAGATGGATATGTTGCAATTTCTCATCACCTTTGGAAAGTTGCTTAGACATTCAAACCAGTGAACTGACATTTTGGCTTCCTGAAAGCAATAAAAAACTGCCCAACAGTAAGAAAAAAAAAAGCCAAAAGTTTAAAGCTCCTACACTTGACTTGGCTGGAATAAAGGTGCTCTCTATGGGAAACACGAAATCAATATGAACAGATTCATCCCCAGAACTCAGGGGTAAGTGCTACAAAAATAAACCAGCTGAAATCATCATATGAGGCTATAATCTGTGTAAGTTAAATGTCACTTCAATTAATACCGCATCACTTTTTTGAACAGTTTGAGAGTTTTTACTTTTACCTTGTAAACATAATTTGATCTTCAGCTTTACAGACCTTTGACTGAATGATAATGGTAATGGACTACACTTGCTATAGTGCAACATGTTTTAAAGGTCCCATATTGTTAAGAAAAGGTCTATGTGAGCTCCACTAAACATGGGTGTAGGCAGCATGGCGAGAGTTTACCTCACATGAAAATAGTCAGCATGGCTGCTGCTAACAGACCATCCATACAGTCATATATGTTCAGTGCAACACTACCGATTCCTACGCTGGCGCTTGCAAGAAAACCTGATGGGCAGGGGTTCTCATATAGGAAGATGGAGTTATTCAAATGTCTCCTACTGTAACGTAGAGTTAGGGGAGGAATCTAAACGGCTTGTTTAAGCACACAATTTCTGACATTAGTAAATTAATACTAACACAGTTGACCATTTTTTCATCAACCTTACAGTGTGTGTAGAGGTTGTACAGACCCAAATGAATGTCCAAAGAACAGAAAAAGTAATTTTTTCATACTATGGGACCTTTAACTCATTCATCCATTCATTATCCAAACTGCTTAATCTAAACTGAGGTTGCGGGGGGGCCGGAGCCTATCCTGGGAACTACAGGTGCAAGGCAGAGAAAGGCCCCACTGTCGACCCAGGGCTCTAAACTAGGACCTTCCCACTGTGCCACCGTAACGTCCGGGACCTTTAACTTTACAATAGATTTATTGTTAGATTTATAGGATTCTTACTCAGTGTCAGTACAATGAGTCTCAATTATTTCTTGTTATATGTTGACTAATTTTTTGCAAATCCCAGCACTTACATTAACACACCATACATTAAGATGTGCTTAATGTGCAGTTACAGATGTATGGTTACCTTTTATTTAATCACTGTGCTTACACACAGCCTTACACACAACAACTGTTCAGTGGTAGGATTTGTCTTATCTCAGGAAGACAAGAAAAATTTGGTCAGCCTTTAGATTAATCTTATATTTAGAATGTACTAATATTGAGCTATGATGGATTAAAAACAATGCTTTATTACATTTGGTGCGTTTTCAGCAGCAGCCTCCTTTCAATTGTACGATGTTCAGCTGTTGTATAAAATTTTTTATATTCGTGTGAAATCTATCATTTTACATAGCCTATATAGGGGGTCTATATAGGAAGACACTCAGCTCATTGCTTTTGAATTACTGATGATAGCAGAACTAAACAGCCCTTTAAAATGACATTTCCATCATCTTAATCTGTGTAGTATAATTTGTAGAATGTCTCAAAATCGCACTTTTGTTGTACCTGAAGTGACTAAGCGTCAACGTTTTTTAAGAATAAGTCAACAAAGCAGATTCACCTGAGAAAATCAGGCACTGCCATCCATAAGTGCTACCTTATTTCACTCAGCATTCTTGATCAGTTTCAGTAAACTGAAAATTCCTATAAAATTGATTTAATGAAAATATTCCCATGCAAAAATACCACTATACTTTTTTGCAGGAAATAATTTGTTACTGGATAATATTGTCGAGCACTAGAGTGCACTTTGCTTGTGCAGAAATGAAATGGTCCTGCTTTGTGCTCAGCTGTAAGTGTCGGAACATCTGGACGTTGACCCTGTACAGTTTGGCCTCCTCTTTGCCCTCTTCTTGCAACCTAATTGGAGGATCAGCAAGCAGAACCTGCTGCAAGGTCCGCATCAATCCCACTTACCTAAAGTCTGAAGTGGCCACTCTCAGACTGACCTCCTGTCAAGGCGAACAGACTGTGTGTGGAAGTCAGTTTTACACACACACACACAGACACACACACACACACACACACACAAATCCCCTCCTATATTTCCAAGATTATTTAGTTGCAAGATTTGAATAATAAAATATCTTACTCTAACGTTAACCTCAGTGAGCAAATCTTTTGACTCTGAAAGCTTTCTATAACAGCATTTTTTCTTTATGAGGTTCATTTCTTACATGCAAAAGCGGACAATTAGCTACCTGAGCCACACTCTATTAAAAATAATAAAATCAAAAAATTAATGAAAAGTGCACACATATTCATGAACCCTGGAATCTTAAAGAATGTCTGTTTCTGTCTACACAAATGTGTGTGTGTTTGTAGGTGAATATGACATTGTAGTAAAGGGCCGAACAATATAATTTCACATCTTTTGTGCCTTTTTTCTGCCTCACGGAATATAAAACAAGGGCAAATCAGGCTGAGTAACACCTCCTGTATCAGCTTCATAACAAAGAGGCTAAAGTACACAGTTAACTGATATCACAGTCATCGTCTGACTGGGACATGTTCACCGTAATAAATGCAACATGAAAATAGTGAAATTTAAAGTGCAACGTGCCACATTTTCATCAGGGCCAACGGCTTGGTGGTTATGACTTACAGATATTGACACTAACAAGGCAGGCTGGAGCAAAATGGCAGGAGAAAAAGTGACACGATCTTGCAAGAATACACACATCTATATGCAAATTGCACACCCAGCGCAAGGTTCTGGGGATAGAGTTGTGGAGATCTTTCAAGCAATGCGTGTACGTGTCGTATGTCACTGCATCAGTCACACTCAGAAGTGTGTCTGCTTCAGCCTTGCCAAACAAGGACGCAACATCTGCCATGCCGAATCCCCAAACGCGCCCAAAGCGACCGCCAAGCCACATCCATTTCAGATTGCCTCGGCGGCGATGGGAGAGACAAAAAGTGACAAACCGCCTCCAATGTGCAGGGACATTCTGCATCTCTCCTCCTTTTTGCCTTCCTCCCACCCTCACTCCCTCCTTCCCCCCTCGTTTCTATCTGTCTGAAGAGCGCTTTAATTCTTTCTGTTCCGTTCCCCACATCACATCAGTTATTCTGTGTGCCGGTCAGACAAAAGAATGATCTTGCTCGCTCCATCTCTTCCTCCTTGCAGACACAGCTGTCTGTGACAATCTACTTTTACATCCTTAGTCCCTGCTGATTGGAGAGAAGCATCACGGCAGATATGAGATGCCCAAAGACAGTATTAGGACAGAATGGGGGTGCGTTTCATCCCGAGGAACGTTAAATGTCCCTGAGAGAGCGAGGCGGCTAAGTCTGCTTTTAAGTGTGTGTCCCTGTTAATTGCTGCCTAGTTCCCAATGTCCGTGAAAAAATCAGTGATGTTCACGAGCCTGCAAATACCCCCCTTGATGCTCAGTCCCTTGTGTCAAAGCTCATCAGATGAATCTCTCATTATATATCTAAAAAGTTAATGAAATGTATTTAAAGTAGTGTGATGTTAGTGGTATAGCGGTAAAAAACTTAGTTATGGGCAAAGAGGTTATGGGTTCGAATCTCAGTCTTCCCTGCCTACAAGGCTGCTGATGATTTTCATCATTTTTGTGATTTCTAGAATGTCAAAATCTTGCTTTACAAAATCAATATTGTATTACCTGAAGCGGCCAAGAGACAACAGCTATTTAACCGTTTCCTTTTCAAGCGAAAAGTCTACAAAGCAGTTTCCCCTGAGAGGAAGATACACTGCCAACCTTATTTTACTCAGAATTTGTAGTAATTTGACAATGACCTGCCAAAATTCCCTTTGAAAGACATTCAGCCCTGCCACAGCTAAGCCCTGATCAAGGCCATTAGAGACTCATCTCCCCTCAATAATGATCTGTTTTCATGTACATCTGTAAATCTTCCTGGAGGTTAAGGGTCTTGTTAGGGGGTCCAGTATTGGTAGCGCTGGCAGTAGACTAGAGCTGCTTTTGAATCTGTAAGTATTGAGTTTGAAAATCCAGATTTTTGTTTTGCTGAAATCAGAAGCAACTTTCAGATTAACCTCTTTTTGGTCATAAAACACATTATATACAAAGCAGGGAGACTCAGGGGGAGCTTTTATCCTCAGATATATTTTTTGGGGTCCTTATGGATCCCTCTTTTAATTATTCTTTATTATTATTATTATTATTATTATTATTATTATATATTTCCCCTATAAAACAAATTGTGCCGATTGAACCGAAAGTTGCAGAAAGCTGACATTTTCAGGGTAAGTAAGAATGGTGTGCATCAGTTCGCATCTTTAATTATTTTTCCTATGTCAGTTTCACTTTATTTTAAACTTTCTACATTCTAACCCCAATGTCATGATATGATTAATGTAATTATGTGGTTTTACCTTATGTCATTTCACTTTATTGTTCTACACACAGTGCTGACCCTTTTGGGCTGCTTTTTGCGACTTCTGCTTGGAGCCCATGTGTCGTCGCTTGTGGCTATATTTAATATACAGTATATTTTATATACTGTATATATGTCACATTTTACACTCTTTAATGTCCAAATCCCAGTTACTTAAGTGTGAAGTGCAACCATGGCTTAATGCGGAACTGCATGGGGAAACTAAATAAGACACCGGTAACAGACATTAACCCGCAATCACACCTTGGCTGGTGAGAAAGGTGGAAAGCTTACATAGGCTAGTATAGGCGGCACGGATATTATACCCGGTTATTATGAAATGGAAGTTCCTCTGGATAAGAGCATCTGTTAAATTCCTTAAATGTAAATATTGCATTTTATGTCAATCTCAAATGAAATCTTAGGAGACAATGTCATTTTTAAAGAAGATGGACTCTATACATGCATGTTAGAGCTGGCTGATAAGGCTTATTGCTTTGTGCCCAAGGAAGACTGTCCCTGTATCAATTGTCAAATTGAAGTTGCTCTGAATAATAGTTTGCAAAACATCCGTTTCATTAACACCCTTCGTTCGATTCCAGCAGAAACTGGAAGGAGCTGCTATAATGGAACGCATGAAAAAAAGAGTGGCAACGCACTTGTTCTTTGCCCATTTTAAGAAGAGTTGTTTTCCCTTGTGAGAGGAGCGTTCTCTCTTAACCTACTTTACCACCTGCTGCAACTTTTGTAAGCTCTGACTTCCAGCAGGTCAGCGGAGAAGAGAAACGAGTTTGCTGTCAGACTACAGGATTGGTAATGGAGACAGGTGGAGGGGGAAAATGACAAGAAAGAGACAGAGATATATGGAGAGAGAAAAAGTGAGGATGAAGCACAATAGAAAAAGTAATCATACAAGATATACAGTGGAGTGTACAGAAGCTGTACGGGAGAGCATCAAAGTACAGAGACAGCAAGAGATAAAACCCGAGGCGAGTGGAAAAGAAACAGGCAGTGGGAGGTGTTAAATTGGGGAAAAGAAGTAGAGCACATTGCACACTGGTTTGAGTAAACTGGTGATAAGGCTCAATATTGCTGATTCAGATCTCAAGAAAAGTGATGCTCAAAAAGATGTTGAAAGAGGACAAAAAGGTAGACAGTTAGGTAAGACTACCACGTATGCCATTTTCTTATTTCTCATAATTGTAAGCTGAGCCTCGTGACAGTTAAAAGCATCGCTGGTCACTCCCACACACCTGATTCTTTTTGCATGTGCTGCCTGCTCTATACAGCCTTCCATTTAACACGGTGTGCATCACCTCTGCGGCTCGCTGAATGATGCTTAGCCCCACACCACTTCAGCACGAGTGTCAGATTGGCTGGAACAGCCAGGGGTGAGAAGATTAATCCTCACAGATCTCACAGTCTCAGCAACTGCCTCCCGACGTAGCAAGGCTCCTGCACCTGCGCCACCTGGGCGTGAACCGACTAATTATTCATAACCCTAAAAACACACCTCATTACTCACTGGTTTTTCTTATAATTGAGCGGAGTAACAGCTCACAATCTGCTCTCAGGAGGAACAAGGAAATGAGCAAAAAGACACAAACCACATATTAGAGAATACTGGCAAAATAGGGCAATTATAATGAGCACGGTGACATTCTTATTTTTATATAATACTGCTTTTTGCAGAAACTATATATCATAAAAAGATTGATAGGAAATTGCTACCTGTAATACCAGTTATCTTTTATTTTATGATGAAACTTTGAATAAAAGCATTAATAATAATAATAATAATATTATTAATAATAATAATAATAATAATGTTATTATTATTATTATACTGAAGAAGCGACCAACCAACACCGGATCACCTTATGCAAAATTCAGGGCACTCAACAAAAAAATTATTGCAACATAAATTTAACAAAATCAATCTTTTATGCTTGTTAAAACATTTGCACAAATTAGCCATGCTGTTTTCATAACCCCGGTCCACAAATTGAATTTGTGGGATTGCATTTCACTTCAGCAATTCCCACACAGAAGTAAACAGCATTGTCTCATCAATGGAAGAATCTAGTCTGTAATTCAGCCAAGCAACTCATCAGATTTATTGCCAGGAAACTCACCATAATGTATTCTACCTTGATACAAATGCTTTTCGAATGTGATTCATGTTTTTGTGGAGTAACACTTAAATTACAACTTTGATTTGCTCAATAAAACTGCTCCAACACAATATGAGTGAAATCAATACGTTTGCTCACTGCAAATTGGACACTATTATTGCTTCTCATGCAGCATTTGATGATAACAGTGTGGAAAGTTAAGTGAAGCTTGATTTTAAAAAAAAGTATCTTGGTAAAGGAAAACTTTCTTTAGAGTATGCAACAACAACTACATGACAGAAATGAGTCAATTACTAATCTGTTGCTAAAATATCAAGAACAGTTGTGGGTCAGTGTTTCGCATTTGTTTTATGTCGTCTTTTTCTGCTGGTTTAAATGTTCTATGCTTTTATTTAAATTTCTTTTATCGTTCTTTTTATCGTATTAATCTCCAAATGTTGTACATGCTTATGCTCTAGGAATAACATAGGCATATTGTTATCTTTATATGGAATAATAATAATAATACACACACACACACACACACACACACACACACACACAATAATTAAATATTTAAAATATATGTACCATTACTGCAAAACAATTGTCCTTTGCATTATTTAATTTGTTCTATTACACTAGATTCCATTTTAAATCATATCAATTTAAAACAAAAATCCTTTGAAACAATGGCCACATCAACTGAGATTACAATACACAAAAGCTAAAGAAAAGAACATTTTTTCATTCTACATAAGTACCATCTGTTTATCACAAAGAAGCTCGACAGCAACCTGGCTGACAAGCACCAAATCCTAAATAAGACATACATTGCTGAGTGAGAATGTTATAGAATGAGTAGAACCTTACATGAGCTTTTGGATTAATTAAATGAGATTCGTCTAGGATTTTAATGTTCCATTCATGTTGTCCTTTGAAGTAGTTATTTTTTTCTATGGCTCTGTAAAACTTCCACTATTTTACTGTTCAAAGCTGAAAACATGAAACTTTCCAATGTGTGTGTACTCTAAAAACACATATTTAATCTTGAAAAAATAGCATTATGACTAGTACTAACATAATAATAATAATAATAATAATAATAATAATAATAATAGCAATAATAATAATAATGGCCTATCAAACTTACTATTTTACTGTTCAAAGCTAAAACATGAAACTATCCCAATATGTGTACTCTAAAGACAAATATTTAATCTTGATGAAATAGCATTATGACTATTAATAACATTACACACACACACACACACATAATAATTATTATTATTATTATTATTATTATTATTATTATTATTATTAGAAGTAGTAGTAGTAGTAGTAGTGCTAGTACAACAAGAGGAGTATAAACCCATAAGTGGAATATGAACTGTACTAATAAACTCATAGACTGAATAGACATTCTGAGCTATAGAGCTTTAAAAAAATGAAATCAGTGGTTGTGAATAATATATTATTATTCAAGTTATTGTATGGAAGAAGCTGTACTTTTTCATTTCGTAACTGAAAGTTTGGTTGAAAGTGGTGCACTAACCCCACTGCCGCTCTGTCCGGCTCAGAAAATGAGCTACCATTACTCACAGTGGTGGACAAAGTACAGCAACCATGCACTTGAGTAAAATTAGAGACAGCATTGTGTAGCTGCATCCAGCAGGCAACCAATGGTCCAACAGGTGAAAACAAGTTCAAAACAGAGTACACACTATACTCTGATTGGTGTGTTTAGCTTAGACCTGTTGCATTTTCACTCGTAGGTAAAAAGGAACACGAGATTTTGCATAATGTAAAGAATAAACATTAAGATATTTGACTCTGAAGTTAAAGTAAAAGGCTTTGCTAAATGGAAATACATGTAAATGCATGTAAATGATGTTTAAGTACAGCAATCAATTACATTTACCGTCCACCACTGCCTATTGTACGTACTGTACTGTACATCAATGTAAAGAAGGAAATATAAACTCATTCATCTGCTTGACATGGATCCAGCAAAATATCTTTATGTTCACCTCTTAAGTTTGAGTTCACCTTGATTATAAAAAAGGAAAAACCAAACAATGTTACAGGACCACGAGACTACAAGTATACTACAAGAATACTACAAGTACCTAGGGATCCTCGTAAAAAAAAAAAAAAACATGAGAAAGGGACTAGAAGGCCAACAGTATCCATTATCCATCTCCATTGTAAGAGAGATCCATAAGAGTCAAGTGAATGAGAAGAACAACGTCAAAGGACCAGCATGACCTGCTGATCATTAGCACAACAGCACGCAGCACATAACAAACTGAAATTTCATTACACTGCCTCGGAGCACTTCACCTCCAACATCAAGCAAGCCAGCCCAAGCAGACGGTGAAAAGGTCTAGATTCTGCAGGCCTTACTCCAAACCTGTAGGTTTCAAGCTTTATTTGCACGCCTCTCAAAGCAACAAATGGATCCATCCCCTAGGCTAGAATTATTATTCAGTTGTAAATTAATTATAACGCTACAGTATTATATGAAAAAGGTAAAAACACTAACAGTAAATTATTCATGATTTTTAAATCACTGATCAAAAATGGTGTTGTGACAGTCGCTGGTTAATTTGTTATTTTGGAATGCAAATGGGGAAAGGACAAAATATAATCGAGTCAGATCAAGTATTCTGTAGACAAACAGAAACTGTGACAATTTGTCTTTTTTGGTTAAGAAGTCAGAAGATACAGTATATGAAGCACTACCAAGTGGTCTTCTCCTGTAAAATACACTTGATAAGCACCTTCTTAGTCGGTCCAAAAGGACAGTTTACTAACACCTGTGGTTTAGCATACTAAGTGCTCTCTCTCCCTCTCTGTTTTCACATCAGTAAATCCTGAATACACACCTATTCCACATCTATATTCACAGTTTGTCATAGACAGTTACAAATGCAGTTATCTCTCACTCAATCTATATTTCACACAATCTCTCTCTCTCTCTCTTACACACACACCTTCAAAAAAGCAGTCATATAGGCAGACACACTCACACACACTCACACTCACACACACACACACACTTTTGAAGAGATATGAGTGACAAGCATAGCACTGTCAATCAGCTGTTCATGTTCCCCCTGATTGCCATCAGGAAGGGAGGGGGGTTAAAAAGAAAGTTTTACAAACTTGATGCGCAGTGAGTAAAATGAGAGGGAAAAAAGAAAAGAAGGATTAATCAACTACAGGGATCAGGAGAAGAGACTGAGAGAGGGAGAATAAACTCCACTGAGGTTTGTAAATCAAAACTTCCAGAGAGAAAGATGAGAAAAAGCTACATGCACTTTCCGGAAGAGTGGCTCGTCTACCTCAGTGGAGCAAAGGTGTCATCTATGTGTCTGGATTCAAAAAAAGAAAAAGAAAAGAAGAAGAAAGAAGAAAGAAAAAAAGAGAAAAGAAGAAATTATGTTCTTTAATGTGTTAACATTAAATCTTTAATGTACTAATATAATTTTTCAAATTGGTTAAAAGAGATCTGATTTAATAATACATTTCAGGTACAAGTAATATATAAAAACCAAATGTAGAGCACATATCTAGCGTATTACTATACTATAGATATTATCTATAGTATTATACATTTTTATGACAATGTTGGGAAGGTTACTTTTAAAATGTATTCCAATATTCCAATGTACTCCACTACAGAATACAGAAATGTCATTTGTAACATATTCCATTAGATTACTCAATGTAACATATTCTGAACACTTTGGATTACTTCCACATTGTCTTTCTTTTTACAACTATATGAATGTGGCAGTCACACCCTTCATATTCCCCCCTCTTTTTTCTTTTAACATGAAGTGTCGAATGAATAACATGAATTTTCAGCTCTGACGCCATTGTGTGACTGCGGCAACATACGTTAAATGGACGTTTACATTAGAATCTTTGGTTGCGTGTTCTGAAGGACTTCAGGTAATGAATTGAATTGCTCAAATTTATTATAGCGAGGATAAACATGTGACTGTCATGTAATCATGTATTTTTAACATTCTAACTGTATTCCGATTATCAACTATTTGAACTGTAACTTTAACAGAATGCAGTTACCCCAAATTATGTAATGTTGTTCCTCTGAACTGTGCAGAAAAGAAGTGGGAGCCTGCTATTTAAAAGACATCTCATAAGACTGGACAAAGGCTTGCAGAGAAATTGGGGGAGGACATGAATAGAGCACACGCACACACACACACACACACACACACAGATTATGCATGTTGTACTGGGGACAGGATTCTGCACACGCATTAAGAGGCTTTGGTGGGGCTGCTATAGGGAGAAAATCAATGGGAGGGGAGGAAATAATAATAGAAAGACCGAGTGTCTTGTTTTGGTAGAATGGAAGATTAATAAAGGTGAGGAGGAGACTGCACTGAGACATGAAAAAGGTGAGAGAATGAGAGAAGTGAGGTGGGAGCAGGCATCATAGCCACAATGGAAAGACTGAGGGAGAAAGTGTGTGTGGGCAGCTCTAAAATGAAGAGTTCAAGAAAGAAGAAAGGCATGCAGTGTGGCATTAAAGTGAAACGCTGAGAACGGCAGAATAGGAGAAGCGACACGTCAGAGAAAGGATTTATATAGTAAACTGTATGCTATATGAATAATTCCATGGATCAGATTTTGCAGATGTCTTCACGCTCATTATAGTGTGCTAGGTGCTGCTGACAGAAGACCTGAAGACAGAAGATTTGAGAGTGGGGCGAGAGAGAAAGAGAGGGAGAAAGAAAGAGAAAGTGAGAAAAAGAGAACTTGTTAATGAGGTGACAGATGCATTGGTGAAAATAGTTCAGTAAAATGTTCAATTATGACAAGTGAGACGTGTACTTTGAACAAATGACTTTTTCAAGTGCAACAGATAGGTGAAGCATGGAATGGTCAGACTCCAAATGCATTATGAAAAATGAAAAAGTTTGCATTTTTGTTAAATCTCACCATGTGTGCATATATGAATAACACTAATATAAACATATTGTCTACCCACGTTTTGTTTTACACAGTCATACATTTAAACGGCAGACGCAGCAGTGCTTTCACAGATTCTCCCACAATCGGCCACAGCTAAATGAGAAAGGTAGAGGAGAAATATAATGCTTGGGGGTGATCCAAAATTTCATCAGCAGATAAGGAGGCACTAATAGAATCTTGCAGCAAATCCAGGTCTAAAGAAAGCCAAATTAAATTAGAAGGGAAGTCCATTAAGGTCCGCTAAAACCTGGCTTCTCCAGACAATTTTTTACCCACATAAGTGGTTTGTAAATATATAAACAATCCATGGAATTTGGAGTGCAAATTAATGAATGCACACTAACTAATGGTCAAGCAGGTGTAAAAAAAACAATTACAATAAGATTGATGAGCTGCGCTCTTGGCTTACAGCAAGTGATTGCAAGGCATAGGGTCTAAATTCTGCTTTTCCTCTGCATAAACCATTAGATTAGAACACATCTTCTAATAATCTTTTTAAAGAAATCTGTATAAATCCAATATGGTTCACGCTGCCATAGAAGAATATTAAATTGTCACCCACAGGCCAGTAGTGAGGTGAAACTATTGTGTCCAACACTTACTAGGTGAAGAAAGAACAGAAAAATATGGAAAAGAATAATAAAGCCATGTACCTCCCTCTAGCCCATGCATGGCTTTTGTTGAGTATGGATGGAGTGGTTAGTGTAGCAAGTCACTCTATTACTCTATTGCAGGTTCTATGGAGGCCATTTTAAGTCTTTTTTTGTCTTTTTTGACTGACGCAATATTCACTCCACCTTCATAACATAAGAGAAGTATGTATGATCTGCTCTGCTGTATTCCTCCTGGCCACCAGAGGCAGTGCTGAAGCTTACACCTTTCATATTGGTAAAGCAGATAGTTTGCAAACAAATGTCCTAACTGAGTTGCTATACTATTTGTCGTGACCCCGCCGGACTTTGGCTGAGCAGCCAGTGGAGTCGGCCATTTTGTAAGTGTATTCTTGTGTGTTCTTGTCGGCCATCTTGTATGTGTGTTCTTGTCGGCCATTTTGTATGTGTATTGTAGTCGGCCATTTTGTCTATCCTGTGTTCCACCATTTTGAGTCTCTTGTCAATCACTGTCTATGTCCCACCTTCCCATTGTGTCTTATTGGTAGATCATTGTTCACTAGTCTCTTCACCGGTTCTTGTTTATTTTTAGCCCGACCCTCTCTTTCCCATTGGTTGTCCCATCATTGCCTGTTTCGTGATTGCTTTCCCATTGGTACCCCTTTGTCTCATTGGTCCAGCCCCCTGTTTGTGTGTTAGTATGTAAGCTCAGTTTTTCCCAGTGTTTCTTGTTGGTCCACCCTCACACTACCCTCTCCATGTCGGCGTGCTGTTTGTTAACTGGTGAAGTTTTGTTCGGTTTGTTGGCTCTCGTTCCAGTTTGTGTTCACTTGTCCTGTGTTTGGTTTGCAAGTGTAAAGTTAGTTATTGGGTGGCCCTTGCGCCGGTTTTGTTTTATGTGTTTATTATTTGTGAAATAGTTTTGTTAGTGTTGTGGCCCTCGTGCCTGTTTTGTTTTATGTGTTTTCTGTTCTGCCAAATAAATGGCTTGCTCGCCTCATGTCATGCCGACACCCTGCAACGTGACACTATTTTTTTCAAACTAGCATTGCTTTTTTGGTTTTGTGTTTTTGACTGGCACTACAAGGTTTGGGTCCTGCATTTTCTGCATTCTGTAAGAATGCATATCGAAAACGTAAAAAAAGTAACTAATATGATGACACAATAAACATCACTTGCGATTGAATGATGCTATATGTTTATGCATTATATTGCATTCTTCCAGATTGCTGGGGCACGCAGTAAATAGATGAGGGGACCCATGATACCGAGCGGCGACATGTATCTGAGTGAGGTGAAGTGTTTTTAAGGGTTAGGTTGAAATTAGTCTGTCATTACAATGTATTTACCTTTACTAAAAGATTTTTTCAAAGCTGGTACAGAACAATGAAAAGAACAGACAAGAACTAGATATAACATGTATTTATGTGCTTCTTCACACACCACAGTACTTTCAATTGAAAGCAATTAAATCTAAACAGATATTTGTCTGCTCAAATTAATGATGTACTTGCCAGCTGAATAGATTGATTTTAGTTGTGTGAACGTGAAACATGGAGATGAAGACTCTTCTTATGTCTTTAAGTCTTACGTGATAAGTTTATTATTATAGTAGTTTTGAGTCATCAGACTTCTGACTCTTTAAGACTCTTTAAAATGGAGTTAAATATGTTGCCTTATTAATAATGTAAATTCACACCGTTTTTACAGTGCTGTTCTGAGCTCCACTATCTTCATCGTCAGTGGGAAACCACTTTTACTTTGCTAAGTTTAACTGAATTGGCCCCTGGGTTTGAATTAAAATAGTTTACAACTACAAGTAAGTCAAAATTTGATGCTATGGTGTTTAAAGTGAGGAATGTCTCTGGAGTTTTTCTTCTTCTGTTTTACAGCTGGCTCTTAGTATGTTAGACAGCAGATGGGATGTGTAACAGCTCAGCTCTCACCCTCTCATCACATTTAAATCTCAGCTGGTTTGATAGTGGAGAACTTCCCAGCTTTGCAAAGTTGTTTGTCTTCCTCATGACTAGGGTTGGGTACCTTTCACATCTGAACCGATATCGGTACCGGTACCTGGTGTTCATTACCAATACTCAACAGCACCCCATTTCAATACCTTGCTCTGAAACTGTAATACCTGGTTTGTATCAACAAAAAATAGAGTAATAATAAATAAGCACCAAACTAATTTAAAACGTTTCTTGCTACAACTACAGTATAAATTTATTAGTTTTTATATATATATATATATTAAAAAAAACAGCAACAGATACATCGCTAATTACCTAAAGCTGCAGCAGAACTTTTGTCGACGGCGTAGATTCAACATTCTGGATGCTGATGCTGGGAGCCTGTGCCCACCATTTTTTTTTCGCTGAGAGCGGATAGACATTACTTCCAGGGTGCTTTGTCGGCGCTTGTTGTTGCTAAGTTACGAAAATCGGCAACGGGCACTGCCGCGTTCGTTCCTTATTTCATGTAAACATTGTAAATGTTTTCCTTTCAGTTCGGTAGTTTAACTTGAATACTCGTAGCCCTTTGAACGCTGAGGCTCATATGATTTGTATAAAAAATAGGCGCTGTCAGCGCAAAAAATGCATTTGGTGAACACAGACCCTAACTGTGGCACTCCAGTTATCAAACACTGCACACTCATACGCCCGTAAATGTATCTTATGTTTAACGAGGCGTTTCCTTTAGTTCGACATATTGCTAGCCTCAGTTCTGCATTTTGCATGGCAAATGTTGCATGTCGCACTGTCTGCGTTGATTTTAGTAAGTGCAGTCACACAGTCGAACGCTGTTTTCCACGCATGCGCTTTCTTCCCCAAACCAAACAGCAGCCTGATCGGAACAGGGTTTACTGGGAGACACGAGCCTGGGGAGAAACACAAGAAAGGGAGGTGAACAACATGAAGGAAATCCAAAATGAAACCGAGTCCAAAATAATCAACAAAGCAACGGAGATAAAATAGCGACGAGCAGACAAGAACAAAGTCAACGTAAATCCAAACCACACAAAGTATGAGAGTGACAAACCCGGGGAGACACGGGTCAAACTGGATCCTAACCCTATCCCAAACTGAAGGCAAACGCGCGGGTATGCTCTAAACAGACACTAACCTACTAGGTAGGGAGCACGCCGTGCAAACAACATATACGGAAGAGGGGTGCACCCTACACAGAGAGTGAACTACTCGCGAGGGCACGAAGTGAAGACAGCGAGAACCCGGAAAGGGGAGCAAGCTAACAAGGAAAGCTAAGACTAACTGAAGAGTACACCCGCACTTATTATTACTTTCACCCACGTCTCGTTTGCCTTCAGTTTGGGATTGGTGCAAGTACTCGTTTGTTCAGTTGTGTGGTTTTATTTAATCCAGTTTGACCCGTGTCTTTGCACTGTTCCATGTAGCTGATGTGGAACTGTTAAGTGTTGAGTACCAAGTGTGTTGGTGTAGTAACACCCTCAAGGTATGACATCTGCTGAAAAGCTCTCTGAAATTGTTGATCATTGTCTTCACATTGAACTTACGTAAAACAACAGAGCAAGAGAGAGTATGCTATTAATTACTGTGCACTTAATTAATCTGGTCTGAAATGTGTTAATAGGTAACAACAACATTTTGTCATGCTTAATCATGTATGACTTCATTGGGTGTTAAGGTACATGCTTCAGTATATCCTGATGTGTGAATAGTTAGTAGCATTAACTCATGGTTACTTAGGCATTAGTTCACCTATTAGTATATGCTTATTTGTGGACCAGTATTGTGAAGTGTTACCCAATTAACTTACCTCATTGGTGACATAATGGTTGGGTGTTTTCCCCCGTAATCAGAAGGTCAACGGTTCAAATCCCAGACCGGTAAAGTTACCACTGAGGTACTCAAGAGCTAGGTACTGTCCCCAGGCACTGCTCCCCGGGCACTGCTCATATTAGTTCATGGATGGGTCAAATGCAGAGGTCACATTTTGTTGTGGCACACTGTGTGCTGTGGTGTGTTCAAATGATCTTTCACTTTCACCTATACTTCAGCAATACAAACTTTTGATCAATGGTCAAGTCACTTTCCAGGGCCATTTTTGAGAGTTTTGTAACCAGCAGGTTTTTACTTGATTATTCATACTTTTACTTACTGGTAAGACACAACTGATTAGCTAAATAAACAAGATTAGATTGTCTTCTAAAGCCTTGATTGGTTTTCCTAACATCAAACCAGCAATATGCAGCAAATCAACATCATGAATTTGTTGAAATTGAATTGTCAGCATTTTCATACACGCTTATCAAGAGTTACGTTTTCTAATTACAGCAACAGTCTCCCTGGAGTAGATTGAGGTTGATGGTCTTGCTCAGGGGCCCAATGGTGATAATGCTGCAGGTAAGATAAAGCCAGACTCAAACCCACAGCATCTTCCTCACAGCAAGTTTCCAATGACTAGGCCACTACCATCCATTTATGCTGTTATTTTCAGTTTAAAAAACAATCAGGACTGATCATTCCTAGCATGCAAGTCATTGTCCTTGTTCAGCATTTCATGTTCTCACTTTTGGAACCAGTTTGTCCCATTGCCATAGCTTGTTTTTGTAATTGTTCTGTTTTGCATTATGTAAGCCATGTAAGAGCTGAATATTTTGTAAGTGTTGTGCAAAACCAATAATATAATTTATGGTATGTCTATGGTACGTAACATGGTACCACTAGACAGAGGATTAATTATGAGAACCCCTCTAGATGTGTAGATGCATACATTACGTTGAAACCTCACAATGATTAATTTCTATAGTCCCAAGCCTTTCGTTAATGCAGATGCAGGGCATAATTGTAGTCTTACCCCATTAGAGGAATGAATGACTATACATTGTGAGAAAAGTCATAAATATTCATATGTTTCAAATCTTATGAAAGAAAGCACAACTAAGAATCGTCTGGGGACTTTAACCTTCCTCTGTCTTCTGTTATCGCCTGTAAAGATTGCTTTAGGATTCGCTGGCATCTATTAGCTTCTATCCTAACCTATAATAGTGGCACAGTGCTTGTATTTATACGTCTCTGAAAGAGATTGAGGTAGGGAGTGTGTCTCATTGATATGCCTGACTGTGCTGAGCTCGCTGTGTGTATTTGTGTGTGTGCTGGTCCTTAGGGTTCTGTAGCTACCGCTAGTGGAGCGGTTAAAGGGAATTAAACGTGGGGCCCCGTGGGCTATCCGCCTGACTCCAACCCAGAGTTCCTTGATGATGCACAACATTAGACGTCTCCTCTGAGACTGGCATGCACTGTAACCCCAAGGACATGCCAGCACGCCTTAAGTTTGCCCCCACTGCCTCTCTCTTTCTGTGTGTGTCTCACGCTCTCTCCTTTTAATCTTTCGCTTACTACTCATTACTTTCTAAAGACACGTCAATGAGGGCACCTTTACACTCACACCTCTCTCTGCTTGGTGCTACACCAGAGCACAATGATGAGCTTGACTTAATGGATGATAAATGATTTAGTCATAGGAGGGCCTTCCTGTCTCCTCTCTCTCTCTCTCTCTCTCTCTCTCTCTCTTTAGGGCGGGTACTATACCTATGCAGTATAATAAGCTGAACTATACATAAAAAGGCCAAGGATTTTTTTCTGAAGGGAGCCACTGGAATTCCTCCAGCAATGGATGAGTTAAAACGAGAGTTCATGGCATTTTATACGCTATTAATTTGTTGCCTGTCACTGATATCATTTGTAACACTAAAACTGTCTGTTTTCATTTCCCTGCCCTCTCAGGTTCTATTAAACTACGAGCTTATTGCTTTTTGATTACATTTATTTTCCCCACCTTCTTCATTTCCGTTATCTTTCCACTGCATTATTACTTACTGCAATATGCTTCCTTTTGCTCTGTATATTGCACACTGGTGGGGGAAAAGAAAAGCAGTTCGGGAGTTGATTGATTGATCTTAAATATATAACGTGTTTGTAATGTGGATTGCTTACTCTCTGCCTATTCATTCTTTCTTGGCTTCTCTTTAATGCATTCAGCTGGAGTCTCCATGGGAACAGAAAAAAGGAGCTCTTCATTCTCTCAGTAGATACATCGCATTCCTCCCTGGAGAGGCAGGAGGAACTCTGATGTGTGGCATCTCAATTATTCATGGCCGGTTATGATCATAGATTAATAATTTGGTAGATTAAAACTAAAAACTTGGTGGCTCGTCCGCTCCCCAGCGCTAACGCAAAAGCCATTAGCTTGGCCGTGTGGCCATTAAATTCGATTAAACAGCCTTTCTGCCGCTCATCTATTTCGCATGAGCTTTCATCTGACCTTTTTGGCTGGCCTAATGTTTTCAAACATGAATCGGTATGCCAGAGCGGGGTCAGGAAAACATGGTCTGATTTCCCGCACTAGAGCAGGAGGGGTCATTTGTGTCAGTCCATGTTCCCTTGTTTGTCAGGTACAGCAGAGAGCGGTATGGATCCCTTTGTTCCTTCCTAATTGTACGCCTATCTAGGGTTATGGATGGGCCATTACTCTGAAAGGCTCTGCTGATGTCCATTTGCCAAAGACCAAAGAGGCCGAGCGATTATGCAGCCACACAATTAGGTTGCTTTTTAGACTATGCTACAAAGTGGCTGAGCTCCAGGCTTGATTACCGCCTACGATCAAGCCAAGCCTCTTCATGAGTGCTCTGTTCTGCACGCAGGATAACATATACAGGCCCCCGGCGCAGCTGTGCAGCCTAAATCAGTGGTGCATTGATCATTTTGTTGCATTGCTGAAGCTGGAGGTGATTCCTTTGCAAAAAAAAAGTAGCAAGGTGGAAATAGGAAAGCGCTAGCAACGACTCAACCCTGTGAGATTTAGACATGAGCCCAGCTGAAGCGAAAGCAGAGAGAAGCGGAATATGAAGTCAATAAGAAGTTGAAATAATCCCGCTCCCGAGCCGATACCTTTGGATGAAGCAGATAAGAGTTGGCAGCGGACTCCATAGGGAGGAAAAGGCTGTGTTTGTGGCTGAAATCTATCTCCACAGCGCCAAATAAAGCAAAGGAAGAGCAGATAAGAGATGTGTGGGGAATGTCAGACACCCGTACAAGCCGCCTGGCTGCTCACAGTCCCCATTGAGTCACCTAGCGCAGCGACATTGACACAATGCCGGTCCAGACACTGGGGGCTTTCGTGTATATATCCTTTTTTTTCTCTTTCAGTAGAGTCTGTTTATGGAAGTTAGGATTCACATGTTCCTGAACACACTGGATGTTTGCAATAAGTTCTGTCTGAGGAGACTGCTGGGCAGATGATAATTGAGCAGAGAGCAGATGTGCAAAAGCATCATCACCATGTTTTAATTGCTTATGCATTGGTGATTGCAGGTAAGTTCAGTCATGTGGTAACAGTACATTGCTCGCGCCTGTAGGCCCAGACCTGTACATTTCATTAAAGCTAATGCCGAACAGCAGGGGGAGTGTCATTAATTCCCCTCTCAATGGTTGTATTTTAATGAGGGGGACAAACACTTTGATCAATCATATGACTCAGCTACGGATGCTTTGGACGGAACAGTGAACGCAAAGTGCTAATGAAGAGTGGGCCTCATTCATCCCCACATACTCCAGATTGAGATAGACAGAATCCAGAACATTCACATCATAATGCTGTCCATCAAATATGACACTCCCATGACAGTGGATGGAACTTTGTGTGTCGCAAGAGCAGGCTTTGAATGACAGGTGTCACTACTGTTCTCCAGACTCAATAGCCATTGTTAAAACATGCAGATGCACAGCCGCATGTCTGACACACACCAACACAGCGTGGTTGTTAGAGAGATGAATAAAGGAGTAGAAAAAGGGGAGAAATGTTCTAGATGGTTTCTCTATGACCTGTAAATCTGATGCTTTTTATCCTTTGAAGAAATCTGAATAATTTTGTAGGCTTTTGAAATTGTATTTATTATTTATTTCAAGGAAGTAAAATGTAATGTGTGTCTGATCAGATCAGATTGAGCATTGTCCACCTATTGTGACTGTGTGTGTGTGTGTGTGTGTGAGAGAGAGAGAGAGAGAGAGAGAGAGGGAGCAGCATTTCTACTCATTAATCTCATGGGCTGTAGAGACACTTATGCCATCATTATGACACTGGAATATAAAATAGCCTTGTTAGCATTAAAGAAATGCTACTGCTCGACCTTTCCCTGAACCAGGGTCAGTGGAAAATGCTCGTTTCTATTTCTGATTCAGATAAGAACACACATGTCCTCATGCTGTATGGCCACGGCTGCAGCTCTCCACAAATGTACAATGTTGCTCAGTGTCGGTATGGGAAATTAATGGATGATCCGGAACACAAGACTTATCTTTCGAATTCCTAATTTGCAGGGGGGGGAGAGAGATGAGAGAGAGAGAGTAATGAGTAATCGGGGGGGGAAGAGAGAGAGAGAGAGTAATGGCACAGAAATTCTCATCTGGTTTTAATTTTCTGTCTCTGAGACTGGCCCATCTGTGCAGATGTCTGCTACTTTGCTTGTTTGTCCCATTAACGGCCCCAACTCTCTTCACACAAGTAGCAGAAAGAAAAGTTTCATTTGCAGAAATGCATTTTTTCATTAACTGTGTGACTCAGAATTTGGCATAAATCATTCGTGTCAAGAGTAATCAAGAGAGAAATTATTGAGCCACAAAGTCTGAGACAATGCTCATGTGTTTATCTCAGAATTACCTGGGATGAGCCATTTGCCAAAAACGTATTGCTGGCAAATAGAGAGAATGAAGGAAAAGTGCAAATCTTTCTCATTGTTTTTGTTCTTTGAATGTTTTAATACTGTGCTAATATTTGAAGAATTTTAACTAATCTTAACTATTAATTTAAGGAAAAACTACCTGTATGTCAATGGAATATAAAAGAGATACCAGCAAAATGTACCTGATGTTAGTCAAATTATTGCATAACACAACGTACCACTATCCCTTATAATTTACACTCATTAAACAATGTCACATTTGAACTGTTTGCTCACAATCTAGTGCAAAAATGCTCTGAAAGATACAACTTTAAAATTGCATGGCAGAACTCAGTACCACTCTACAAAGATTCTCATAAACAGAGGAGCAACTGGATAAACATGAACTAAAATCAAAATCTCAAGACTGTACATTGCACTGTAATACAATTTTATATCAATCAATTAGAAGCAAATGAATTGTGAGTAATGTCATGTGAGTTCAAAAAAAGTGAGTAACAATAAATACTATTATACAAGCTGGCATAGATGATTATTCATCTTGCAGCATTCCTTTTTATAACATGTATAGTAGCCTTGAAGAAATGGCAATATACAGGATGCCAATTTTTAGTTTTATCCCACGATAGAACAGGGTTCCAGTCAAAGTTGTAGCACATTTACAAAGGTGGTTACATTTGTGGATAAGTGAATAAAAAAGTCATTTTCTGGTGTACTTTCCAAATCATCTATTGGCAGAGAGGTGCCATTTGATGGTGGTTCTGGAGACTTAGTAATCCCAGAATTTCACTTTTTCTTGCAATTCCCTAACAGTGACCCTTATAACAGATATTTTTGCTTCTCTTACCATCCTCCTCACTGTATTTGGGTGAAAAAATAAACAGGGGTCCACTTCCAGACAAGTTTATCACAGTTCCAGTTGATGAACATTTTTTAATTATTGCCTTAAAAGTATAAATGTGCATTTTCAGGCAAGGAGCATTTTTTAACCATTCCCTGGCAACACACTTCTCCCTCACTGTGATTGAGGGTTTTCATTTCTTTGCCATGATGATGGTTGGCTAAGGGAGCTTTCTTGCGTGTCTATTCATATTTGTATCCCATTTAATCAGGAAGACATGGATTTCAGCTGGAAAGTTCAACTTAGCAACGTCCAATTATGTCCAGTGTACAGTGAGATGTTATATTGTTTCACATTGATTTTCAGGCATGCCAGTAAATGTGGCACGTTTTTCTTTTAAATATTTGTTTCTTGTTGAGGGATTTGTTTTTCTTTGAATAAGCTTGTTTAAATTATAATTACAAATTCTGTAGCATGTAAATTGGATCATGTGTGATTCATAAAAATGCTGCTGTATCAGATAAGAGTTGATCACCTGAGAGATGAAGAAAAGAGATTAAGCTAGATCATTGATGCCTGTTTGTATCTATGTGGGAATCAGGCTGACAGTTGTCATGGTGTGGGTTAAATTCAGAGATGGACATTAACAAAGTACATTTACTGAAGTACTGTACTTAAGTTGAGTTTTTGAGTATCTGTACTTCACTTGAGTAGTATTTTTTTGGAAACTAATGACTTTCACTTCACTACATTTTAAAGACAAATACTGTATCTATGGATAAAAAAATCCATTTAAATCTATGGATAAAAAAAAGTCAGAGTCAAAGTAAACTTTACTGTCATCTCTGCTATATGCTGTACAGATGCATAGAGACACGAGCTCCAGGTTTTTTTTCAGTGCAGAGAACAAATAAGGCAGTGGCACAAATAAGGCACATGGAATAAACAATAAATAAGTAAAATACAAAATATACATTAAAAATATACATTTTAAAAGAGGTGGACTTTTTTAAATATATATTGAAACTAGAAATAGAAATAGAGGTAGAATTGTTAGGATGTTAGGACGCAGTATTACCTACAAGTGGAAATTGACATTTTAAACTGGATGTGCAAGAGGTAGAAAGTTATAATATGACAAATAGTATATCCGGACTATTTATAAAGTGGATGGTATTCCCCCTTTTCTGAAATGTGATTAGTTTCTTCGCAGGTAACAGCCTATCAGTAATCAGTAGTGTTATGTCACTATAAAACTGTAACTATAAAACCAAGTTCAGACAGTACTGTTTTTATCTGTCATGCTTAAAACATTGCTGCTGTTGGAAAGTCATGAAGCTAGAGGTGTAGACCTGGGTTTTAAGCAGGTCAGTCAGTCAGTCAGTCATTATCTGAACCGCTTAATCCCTATCAGGGTCGTGGCGACCAGAGCCTATCCTGGGACTACGGCTGTGAGGCGGGAACCAACCTACCGTAGGGCACTCACACACACACAATCACACTCACAACTTTGTCAGTAAACCTATAGTGAATGCTTTTGGACTGTGGGAGGAAACCGGACCCCCTGGAGAAAACCCACACGATCACGGGGAGAGCATGCAAATTCCACACAGAAAGGCCCTACGGCTGACCCGCGAAATTGAACCCAGGAGGCAGCAGTGTTAACCACTATGCCAGTTTTAAGCAGGTTGGAATGTTAATTTTACTTTCAGAGCAGGCTACATTTACAGCTATTGCACTGTCCTTCTGTGTAACATACACCCATGCTGTTTTGCGGGAGTGTGTAGTCTCACAATTCATTAAAAAATAAACGAATGACTGGTTTTCTTTGTCAGTTCGGGTTGTGTTTCACTCTGTAACATTCTACCAATTCCTTACTACAGGCTTTGGTAGAACATACAGGTTCTACAAGCTATTCAGAGGCGTTAGGCATTGTAAGTGTTGTGGCAATAATGCAACAATGCGGTGAAAGAAGATGTACTTTTAACACTTAAGTATTTTTCAAGTACTTCAGTACTTCTCTTGTAAGGTGTGAGCTTACAATGAGCTTCTAAGGAAAATATAAAGTAATCTAGAAACAGGGAAAATAAAGTAGACACATTGTGTACATGAAATATTACAGCAGCTTATCTGACCTTGATCTAGCCCCAGTCAGAAGCAGCACATCTAATCTTCTAGCTTCCTCTCAGGCTCTAGATCCTCTGCACTGATGTCCTCCTGCATGACCGCTCGGCCACTTCAGTTCCCAGGATTCCCCTTAAGGAAGAGAGACGTGGCTCCTCATTGCAGATCTGTGTACACTACTTACAGAAGCTAATCATGTCTGGGAGATTCCTGATAAGCGGCCGATACCACAGCCCTCAGTCGAGATATGAGAATGAGGAAAACGTGACAGGATTTTAGGCAGGCGTGCTGGCAGTGATGAGCGGTGGAATGAGCCTTGTAACAGTACATTATTTATTTGCTGGGGAAGACCTAGTTGCCCTTGGTGACTCCTTGATGCGTTTCACTTTCTGCACCTGTACAGCTCACACAGATGGGTGCTTAGCAGAGGTCAAGTGAGGGTTAAGTACCCACCGTTTCAGGGGAAAAATATAAAAATATGAAAATAATTCAGAGTCAGAGCTGATTCGATGCAGGTAAACCATGGTGTCAGACACAATATTCACTAAGAAACCATTCAGAATAATTCATAGGAGTATTATGTACGAAGGAACAGAACAAATTAAATATTTGAAAAATGGGTCTTTTAAATGCTGTAAACGTGATGCTCAAATAAGAGTGATTAAAGTTTAATATGCAGGAAGAAGTCTCATACTCCCTCAGATCTGGAAGTGAATCAGGACTCCTCATGGAAACTAGAAATATTTTTCTGAGCCCACAAATCTCATTAGTTAATGTTTATGCCTAACTTATGCCAAATTGTTTGCCATATGTTTGACCACACAGCTTGTTGAGGCATCTAAAATCTCTTGGTAGCTAATTGTTGCATGAACATAGAATTTCGTGAAACTTACATATGAAATGTGCCTTTAAGATCAGCTATGACCAATTCACTAAGACAAGATGTTGCTTTCAGGAGGGCAGGACCACTAGAACTGAAGTAAGGATCTGCTGCAAAATTATTAGAATCCATTAGGGGTCTCTAGTGGTTTCTACTGGAATGATAAGGTACTGTTAGTTGCATTTGCAACAATTGCTTAAAGCTTCTTAATGCAAATGATTCTAAGCAAAAGCTTATTAGGATACACTATTACAACCTGGTTAAAAATGGATAGTACAATCTAAAAGAAAACATCCTAAAGATTCTTTTGTTATTACTGATTTGTTCATTTCAGACTGCACTATCGACACTTAATTTATAGATCACACACAGGAGAGTGTAGGATCATAACACAATCACTTCCAGAATGCCTGTAGCGGTTTAGAACTTGCAGCATGTCTGAGATGGTTTATTTGTTTCACTGACATAAAGTAAAGCCAAATCAATCTGTTTGCCGTGACAACAGAAGACTGTATAGTTTGTGATTTAGGGCGCAGAAGTATCCTTTTATATCTGATTCAAGAGAACACTGAGTTGACAAAAATCCAATGGTTTTGGCTGTGAACATTATTTAGTCAGCTTTGAACATGTCTATGGACCGTTCCAGTGGACAGTATGCAATGTGAAAGAGAAGAGAGATGGGGGAATGAGATGTCTTTCATTCAGTTTGAGAGAGGAAAAAGTGCGAAGGGGAAAAAAAAAGCAAAATTGCCATCAGGATGGAAAAATTGGCACCATTTTCAAAGTATGTGCAGAGGGAGACTGGGAGAAGGCAAGAAGAAGCTTCTGCCACAGAGATTTAATACTTAATGATTGCCTGGGAGCAGGCACAAAACAAAGAGATACATGCAATAAAACAGTGGTGCTTGTGAGCGAGGCAGAGACGGGCCAGCTTTCAAACACAATCAACAGTGTTTTACTCCCTCTACACCATGTTCCAGACACTGCGCAGTCCTGCACACACACACACGCACACACACACTATGCTGTGTTGTACAAGCATGCAAAGAGACCACACGCACTCATACATTCTGTGTTGTGTTGTGAAAGAAACACTTACAGATTGTATGCTGTTAGACACATGGATACAGATGGATGCAGTTTTTGCCATTAGACCTTATTCTGTGCTATGCATGTGTACATACACATACACAATCATACACAGATCTAAATAAAACTACAGTTACACCTAACTTTTAAGTCAAAGCAAAACTTTTGTTTATTTTAGCTATTTAAATAAAGCAAGATGTTTTGGATAAAAGCATTCTATCCTAGCAAAGACCACTCTTTGTTTACAAAATTGTTCTCACAACACCACAAAAATGTGATGGACATCTCCCTAGCCATTCAAACATCCATAGTCATGCACACGGGATTCAACAAAATGTTCTATGAATGTATTTGTGGCAATGGTCACATTAAAGATTTGGAGTTTATGCCACAAAAATGAACAGCCTTTGGCTTTAATGAAGATGAAGCTTTAATGTAATATGAAGAGTATAGATCTATGAAAATAAATAAATAAATACAACAGTACTCCCCCAGTTTTGTTAAGCATTAAATCTTTTAATTAAAACTGTGCTTTGATGGACATTAATAAATCCATTAGGTTATTGAAGACAGAAAAAAATCATAAAGTGCTACTTATGTGTGATTAGTTGTTTGTTTGTCTTGTAATTAGGTTTTGCCCTGTTATAATTACCAAGCCCACTTGTATCTTTCAGTCATAAGTACACAGCAGTGCAATCAGTTCTATTTTTGTGTTTTGGCCTTACTGTTCATTACTAATTACATAACTGAGGACTTGAACACTTGGTCAGGTTTTTAGGTTATCTTTTTTTTCTTTCTGGTTGTGATTAGAACATTGCTATTGTTAATTAAGCGGCTGATTGTTTGAGGGCTGAGCTGTAAACCATAATTCTTACCAGCATCTTTTCTTCAGCATGTTGCTCATATTGTGCAGAGAAATGAACCTAAAAGAAAACAGCTTATCAGATTGCTTAATCATTCAATGAAGTCAGCGTCTTTCTCTCTTTTCCACTTCAGTCCAAGTAGGATTTGAAATGATAATTCATTGTGTAACTCAAAGCATGTTATAATAGCTAAAAAACGACCATTTTATGAAATTTCTCATATCAGTATGGCAGTTCTAACCTGCTTTGTCAGGCATTAGAAACAAGTTCCTTTAAATTCTGCCTTTTTTTCTCCTCATTGAGAAGACAAAGCAGACAATGGAGCAGTCCGAAAGAGCAGAGAAGGAGAGCCATCAAGGGGAAACCTGTGTACCCATAGCTACCCTCATTATACCCACAGGAGGCTTTCAAACAGAAAGTTTTAGAAGTCCATGCCGAGCCAGAGAACCTCTCGAGTTGAACCTTCAGTGAGCACGCTGGTTCAGGCCCAGCAAGTCAGGATAATGACCTGCCCTGCATGGCAGAGACCACAAAGCATCATGGAACAGGAAAGTGTTAGGGAAAATAGAAAGGAAACAGAAAGAAATAGGAATGTGGCCTATAGAGAGAGCACAAAGATCTTCTCAATCCTGAACTTTGTCCGGCTTCAACTCACCACTTCGATTCAGACCTATTCTTAGCAGTTTACTTAACTACACAAAACAGATGACTGAAATATCCTTCAATTTTAGCCAGCAGACTCCAGGTCCTATTTTCCTTGATGTTTTGCATAAAACCCACAACACACATCCGACTTAATATGCCAGTCACTCTCACAACAGCCTGAAACTAAATGTGTGGCAAATACAGAGGAGTTTAATTGAAAAGGTAATTAGTAACTCCATCTCTGCACTTCACACAGTTCACCAAGCCATTATCACATGTTAGCATACATCAATAAGCTATCTTACAAATGGTCAGACTTAATGCATTGGCTCTGACAGTTATAATTGGACATTGATCAGAGCCCTACCACCTATTCCACTTTGTAATATTCAGTTAAGGGTTTTTTTTCTTTCCTTGACTGTGCAAATATGAACAATATGCATGCTCTTTCACAACTGTTATGTTGGAGTAATCTGTTGTAGTATCTTCATGGAGTGTTCGTCAATGCTCTAAGAAGGTGATCTTTGACCTCTTCATGCATACTCCTGCATATAAAACTGTGGAATACTTTAATTCAGAGGTGTCTTTTTTTTTGTTTTACAATGACATGTGTCATTACACTGAAAAGCTATTTATTGATTCTGTTCATGTTTAATGGTCCTGTGTGTGAAATGTGAGTAGTCTGTGTATCATCACATTGAGCAGATTACCTAGTGTAGTTGAAATGAGAGAGAGAAAGAGAGATCTTTGACAGATCTGCTGTCTACTTAAGTTTCCAGTACTAGAAAATGGGCCTTTGTGGACCTTCTCATGTCCATTTAATATGGTCCATGAAGACCCTTTTTTACCAATTCTTTCCTGTGACTGAAAGCAATTATAATGTTTTTCACTACAAAATGGTGATTGTAAGCTTTTTCAGCTTTTTCTGCTTCCAGTCTTGAAAAAGAACAGCAGACAGGCATCACAGTACGTAAGATTGATGTGTATGTGACATGGTTTCCATTTAAGGTGTCAATCATATGAACTTTCAATGCCGGAGTGCATCCTTTATCTTTCTATCCCTACCTGACCCTTCTTAACCACTTACATCAATACCATGTTTAAAGGTAGTGAGATCTGCCATTTACACAAACCCAGCAGTTTAAACACTTTAAACTTGCAAAAAACTAAAACAAGCTTGAGCCAAGATGATGGCTCTCGTATTTTTAATATGATTGCACATGCTTTTTTGGCTAAGCTAGCTCTCAGTGGTCACAAAAGATCTGTGCACAGTAGAGTAGGACTGAAGCCCCTGTTGTTGTGGTAAAACGTTAAGCAGTTTAGGTGTTTCAGAAGGGGTTTTGGCTTTGGGGGACCCATTGTTAGCCCTTTCCACTTTGCTTTTTCCTATATAATTTTCTGATCCTCAAATTCAATCATTTCCTCACAAAGCCAAAAGAATTGCATAGAAATTGCTGACAAATTGCAGGTTTAGAAGATGATCTGGTGCTGACAACCATCTAAAAACTTGTATACACACACACACACACAGTCTTTGTATTACTATCTTTGTAAGATCTTTCCATAGACTCCCATAATGACTAGATGTACATAATTTTACACCTACACCTAATCCTAACCCTAACCTTAAGTTCAGTAACCAAATGCACATCTATTACCTCTTTTAGTTTCTCAAATAAAACAAGAACATTTTCTATACAGTCATTTCTCCTCAAGGGGACCTCTCAAATGTCCCCACAAAGCCCCAAAAAACAGATATTAGGGGATTTTAGGGGACAAAAAGTCCCCACAATGCGATAAATACATGAACACACACACACACACACACAGGATTCAACATTAATAGGGAACAGTACCCCTTTGTAGTTGCCTACCTTCTCTCTGCTCCCTAGGGCTACCAAATCTAGGTCCCACCCTCTCTACTTCAGACAGCATCTGCAGAGTGACATTATACACACCTTGTACAAGGCCTCAGAACATGTCTACAAATGTACTGCCCTTTGCTAACAGCGCATCTGCCTTCTAATAATCATTCCAAACACAAATCAGGCTGAACCCTTTCTGTTTTAAGGCTTGTAAAAAAGAGCTGCCATTGTAATTTGTATCACCCAGCAGCCAATTTCAACTCGAAACAAGACAGTCCAGCATGAATGAACGAATGAATGAACGAATGAATGAATGAATGAATGAATGAAAAGCCTATATGCTGGCTAGCATGACTCATAACTTCATGCCATTCCGGGAAATGAGAGCAAACCACAAGGGCCTTGACCACTTCACTGTATTTTTGGCACCACAGGCATTAAAACAATACCCACAGCATTGATTACATTACAGTTTGCTATTGATCGGAGATGCGAAGGAGGAGGGTGGAAGGCTGGGTGTTTGTCCACGCGGCTGAATAACCAGCTTTGCGGTCTCCGGGAGGTTAGTATGTGTCTATTTTAGGACGGTGGTTTGGGAGCAGGACTGAACTTCCGATGGCCAAGCAATCGATTTGCAAACAAACACAGGGAGCAAAAAGAGTAGGAAAAACATCTACAGCATTTATCAGACACTCTTGAATTTCCTGCTTACAGAGTGATCTCTCTGAAGAAAGCTGGGGTTAAGGGTCTTGCTCAGGTGAACAATGGTGAGTTTAGATTCCCCTGGGACTCAAACCCCCAAACCATGTTATGGCCATCAAACAGGTTTTGTCCTTTTCACAATACTATTCCATCACCAACTCGGTACTGACTCTGAATCCGTACAAACCCACCTAACCAAACCAAGGTTTATGTGGTTGAAGAAAAGGTTAGAGGTTAAAGTTTATGCTTGGTTTGTAAGAAAACTCAAGACCTCTCACTGCACACAAATCTTATGAAATTTTGCATTAGATTGGATTTACTGATCTGATCACTTAACTGCAGTTCAAATTATTCATACCCATAAATCCCACCTATGGTTTATTCACTAAACATTTGGTAATAAAGTCAAAAAATCTTTGCATTCAAAAACATGTAAAAAATTTTCTTCACATATGGAGCACTTTCTTCACTTTTTACTTGCTTCATATGTGTGGTGTTAGAGATTTTCTGATCTACTCCAGTCACAGTTAGCTATGTTTCAGCTAAGTTGTTGGCCTTTTGGTTATATGGCCTCGGCCATTTACTACTAAAACAGACATTTACAAATGCAGATAGGTTAGCAAATCAAGGTTTTACTGTCGCCTGAAAGCTGAAGGATGTTCGTATTCATTTATTTATACAGTTAAATAGCTGCCATAAGTCAAAGCATTATAAATTTCCATCTCATCAATAGGCAATCTGCTAATGCATGCTTCAAATCAATTTCAGCCGAGTCAGTTGAGCACATTAGGCAACTCTGTTTCTCTCACACATATACACACATGCATGAATGTGCACACACACAGACTTGATTTAACAGGATGAAACAGTGCCTCCAGTCAGACCTCTGTTAATAGTGCTGTTAACACTATTTGATAACCATATGATTGCTGTGTGTTTCGGCATGGCCATGCTTAGAATGCTCACTATCACTGGTCTAAAAGGGATGTGGAGGAGTTTGGGTTTGCTCTCTCTGGGATGAATCTGGAGGATATTTTGACACCTCAGCACGTCAGTCATGACTATCTGCACTCCAATCATATATCCTGGCTGATAGGTAAAACACATAATTTGTGGAAGGCAGGAACATCACGTTCAGGAAAATCCGATTCACCTCCAGGTATGGGGAGAAAAGAAGAGAGTGAGAGAGAGGAAAGTAGAGGGGAAGTGAGAGAAAGAGATGAAACCAGACCTAAAGTGCAGCAGTCCACCTTCTTGTGGATAATTGGAGAAGTGAAATGTCAAGAGTGATCACTATTGCTGACTCTATCTTTCCGAGTCAAAGTAGAGAAAAAGGCCTGGGCTGTGACAGCTTTATACCCGACATCTTCATATTTCCATGCTTTATACTTAATGAAATGCCAATGAACGTTAAAGCTGTCAGTTCCAGCTACAAAGACAACGGCTGTATATCAAACTCTTCTTTAACAGCCTTCTTTAACAATCTGTATATGGACTGAATATGTACAAGCCCAGTCCAAAAAGGCAAGGCAGTTCTCTACAATTGAGACAGCTGAGCAAATTTAGATTCTTTCCAGTGATCCTAAGGACTTTATACTCCGGTGCTGTAGAAAGTGTCCTGACACAGAATAGTGCCTCCTGGTTTGGTAACAACTGTGTCCAGTACTGCAAGGCCTTATAGAAGGTGATATGTACAGATCAGATCAGCTTTACCATTTCTGCAGGATATTTACACTAGGAAATGGAGTATCATTGGAGAACCAGAGCAACTACGATCATCGGAAACTCGTCTCTTTACTGTATATCTGTTTGATATAATGAAATCAGGCAAACATTATGGCCCAAACTGAAACAAAGAGCTTCAATCCTAAGGCCAGCAGATTTCTCAAACCGGACATACTTCTTCAATAATGCAAACTGAACAGCTCTACTTAGCTGTCACATGCCTGCCTTGGACACTGGTCATCACACAATAACATTGCACACTGCACCTTTTATATGAGCTGATAACAATGTGTGCACATTTTATAGATTTTTTAAAATAATTGTGTCATTTAATTTTTTGTGATTTTATATATTTAAAGTGTTCAAGTATTTCTTTAATTGTATCTATTTGCTTTGATTTTATTTGTTCATTTACTTGTGCTGTCTCATTAGTATAGCATGCCTACTTTACACTGTGTGTTGAGTTGGATAACTATGTATGTGGCTAACAGAAAATCTTAAATTGTGAACAAAAAAGATCCAGCAGAGAGGTCTGGAATTAAATAATTATAATAAAGTAATATGATAAAGACTCAATTACATAACCATTAATGAACAGGCCAAAGTCAATCAATGTCTTCCCTATCTCCTCCTCTTCAGCACCACAATAACATCTCATCCTTATCTTGCAGAGAGGAAGCGCTCGAGTGAGATTTGCATGTGTGAGTCTCGAGGCTGCGGAAGAGCGCACCCTGATGATGTAGCCACCAGGCAGTGGTTGGGAGTGAAGGGCTCTTGAGGAAGAATAACGGCGGAGGATGTGACACGCATTTGCCGCTGGAGGAGGCAGCTCGGGATTTTGCTCAATGCCCTGCAAGTGTCGCTTCACCAGAAGAGAGAGAAGGGAATCAACAGGAGGGTTATTATAGACACAATTAATAAGAAAAGCACGCTTTATGGACTTGAAGGACTATACGGAAAGCCACAAAGGACTGGGGATATAAAAGAGTGTCATGCACTCCCCTTCTTCAGACTTTCAACAGACTCCTGAGTTAGGCCCGGCGGTGCATGTATAAACCTCCAGCATTTCAACTGCACTTCAAACAACACCTACATCTCTCACCATGATCACAGAAGCCCATAATCAGTGAAGATGCTTATTCACTGGATAATTTGAGGACAAAAGCAAGATGCTAACAAACTATCCACCAACTGTGATTAGTTATAAGTTGGGATCAGGTTTTTCAAAGATAAAATTATAAGCATGTAACATATAAAGAATTTGTCTAATTAAAATAAAACTACAATATATCTAAAATACTCCACCAAAACGAAAAGTTAAATATTTTTACTTAATTTATATGGATACCTTATTCATTGTCATTTAACAGTATTGCTGGTTAAGAGTCAAATTATCTTATTATCCACCCTGCTTTCCTATAAAACATTATGTTGGACTTTAGAACACAACAATAGTAAGCTTTTATGGAGCAGTTAAGTGAGAGATTGTCATTGTGAACAGAGCACAGCACACATTGCACCACAACAGGTGGTGGCCTAAACTGGTCGTTATGTGTTACTGAAGCTTAAACACTGGTTTGCAGCAAATGACCAACATTTTAATTTATGGCAATTATCTTTTCCAGAGTGACAGTCTCCATTGAACAACTTGATCAGGTTAAGGGCTTTAATCACCCTGCAATGTTTTGCAGCCCTGTGATGTTTTTAAACTCTGAAACCTGCAATTTTATGGTCACCAACACAAAGTTTCAGTCACTCAGAACACATACATCCACCAACCCTGCATTTCCTGCAATAGAACGTTATATACATCAGTGAATACATAAGTAAGAAGTGTCCAGCATTTTATAAAGCTATAGTGACTAATGATGAGCATGTAGACAGAATTAACATGTTGAAATTCAAAGCCCTTTGTCTTCCTTCCTCTCTCCCTGTCTCTGGGCTACACAGAGGCCAACATTAGCATACGTCTTACATTAAATTCTGATTAATTTCCATGACAACAGGGCACGGGCGGTGCCAGAGTCGCTGTTTGAGTAATCTCTCGGCAGGACACCGATACGACAATGACCACCACCAGGTGCTCAGACTACGGCACACTTCGGGGGCCTGACAGAATGACTAACCACGCAGACTTCAATGGCTGGGTGGAGTGGAACCCAGTGTGGTAGGTAACAATCTTGCTTTGTACTACATCTAAATATTTAGGGAGAGGAGTGATGACACATTTTGCTGTTATTCCCTAGGGTTTACAATTGGACGCCAGCTATTCACACACACACACAGTCTTGTATTACTATCTTTGTCTTTCCATAGACTCCCATAATAACTAAAGTACATAATTTTACACCTACACCTAACCCTAACCCTAGCCTTAACCTCAGTAACCAAAAGCACATCTTTTACCTCTTTTAGTTTCTCAAATAAAACAAGCACATTTTCTATAAAGTCATTTCTCCTCATGGGGACCTCTCAAATGTCCCCACAAAGCCCAAAAAAACAGATAAAAGTGGTTTTAGGGGACAAAAGGTCCCCACAATGCGATAAATACATGGTCATATTGATATTCCTCATGTATAGTGATACAATTTGATATTTACATATTGATATTCCTCATGTAGCAGGCACTCTTATCCAGAGCGACTTACATTTTCCTAATTTCAGAGACAGTTCCCCTGAGAGCAACTTAGGGTTAAGGGTCTTGCTCAGGGACCCAGTGTTGGTAACGCCAGAGTTCAGATTCGAACCCACAACCTCTTGGTCCAAAGGCGAGTGTTCTACTACTAGGCCACCATCACCCCACACACACAGTTTACCTCCTTAACTGCATATATAGGTTGCAGTTTGCAGGTGGTGATATTTAATTATCACATTCATTGAAATCACAGTCTTTTAGCACTCTTCTTTTGCTACATGTAAATATTCTCCAGCATGCAGGATCTTGCCAGCGGGCAGAAAATAAGGACAGAGATTTGGCGAAGCACTGTTTAAATTACCCCTAAAATGAAGGATGTCATTGTAGCAGAATCAAAATCTTTTCTAGCAAAAAAGGGGTGTAAAAGACACATTTTCCCAAAAGTGTTGTGTATTTACAGCAGTTTCCATATTGCAGGATTTTCTGATTTTTTTCATGCACCTCTCCCACTTCCTCTCTCGACACCTGTCTATCTCTGTGTCTGTCATTGTGCAATGTTGAGTCTCTCCACCTCCTGCTCCCCTGTTCACTCTCTGTCCCAGACTGAATGGCACACTTTGTGCTCTAAAAAGTCCATAATTAGTCTCAAGTGAGAGCCCCTCTCCTTCACCCCTTCTCTCGTTCCTTCTTGTTCATTTTCTTTCTTTTTTTTTTACACGCAGCCTTTAAAAGGTGTCTTAAAGGAAGGGTGGCCTGCATTTAAATTTTACCCCTCAGTTTTTAAAGGAACAAGCTAGTAAAACAAGCTCCTGACTGCACTACAATGCAAGGTTGACTACAAACTCTGGTTTTCCTTAACACAGAAGACAGCAAACTAAAGCTAATATCCTACATTATAGCACATTAAAAAGATATATCAAATTTCTGAACAACAATCAGGTATTTTTCTGTATAAGCATTCAATTCACAGTTCCAGTAGCAAAAGGCAAGTAATAACCTACTGGCCTACAAAGAAACAGATATTGAGTCACTCGTACAAAAGGGCTTTCTTGCATCACAGGTTGAAGGCTTGAAGCAGTCTCTCTCACTGCTCTGTTCTTTTATTCCTCTTTCTTTAACTCTGCTTACCACCACATGCAGCGTGTAATAGGGCCTCTGTGGCAGCTGTATTGACTTTTGCTTTCCTGCTCTGTCCAGTTGTAGTGATCAGTATCACTATAATATCCTTTTTAATGATTGCATGCAAGAACTCACAGCTCAGAAAGAAAGCAATTAAGCATTCAAGGACTTTAAGCAAAATAGTTTGATTTCTCAAAGATCCTCCTCCAACTTAAAAGAACAAACTCCCTTTCATCTTTACACCCTTCTTTTGTTCCTTGAAAGATAATACGTTTCCAAGGCGAGTTGTTCTCTATATGATTCTTTATTTGTTTGTTTTTATTTTTATTTCTTGCTTTCTGCTTAATAAAAGACAAGCATGTGTGAAGAACCAGAAGGATTCTTGACTTCAAAGACTGTTTCAGGAACTTTTTTTTGTTACATGTGGCATTCGTTTGAAATCAAACACAAAAAGGTACAACACAGGCAGCTTGTCACTCTTTGGTGCAATCTGTCTTTGCACTGTTTGTTTGTTAAAATTAGAACTGGCAGATTGTGTTTGTGCAAGTCATGAGGATGAGGTTAACTCGTTTTTAATGACTCCGGGGATTCAATAAAAGAAAACCCACTTTGTCCTGACTGTCATGGCAACGCATGTTCCAATATTTCCAAAAGCGAGTGTCAGTGACAGTTGGCTATCTTATCTATTTAAAGCTACCTTTAAAATTTTGCATGTTGATGTAAAGTTGCTTCACGCTTTCCCCAGGAGGTCTTCAAAACTCCAAAACAAAGACACAATCTGCTGAACTGATAAATTATGCTGATAGGGAGGACTGAGAGAAAGAGGTGATGCTGTTGTGAGAAGCTTGTTACATGGACGTAAACACACCTCATCCCCGTTGTCTCTTTGGACCCCATCAGGAGCACAATTAGACCCATGTGAAGCCAGGAGCCTGCTGACGCGCCAAGCTCAGGTGCTCTCAGGTTCATTAGTGCAAAGTGATTTTCTACCGCCTGCCTTGTGAAGACCAGGAATTTTATTTAGCATGGGTCCAAGAACAGTAGGGAAATCAAGGTCTAAATATCAAAACTAGCAAAAGATTATGAAGGACAGCAAAAAGGAATTGTGGGAATATGTGCCTTTGTTCCTACACTTTGCACCATTCCACCACTTCAGAGGGCTCTGATTCTAACAACCTCACACAGCAATCTGAAGTAATTCTATGTAATATTTTGAAGCTAAGCATAACACTGTGGTACAAAATGTCATAGACTTGGTCATGGTCAAGCTGCCCTCACACTATGCCATTGTGCTACGTAAATGTGCATTTTGCAATTACAAAAGAAAAAACTCAGCTGCTCGATTGAAAGACTCAAAATCAAAAATGAACAAATTGGAGATACATGACCTTAAGATTAATGCAAGTTTACAGCTTTAAAGCAACTGTTTGTCCAAGCTTCATTTAAGAGAAATCAAATAAGCAGAATACAAAATCAGAGTTTGGAACAAAACACTTGGAAAGCAAACATAACCAAATAAGATAAATCAACACTTTCAAAGGATTTGCCGGAATTCGGTACCATCAACAAACCCACAAAAGAATGGCAGGCATTATTAGAGGAGATTTTATGAGAGAGAGAGAGAGAGAGAGAGAGGGGATAAACCAGTGGAATCACCTTCTTTTAGCACTAGTAATTAACATGACTATTATATGCTGATTCTATTCAAAGCTAAACTGGGGAGGAAAACAGACAGTTGTAGCAGCCAGTTATAAATTACACAGGCTCTTTGATATAATTGAGAAAATATGAGCGCATGTTATAAGGATTAAATAAATAATTAATAAAATAAAGTAAGTGACCTCTGGACTGCTGCATTATTTTTGGATGCATTCCAACGATTACACAAGAAATTTTGCAGTTCAATGCATCAGTGTTCCATTTGATTGCAAACCGCAAAGGTATCAAAATGAGCTCAACTTTATGCTGTAGCTGATACCATTGTACAAATTATGCCCTTTACGTGTGGAGAATGTTTAAGCGTCCTAGAGGGGGGAGAAAACGAAAGCCTGCAGCACTGCTGATGAGAGCAATGAAGATTTTACACGCTGCCAGCACCAGTGTGGTGATAAATGAGAATGCCAGTTCCAGGGTTGGGAGACACACTTGGGGCAAGGGAGGCTGGAGACATCAGAGGACGTGGACACTTTCTCAATGTGGATCCTCAGCTTAAAAAAAGAAGAAAAAAAAGAAAAAGAGTCTAGAAGCATCCAACAGTCTGGAGGAGATGCCTCTAGCATCCCGTATCTTCAGTTTATGCATGGACATACATACATATGCAAACAAATGTGGGAGAGGGAGGGGGGTCAGAGGGTAAAAGAGAAGGAGGGAGGAGAAAGGGAAGGGAGGGAGAGGGTGGGAGGGATGTAAAAGGGTGGAATAGTAGAGGGAGGGAGAGACAAAGAGAGAGGGCCTGAGGATCTGTTCTGTCAGAGAATTAAAAAATATTATTTCACATGAGATAATTAGGAAATGCAGTCAAGTGGTGAGTCTGTCTGTCAAAATAATGCCTGTTTATTTATTGCTGTGCGGACCAGAGTAATTTTTTTCCCTTGCAAATCTGCAAAGCTGCCTGACTATGAAATAACTAGACACAGTAGACGCCACCCCGGGGCAGGAATAAATCGATGGATGATGGCTGAGCTGTGGGGATCTCCCCTCTCCACAAAAGCAACTCAACAAATGTTACATGACTTTCTTTATGAATGATGGCTCCATTGCCATGGCATTTGAGCAATGATGGGAATAACAGCGTTACGAATATACTGTGTTAAAAACGGTCTTATTTTTTCAGTAACAGATAATCTAATTAATGACTTTTTCCATCATTACAACGCTGTTACCGTTACTGAGAACAAAATGTGGCTTGTTACCATCCCTAAGTTCATGAAAGCTGTTTTCATCCGAACAGGCTCTCTCAACTTTTAAATGTTAAAAAGTAACATTTTTAAACTGGAAGTACAAACATAACCGTTCCCCTCACCGAGATAACAGGCAAGAATGTATATGTGAAATGTTGATGTTTCCTAGGAAGAAAGTGTTTTCTTCACATCAGTTGTAAACTATTTGAATCTCATGAAGCACCTCTCATCGTCACATGCTTCCATTTAAGGAGGGGGATCCAAATTCTTTGACATATTTGAACATTTTTAAAAATGTAATGCAATAGTTACTTTCTCTGATAACTAGTTACTTTTATAATGCTGTAACTCAGTTACTTTTTGGGAGAAGTAACTAACTATAACCAATTACTTTTTTAATAAATAACATCCCCAACACTCTATTTCAGTGACAGTGGTCATGGCTATGTCATCATATGAATTCTGTAGTTGAAAAAATTCAAACATTGGAAAAACCAATTAAAAACTGCTCCCTCATATTATTGAGGTGCTTCCCTACTGTGTGGTACATTATGGCACTCTTTTAAAGCGCAGCGTACCCTAGTTTAGTAGCCTTTGGTTAGGGTACTAACTGTACCCACTGTGTTGCTGTATCAGTTAAGCATACCTACTTTCACAGGTACTTAAAAGAAGAACCACACCATAATAAAAAAAATTTAGTCAACAGTATATTGTACCATAAGGTACAGAGAAAAGCATCATTGTGGGGTGAGAAAACCTGGTCCCATTGCAGTTTACCATGTGATCACATCCTTATTCATCACATTTTTCTGCTTTACATTGTCGCGAACAGTTAAAAAGAGGTGCCATTTCACAACAGAGACTGACAGATACACAATGCATCTAGATACACCAAGGTCAAATGAGTCCCTGTAGCACACAATTTGTGAACAGAATAGGAAATTGCATAGAGCATTCTTTTAAAAAAAGAAGACCTCTTTATATTCTAGTTAAAACTAGCCTCTCTTATATATTTAACTATCCATAACAAAGACATTCCATAACTTAACTCTTCCCGCAACCTGACTTTAGTTCATTTTGAGAACAGAAAGATTTACTTTTAAAGAATATTCTTTTAATCACACTAAATGTGTCTCCCCAAAATGGGGGAATGATGGCACAGTGTGCTTTTCCTTCTCACTGCCTAAATAACTCAAATAAGGACAAAAAACTGGTGAAAAGCAATATATCTTAGTGGATGTGATGATGGTCCTGCGTTCAGCAAAAATGTCTCACTATTTAGGCTTCACCCTCAAGTCTATAAACTTCAGCTTGACATAATAGTACATTTCAGGGCCGCGGAACAATGTATTGCCAATCAACTGTCTATGCAAGCACAATATCTCTTAAATAACCTGACACATCACCCAGCCGTGGAGCTTGCGTCTCTGGTTTATTGCTTTAGCAATAAAGCTGCCATCAACATGCTGGGGATCCATCCCAGCTCTCCGCAAATAACATTATCATCATTATCATCTTTGTACTGAGTAACAAGGCAGATAAAGAAAATTAGTTCCATCATCCATTTGCTAGCTATCTGACAAGCTAGCAAAGACCTGCCCCCCATTCAGACCCTATTTCTTGTGCTCCATTTTAAATGCTTTTTTTTTTTTTTGTAGGGGTCCATGCAGCGGAACACTGCGTGATACCCTATTGTTATTGTGCGATTTTTTTTTTTCCTGCCTTAAAACGCATTGTGGAGAAAAAACGGTAAGACCTACAGCTTTGAAATTTGGCAGGTAGGTCCGGTACCCCACCCACTACTCAGGCAAAAAAAAAAAAGCACCGAAATAAGCCATTTTGCAATTTTCCAAAAAAAATTATATCCTCTTATTCTTTGGTTAAGATGAATTTTTTAGACCCTCGCATCTATTTCTGCCATATTTGTTTTTTCGGTAATTTGCATAAAATGAAATCCCATCTTTTTCGAACTCGTTCCTGGATTTTTGTCCAATCTGCATGCAACTGGTATCATTTGAATCCCAAGACACTCTTCTTTAATTATTATCAAGCAATTTTTTTATTTAGGTCTTCATTTTTATGTAATATGCAAATAAATGGGCTCGGCTTGGCGTAGGACTGCAAACCCATACACCGAGTGTCATAGAAATTCGGCTCTGGGTGGCCAACAGCTTTGAAATTTGGCAGGTAAGTCCTTGACTCTACCCAATACTGAGGATAAAAATTTGCGCCACTTTGCCCATATTTCAACAGTTTAAACCTCACGTACTATTCAGGCAAAATAAGCTAATAAGCTATTATGCGTTTTTCGTAATAACTTTTGAATCGTAGCTCCGATTCTTAAAAATCTTATACCATCTTATTTCTTAGGTCAAGACGAATCTTAATAAACCGTATAAATAAACCGTATCTATTTTTCCCATATTGGATTTTTCTTTAATCGGCATAACTAGTCAACTAGATTCTGGATTTTTATCCAATCTGCATGTATTATTTGAATCCCAAGACATTCTTCTTTAATTATTATCGAGTATATTTTTAATTTAGGTTTTCATTTGGCTGTATTTTTTAAATAAATGTGCTCGGCTTCGTATAGTAATGCAATGCCACACACTAAATATAACAGAAATCTAGCTCTGAGTGAGCTACTGCTAATTTTCATAATATGAAATTGTATTATTTAAATCTCAGCATATTCTTCTTTAATAATTATTGAGCACATTTTTCATTTACCTATTCACATGGCTATAATCAATACTTTGAAACAAATTCAGCAAGACATATGTTTGAATAAGGAAACTTTACTATAATTTACAGTTTTTAGACACTCTCTTATAGTAATTATTAAGCCCATTTTCAGGTATTTCTTTATATGGCTGCAAAGTCGATATCCCACTTATTGGTGCCATAATAAACTATTTTAAAGTTAGCCTAATAGGTTTTGAACCATAAATACATAGAAAAAAAGATGAAAGATATCAAATCTCAACATATATGTACTTCAATTCATAAAAAAACTGATAAAGCTGCAAACTGCATGGCCCCCGTAATCACTGCTTGCAGTTATATACATATATATATATTTTTTTAATTTTGATTTAAAAAAAATTTAAAATTTAAAATTGCATTCTGTCAGTCATCAGCAGAGGGAAAACCACAAGAAATTCCACATAATGTAATGGACATGGGAAAATGAGAAAAATATATCCACATTTCATATCTTATCACCAACAAAATGATGTGAGATGAATTTCCCTGACAAATGCTCATAATTTATAAATTCATCTCATGCATATTCTGCTCAGGGCTGATAAATACAGGAGAATGAGTCTGTAAGAGCATTCACAGTAAAACATATTTCATTTTCTTTTATCACATATTGTCAGTGATGATAGTTTAACCTTGGCCAGAGGGCAGAAATTTAGAATACTAATTAAGTCATGAAATAACGTTGACGAGCCGCAGGTCATACAAACTGAATACAAATCCATATTAAAACTCAAATTACCCGGCTTTGGGAATGCAGCTTATTTATTTAAAAGAACAGCAATATTTATGTACCCTAAAACTTGCAAGGAACCTTAATAAACATCAGCATTGTTAACATTAAGAGCACACATTATTATTATTATTATTATTATTATTATTATTATTATTATTATTATTAACCTTAGTTTCAGCAATTAAAAGCACTTTTTTCTTCAAATAAATCCTAGACTTTTTCTCCAAAAATTATAATTATAAGGACCAACCTTCACATCAAAAAGTGTCCTCGCATCTCAAGTCGTCCTATCTTTTAGGTGCAATCAGGTCCTTGCAACAACCTAAAAATCTAATATCCCATCCCACCCCCACCTACACACACCCTAAATGCAGAAGGAGCTTCCCTTAAGGCCTCAGTGCCAGCTTGCTAACCTAGATTTAAGGGTTGTTCACCTTGAGATGCATAAAGGCGTTATTCAAATGGAGATAGATGGAGCACTCCCCCCCCCATGCCCACTCCCCACCTATTTCCAAGTCCTAGCAAGCGGCATGCATCATCAAGGTGGGGGACTAAATAAATAAATAAATAAATAAATAAATAAATAAATAACTCTATAAAAGACATTCTGGTGCCATTGCTTCCCCTTGGAGAATAACAAGATTAACACCCTCATTCGCCACAGGGCACCAAGACAGCCCAACTACAGACACGCCTTTATGGCAGTAGTATTTTTGATTGGCATCTCCAGGCTTCCATTTGAATTATTTAATAGAATGTGCCATTCGAGTTGGGAGAGTGGGAGTGTGAAAGATGGGAATGTTTGTTTGGCAGTAGCACTCCAATGTTTATGCAAGGAATGCCTTTTTTTGATTCCCCCGTTGCTCTCTCCCTCTGACTCTCTCTTACTCTTGCCCTCTGTCAAATCAGATTTATGTACTTAAATTAGATTCTTGGGTATTACTGACACCAACCAGTGATGCAATTTGCTGAAGTGAAAGGCTGCCAACCCTGAGTTCACTATTAAAAAGGCTGAGTTGTTTTAATTAACACAAAGTAGTAACCCAACAATATCAACTCAGTATTTGTCAGTACTTTGGGTTCATTTGACCAACACTGGGTTGGTAATACCTAAATGCTATTAATCCAGCACGCTGGGAATAGAATGCAAATCTGAAGTCGAAAAGCCCTTCAAGTGTTTGCATGCCCATGCCAATAAAAGTAGAGTTGTTTGCAAGACCGAGACCAAATCCTGGCCGAGACCAGAGTGTGTCAAGACCAAGACTCTGAAGGGCCCAGACTGAGATAAGACAGAGACCAGGGCCGGGCGAGACCGGGACTGGACCAATGCACATTTTACACCACATGGCAAATAAGTGGAACATGCAAGGCCTAAGCAGTCCTCAAAAAGAGCTGAATCATGCAAACACCATACACTAAGCAACATTAAACATGTTTATTCAATATTTCTCTCGTACTTTTCTATAATAACGAAATCGCTTTACTGGAAGCAGTTATCCAAACTGATCACATCATAAGTTAAACTCAACAAACCACAGTGGCAGAACACTTTTTAAGACCAAACTTACCCCAAAGATAAGGGGGTAGTTGCTAGACAGCACACAACACCAGATAAAGGGAAATCAGTTTAAAGTACGGTTTGGTTACATTAGAGAAACATAAGAGATTGCAACATTCTGTGAACTAAATGTGCACGATGGGGTCTTATTATAATGCACCTTCTACTAAAAACTCTGTCCACTGGTGCTAATGAGGCAGGGTCTGATTGCACCTTCATTGCCAAATTGTGTAGTTGCGTAGAAATATGACCAATTCCAAGACCGAGACCTTCAAAAACACAGAAACTATGATGATGCATTCTTTTCTTATCACTTTATTTCTTATTTCTTCATTGATATTACATAGTACAAATTCAGTATGTATTCCATTAAGTAACTAACCTATCCACAGTAAATGTTATCTCTGTGTCTCTATGCATGTTGTACGTAATGTAAATAGGCGAAGTCATGTGTGAGTTTGTGATGGTTTAATTTTCCATTTTAAAGAGATAACATTGGAGAAGGCTGTGACAATAGCAAGGAGAGCCTCTACTACGGCAGTAAGGAGAACTGAGTTATCTGTTCCTAAAGCATGGAGCAGAGTCGGGATTAAAACATATCTCAACATGTTGAATCCTTGCTGGGTTAAGACTGGTTTATTACATGTTACATGCAAAACACACACTTGTTTTAAGAAAAAGGAGAAAATGATCAAGCCCTTTAGCGCATGAGCCTAGCACTACAACTATATTTGTATCCTTAACTACTGAATTCAATTTAGACACAAAGTACTGTATGTGTTTGCTCCATGCGCATTTGCACCATACACTTAGATTTTTAAATCAGACAACAAATAAGTAATTTTAAGTATAACACAATGCAAATTACTTGGAAGGAAAAGAATGATAGAAAAGGAATTATGGAAATGAGAAGAAAAGAACACAGATTGAGATGCATTCGGAAAGTTTCCCTTTCCTCCAAAATATGAAGGTTATTTTGGGATGTACATGGCAGTGGGGAGATGGCCTCTCCTAACCTCGACCCAGTCTGGATCGCTCCCCTCTTTATCTCCACGTATCAGGCCCTGCGTGTCTGACCTTGCCTCCTAGATAAAACCGGCGGGCTGATAAGAGGAGAGCACAGCAGGACAGAAGGTGGAGGGGTGGGCTGGAACGTTTTAAATGCCTTTCCCCAAACGATGCCTTGAAAAACCCAATTTACATTACAGGAGTCAGGGAATCCTTAGGGAGAGCAAAAGTGGCTTTTTGATGGATGAATAAAAGTACGCTAAGAAGAGGGAGAATGGGGGGGAAAAGCTCTGGATGACCCGATTTGGCAAATTTGGCTCAAGGGAATTAAGAGAGAAGAAGAAAGAAATGAGGGAATAGAGGGAAAGAGAAAAGAAGGAGAGGAAGAGAGCAGGACTAGAATTAAGCCTGCTTTTGGGGCAGTGTGATGTCACTCCAGAGCACTCATTACAATAAGAGAGTTAAATTTATTGTCTTGAAAATATCAGTACTGAGAGGAGATATTATCAAAGAGAAAAAAACTTTCTACAAAACTCGGGAACACCACAAATTCTCAAATTCTTAAATGCCCTGAAAACACAGATTTGGTTGGGTTCATGTGCCGGGCATCTTAAAATATTCCAAACAGGAATTTAAAAAAATTCCTGCTTTTTGTGGTGTAAAGATTCTGCTAATCAGTAGCAAAAATGTGATGGAAGTGCATTCCAGGATAGAATAAGGGCTCAAAATAGTCAAGCACAATCACAAAGCTCTGTTCATCTGGGCCACACCATTTTGATGTAATACATTGTCATTCCTGTATTTCCTCCACATGTGTGGAAACCTTAAGTACTCTTACAGAGATATAATTGTGTAAATTGACTGTCTTAGCTGTAATGCATATACTTTTGTACACTTCATTCTAAATCAACCAGTGTTTTCTGGGATTATGCACAGCTCAAGCTACAAAATGATATGAAAATCATCAAGCCATGCATGTGAATAAGGATTGTGTAGTGATGCAATCAATACAATTCAGGAGGACTGCAATGTATTGACAATGCATAGGAGATGTCTGGTGTGGTTAATATCTTAACATGACAAATGGTCAAATGTGAAAGCATGTTGAAAGGCAAAGATTATTTTGTGGTCAGTACACCACTTATAACAGCACACAGTGCATCACAAACACATGCAACCTCTGTAATTAACCCATCTGTGTAGGAGCAGTGGGGGGTTGAGGTGTGCATGATACTCATGCCTCAGGACTGCATTCGACCTTCTGAGGACCCTCTGATCACAATGGCAATTCCCAAACCCTTACCCTGTCAATGCACATGGTTGCAGGAGAACAAATCCCTAGTTGCTAGCTTTCCAGTTGCCAACTTAAGAACATTCTCTTAACGTTTCTTTAATATAAACCAAAAACAAATCCTACCAGCATCCAAAAATATTTGCCACTGTAATCGCTTTCTCAAAGTGTTGTACAAGATAAAACATGAGTTTGTGTAGTGTGCTTTAATGGGTCATTCAGCTACCGGATTCTGCATGTATTTCTTACAAATTCCAAGAAACTTATTGCAAAACAACACTGTGCAGAGATCAAGTAGTTTTGAAAGTCATGTCGTGAGTACTCACATGGGGCAGTCTTGTTCTGGGCCGAAATAGCTCAGTTGGGAGAGTGTTAGACTGTCGATCTGATGAAGGTCCCTGTTCAATCCCTGGTTAATTTTTTGGTGCAGCTGATAGCATTATAGTTAGGGAGTTGGTAACAGAGTTGCTGGTTAAAGTCCTGGACTGGTAAAGGTACCACTGAGGTACACATGAGCAAGGTGCCGTCCCCAACCACTGCTCTCCGAGAGTGCTCCTTCATGGATGAGCCAAATGCAGAGGTCACATTTTGATGTTTTGTGGTGTGCTGTGATGTGTTCACAATGACAAAATAATCACTGTGTCAAAATAATCACAATCTCACTGAAAAATCAAGAATGATTGATTTGCATTATAATGGCAAGGGTTACAATCTTTTTTTTTCCTCCAGTCCACAATTGTCTATAAACACAGCTGATACAGTATAGTGACTCCTGAGAAGGAACACCATAAATGCTTGAGGGAATTGTTATTATTAATTTGTGTATCAATTTTAGGAGGTATCAATTTTTGGAGGCTGCAAGGAGGGTGTGGTTTAGTAGAAGTTGGGTGATGCGGCAAGGCAATACATGATCCAATACAACAAACAGTATCTACTTCAGGACAGCTTAATTTTAAAAAAAAAGTGCCCACAGTGGACATTACAGAAATACACTTGGGCTGAGGTAGTTCTACATGAGAGAATGGTCCCAAAATTCCTCCGGAAAATAAAGTTTATCATCTCAGCTATATACACTTACAGAGTCAGACTGGAAAATGTGATTCCAGTTTAACAGTAAGGAGTAGAGAATAAAATGTATAAATAAACTAAAATATATATTCTTATCTAAGTTAAAATGTGTGATTGATAACTGAAAGATTTAAAATTAATGCTTATTCATTAGAATTCAGTTTAACTTCATGTGCATGTTTTATTGATTAAATGCAAGTTATTTGTGCAAACTGTCCCCTCAAAAATTAAAGCAGCTATTACATTCTGAAAAATACTTGAATTACAAATGTTTGATATGTTTCAAATGTTTGACTGCATTGAACAGTTGCATCAAAAATGAAAATTGGTTGCACATTTTTAGTTTAGGGACATTGTGTTTATCTGTTCTTGGGTGGTGGGGTTGTGATGGAGTTTTTTTATGATAAACAGATATCTCAAAGGGCTCGATTTTTTTCCTTGCCACTGTAGGTGAGGCGAAAAGTTAGATTTAGCATCTAATTTTTAGACTAGATCTTCAACCTTTTCATGCATCATGACACTTGAGTGAACAGTTATTTTAATAGGAATATCTATTCAGATATTAGTATACATTTTTTAAAATCCTTATGTCAAATTCTAGGCAGGAAAGGATTTTATTTCATTAAATTAGGATTGGGGCAGGGTTACTAATAATTGCAGAAAAGAGCAAGGATACACCTTTACAACCATAAACCCCATTTACAATTGTACAATTAACAAAGTTATTTTTTTTTAGACTTAAGCAGAAACCTGGAAATCTGGTCGCTCCACTACAGCTCTGCACCAACTAGATTGCTCTGCACAGTGTTCATATCATTTTGCTGGGGAATAGAGCAGTATGACACATTTTTCTCTCGGCTGACTGACGTGTTGCTTATGGGTGCTGAAGGCTGCCACAGTAGAGTCAGCCCATGTAAATCAACTGATGCTGGCATAGCACACATGCCAACATTGAGAGGTCGACAGGCCTATTAAAAAGTCTGAGCCAGATGTAGATGATATCTGGACCATGCCGTACTGAAATGAGCTGAAATGGATCTACTATATTCCATTAGCCAAAAGGGCAACCTGACCTACGAGGTCTGGTGTGGAAAGATGGCCCATAATTAATAATGAGTTTTCAGTGAGATTTTCAGACAATTACTAGCCAGTTGAGGCAGTTGGTGGCGTAACGGTAGGGTGTTCACCCCATGATCTGAAGGTCGCAGGTTCGAATCCAGGGCTGGTAAAGTTACCACTGAGGTACTCATGAGCAAGGTTCTGTCCCCAAGCACTTCTCCCCGGGCAGCTTGTTAGCTGCCCACTGCACCTTCACAGACGGGTTAAATGCAAAAGTCACATTTTCTTGTGGTGTGTTCACAATGACAATCACTCACATCCAGAACAAACTTTAATAAAGTGAACTTTTTTACCATGAACATGGATGTTTTGAATTCTGATTGAACCCAAACATCACTGATTTTTTAAATTATAGAAATGAGTTGGAAGTGGCAATTTATTAACTACAATTTTTAAATGAAAAAAAAAGACTCTGATTTTTATCCTGAAGCTTAGTAAAACTAAAATCCATGAATTAAAAATACCATCTCTGTCACATCTGTGCCACACTAACCTGAGTTTCTGTTGCACCGTTCTCACTCTTAAGTTTGGGATTTCGGGCCAATGACTCTCACCTGTGTCTTATTTGGTTTTTCCGTCTGAGTTACAATTACGTCATGGTAGCATGTCGCCCCCAATGCTGATTTGCTCACTTGTGGTGAGGTGATCCTTCACAACTGAGATTTTGATTATTTAAGCCAGCTCGACACGGAGGTTTGTGCACGGTCACCCTCACCTTAACCCTTGTGCTTTGTATATGTGTTACAATACTGAGAGAGAAAGACCAAGCTACAACAGCCGGCTGGGCTCGCATCATTGTCACTCTGAAGGCGTTACAGAGAGAGCGCTAACCTAGAGGTTCCTTCAACTTGCTGGAGTTTGGTTTCGTTTTTGAGTGGCAATCCATCTACAAACTGCAGACAGACTGAGCTTAACCAGAGTGAGCTCATGTCCGAGTTATTTGTGTGTTCAACGTTTGTGTCTAACGCATTAAAGAGGGTAAACGCGAACAATGAATCCTGCATCTGCGTCCTCTGTTTCAAGTGTTGCAAACCCGTACGTGACAATCTCTAATAGACATACCCATATATACACGCTGCAGGGGGCCACACCTTCAGGAAATCTTCCCTCATCCTTCCAAGTAACGTGTGATGCTGTCACTGGTGAGGCCGCCTGCCAGATCAATGTGGTGCTTCTTGCTGACTGGTATTGACATATCCTCCCCACTTTACTGCATAGCAAATGACTTAGACTTATTAAATATTAATTTCAACTGCGAGGCAGACAGTACGATTGTGGCTGTGTCAGTAGTGTGTGCATTGACTAGGGAAGAATATAGTGGTCCATATAAGGGCAAGAGGCCTTTTTTTCCACACCACAGTCAGATTTCTATTGTACATACTGTGGGGAAAGGGGTCTTGTTCCCCACGGCAGAAAAATTGTAGCTGAAAACAATAAAACGTTTTATTTATCTGCTATTTATCATACACTGCTGACTTAAGTGAGATAAAACTGCAAATTTTTCAGCAATTTTTACGATTTATGATTGCTTTAAGAAAACAAAAGTACAGGAGATGCTAGCAAATTCTTCAGTGTAATTTGTTCTTGTATTGCTCTGATGCTGGACTGATAGAAATTCCCATGAGTCAGCAAGCATCGTGCTGTAGTTTCCGCTGTGGGATGCTTTAAGATGCTCGTGTTGTGACAGAGGCAAGCAGCTGCCCCCTCATCTGCAATACATTACAGTCACCCACATTTCCTCCAGAGTCTAGTTCACGCACACGGATGCACACAGTCACTTCTCTCTCAGACAGTGATATATTCAAGTAATGAGCTTAGAGAATTACTATAAATATAACATTTTCAATTCCTGGATCAAATATCAGGTTTAAAATCTTTTGAGTTTTGTCATTTGAGGAATTGCACTTAGGTTGATTTACTGTACTATGTTTAACTCTGTTCACTGGTGGACCGAACGAAGAAGCTGGAACTGAATGGCAAAGATGTAAACATCTAGACTTTTGGCTGAGATGCTGCATTGGTAATGGTGTGAAAGAGGATGGAGAGAGTAAGGAAGAGTGCAGCGGGAGAGAGATGGAGAGAGGGAGGGAGGGATGGGAGATGGATTGTGGGAAGTGGTTGAGGAGAGGAAATCTGCAGTATATGGGGAGGTTTATTAGGCCGGTGTGCAGTGGCAGGGTGCTGGCTCAGGGAAACCAGTGCCTCAGGCCATATCCCCACACTCCAGCTGCCAGCACAGAGTGTGAGTGTGTGTGTGTGTGTGTTTGTGTGTGGGTCTACCATGATTCTATGCATTGTGGGGACTTTTTGGATGCCTTTTTCCCCTAAAATCACTTTTAATTTCTGTTTATGGCTTTGCGGGGACATTTGAGAGGTCCCCATGAGGAAATATGACTATAGAAAACATGCATCTTTTATTTGAGAAACTAAAAGAGGTAAAAGATGTGTATGTGGTTACTGAGGTGAAGGTTAGGATTAAGGTTAGGATTAGCTGTAGAATGATATACATCTAATCATTATGGGAGACACTGAAATAGAGAAAGAGAGAAACAGCAAGCAAGTATGTGAAAGACAGAAAGCAAGAGAGCACTAAAATGCACATGTGAACAAGGGGAGAATGAAAGAGTAAGACAGAGAGAGAGAGAGAGAGAGAGAGAGAGAGAGAGAGAGAGAGGGAGAGACAGAGAGAGAAGCGTGGCAAGCAAACAGGAAAGAGTGAGACAGAGAGGAAAAGCACAAAAGAAATAAAGGGAATGGAGAGATTGTGAGATTGTGCAAGAGAGCACAGGATAAGAACAGCAAGTGAGCACACCAAAATTTGAGTAGGAGACAGCAAGAGTGAACAAAAGAGCAAATGTGCACATGTGAACAAGTGGGGGGAATGAGAGAGAGAGAGAGAGAGAGAGAGAGCTGGAAAGAGAAAAAGTAGAACAAGTGAGCATAACAACCAGAAAAGAAAAGACAACAGTGAGAGAGAAAGAAAAAAAGAGAGAAAGAGAGACAAGAGATGTCAATTTGAGTGAGTGAACAAGCAAGAGAGAGAGAAGTAATCTGTATGTAGAAGATAAATTCAGACGCAAGTAGCCAAAGCTCATTTTGGTGCAAGCAACCTTCAGAAACTTTCCGAGGCCAACCCCACATCACACAGTAACAGTTTTCCTCACTAGATTTAAACGATTGGAAATCTTAGTTCCAGAATATGGTATAAATTCATGTAGTAGTAGTGCATCACTGAGGCGTGTAATTAAATGCATGAACAATTTTCTCAGGATCTCAGAGCTCTGTTGGTAACTATGTAAAGTCATCTTCCGTGTTGAGTGTACTGGCAAAGCAGATACAGTGCTCTGCAGCAACAGTGAGCAAAGCATAGATTTTACTGTTGTGGATTAAGTAGCAATTCACTCGATTACATTCTGACCCCCTGGTAATTTCTTTTGTTGATTAATGGCCTATAAACAATTCTTTTATGAAGAAGTAAATTCCTTTATTATATGAGCGCACGTGCAACAGTCACATAGCAGGTCATGCAATGTTAAGAAGGCAAATTATATCACAAAATTCAACAATTTTTTTTCCTGCTTGTTAAAAAAGGAGAAAGATTTTGTTTAATATGACATTTTTCTCTGACTTGAGAGTTCTTAAAATTTCTGTGTGGGGTACAGTGCAGGGCCATGTTTATCAGAGAAAGTATAAATGATTTAATGATTTAATGATTTAAAGAAGTGTTTGATTGATGACGTCACATGTCTCTTCTCTACTTATTGACCTACACTGGCTGCCCATGACTGCTTGAATCAAATTCAAATCACTGAGGTCTGGGCCTGCTCTCAGCTTTCTCAACTTACGTCTGGCTGTGCCAACCCTATGCACAAGGCACACCAAGTCCAGACTGTTCTCCTTTGTGGTTCCCCACTGGTGGAACAGACTGCCAAGGGCCACCAGAACATATGCATCCTTCTCTGTCTTGAAGATTCTTCTTTTCAGAAAGCACCTCTTACATTACCATTGTTCACTGTTGAACTTTTTGGCCCAATGGACGCAATTTGCCTCAGTCATTGATAAATATCTGTTTAATAACTCAAAATCCCCGCATTAGGGCTGCAATACACTTAAAGTTAAATGGCGCATCGCTCGCTTGTCAGACTGTACTGACTATACTTGCGTGCCTACTTTTTGTTAGTCCTGAGGATTCCAGGTGGCAGGCAGTGTGGCAGTGTATACTATAAAAGCATTCAGTCCACCGTAAAGTGACAGAAGAAGAGGAAGAAGAAGAAGAAAGTGGCAGAGCGAGAAAACATCAGCCGGTTTTGTTGTGAAATGAGGGGAAAAATGTTGACGATAAAAATTATTTGCATTCGGATATTAGGAAGGTGCAAAAAGAGAAGGCAAACACTTCAGCCATGTTGATAGTACACAACGATGCTGACGTCATGTACCAAAACTTGAACACACTGCCACCCCAATTTTGCTGGTACTGCAACTCGCTGAGAACACGTGGCAGCCATGATGTGTGTGCATAAGCATTCTGAGTGTTAAGTATATCTGGGCCCTTATTGTGATGTGATTCTCATATGGAACGCCCTCATGGCAAAAATGTAGTTCTCGCCCAGAAATGAGTCATAGGCCAAAATGAGTCCAAATGTTCAAAAATTACCAAAACTTCAGTATTTCTTCATTTTCAATTAATCAAAAAATATTGTTTTCCATTCTATAATGTTAGAGAGTAAAAAATAAATATCAAATAATTTTATTCTAGATCCAGATGGATTCCAAATGGATAAAGAAGTGTTTTCGCCTGGCACTAACCTTATTTTTCTTCATAGTACTAAGACATGTCCCTGCATAATAAAAACTCTGCAAGTCAATAAAACAGACTCTGTTCTTACTATTTCTTACTAGCTTACAGCATTTTTATACTACATAAAGCTAAAAAACAGTTTAAAAGATTCTACAGGTGAAAGTCTGATTTCCTCAGAAATGGACTGATTTCAAGATGGTGTCTGTATTTTCACATCAATCTATGGCAAATTTGAGTAGTGCAGAAGGTCCTGAACACAACAGCATAAGGCATGTATACACATACTTTAACAGGGCCTAAAAACAAAGGTATAGAAAGACACCCCAAATCTTCTCAGGTTAATATTAATATGAGAATAGTGTAGTTTGTTAGGTTGATATTTTATTGTTTTAAAATTATAAAATAAGATATTTTAAAATACCAACTTTAAGTATCATTGGATTTATACACATTTTTCACCATCAATTTGCTGTTTCAGGTTTTTATATCTCAGTGTTCAAGTTAGGCCTCCAATCTTGTCCATGCTGCTGGGAAATACCTGCCTGAACTTAGTGCTGCGTTTGACACTGTCGATCATAACATTCTTCTAGAGAGACTGGAAAACTGGATGGGGCTTTCTGGGATGGCTCTCAATTGGTTCAGGTCATACTTAGAAGGGAGAGATTATATTGTGAGTATAGGAGAGCATAAGTCTAAGTGGACGTCCATGACATGCAGAGTCCCTCAAGGCTCAATTCTTGCACCGCTCTTGTTTAGCCTGTATATGCTCCCACTAAGTCAAATAATGAGAAAGAACCAAATTGCCTATCACAGCTATGCTGTTGATACCCAGATTTACCTAGCCTTATCGCCAAATGACTACAGCCCCATTGACTCCCTCTGCCAGTGTATTGATGAAATGAACAGTTGGATGTGCCAGAACTTCCTTCAGTTAAACAAGGAGAAAACTGAAGTCATTGCATTCGGAAGCAAAGAGGAAGTTCTTAAGGTGAATGCATACCTTGATGCTAGGGGTCAAACAACTAAAAACCAAGTCAAGAATCTTGGTGTGATTATGGAGTCAGACCTTAGTTTCAGTAGTCATGTCAAAGCAGTAACTAAATCAGCATACTATCATCTCAAAAACATTGCAAGAATTAGATGTTTTGTTTCCAGCCAAGACTTTGAGAAACTTGTTCATGCCTTTATCACAAGCAGGGTGGATTATTGTAATGGTCTCCTCACTGGCCTTCCCAAGAAAACCATTAGACAGCTGCAGCTCGTCCAGGATTCTGACTAGAACCAGAAAATCTGAGCATATCACACCAGTCCTCAGGTCCCTACACTGGCTTCCAGTTATATTTAGAATTGATTTTAAAGTACTTTTACTGACTTATAAATCACTCAATGGCTTAGGACCTAAATACATTGCAGATATGTTCACTGAATATAAACCTAAACAGACCGCTCAGATCATTAGGATCGAGTCAGTTAGAAATACCAAGGGTTCACACAAAACAAGGGGAATCCGCTTTTAGCTATTATGCTTCTCGTAGTTGGAATCAGCTTCCAGAAGAGATCAAATGGTCTAAAACATTAGCTACATTTAAATCTAGACTCAAAACTCATCTGTTTAGCTGTGCATTTACTGAATGAGCACTGTGCTTCGTCCGAACTGATTGCATTCTATTTTTAGCTGTCTTAAACTTATTTTAAATCAGTTTTTAAATCATTTTTAAATCATTATATCAATCAATTTTTACACTTTATATATTTTTTTGTTTTATTGTTTTGATTATTGTTTTTATGATTGTTCTACTTCCTTTTTTGTGATTATTGTTTTTATTATTGTTTTTATGATTATTCTACTTCCTTTTATGTAAAGCACTTTAAATTACCTCTGTGTATGAAATGTGCTATATGAATAAATTTGCCTTGCCTTGAACGCTGCACACTCCTGTAGGGCTGCAACTAACGACTATTTTGATAGTCGACTAGTCATCGACTATTAAAACGATTAGTCGACTAATCGGATTATAAATTGCATAATTATAAAATGGCTCCGCTTTAGCTACCAGCTTTTACATTTAGTATGAGGTTATTTAAATTTTGTGGTAAATAATAAAGACAAGAAAGAAGTTCAATTAAGCATATTTTAATAAATAAGTTTCTTTTGCCATATCTAGCCTTACTACGGCTCCTGGTTTTCTGATGGTATTGGAGAAAATGGTAACATACCATTATAACATTTATGATGAAAGGACAAGGCGCTGGTTACTTAATGCCAGGCGTGCTTATTAAACGGTAAGACCTAAATTATTAAATTATAATTATAAGGTCGAGAACTATAACTTTCACCTGACCGAATCTGGTCACGTCTTCCGACATCTTGGTTTTTCAGGAACTTTCTAAGCCAATCACAAAACCACAGGAGCCATCGGCCAATAGGATTCGTGAGAAGCTGCCAAAACCCGCCTCAAACTGTCCAAACCCGCCCCCAACTACCAAAACCCCCGCCTCTAAACTGTCCAAACCCCGCCACCAAACTGCCAAAACCCCGCCCTAAACTGTCCAAACCTCGCCTCTAAACCACACATCACCCCCGCCTCAAACTGTCCAAACTCCGCTTCTTTCAAACCACGCCAGAAATTTACTCGAAAGCAAAGCCGCCGTCGGTACCCATTTTGTGCGCGAGGACATTTAATTTATCGAGAGGAAAATACAGTTTGTATATCACAACCGCGCACTCGATTCTTAATTTTGTGCTCTCGAGTGTCACATTTGCGCTCGCGACTTTGAAATTTCCGCCCGCAAAATTTTTGCGGCAAGCCATTTTGCGCGCTCTACTTTTGGCGTTGATGTGACGCCATAGGGCCATTCTTCTAGCTGTCACTGAATGCCATTGCGTAAGAGTGAATCTCACCAGAGTGTGGTGTATTGGTGCACTCTATTGGAAAGCGGTAGCACTGCACATGTAGAAAGGAAGGAAAACGCCTCACTCCGTTTAAAAATATGTCTGGCGACAATTATCGACTTATCGACAATCAAATTCGTCTGCGACTATTTTTATTGTCGACTTTTGTCGACAACGTCGAATAATCGCTGCACCCCTACACTCCTGCTCCCAGGGGTAAAAAAAATCCCTTCACACACTCGCATGCACACGCACACACACACACACACACACCCTGTCAGCACCAAATGACCACCTGTTCCTACAAACCTGTCTAGTTAGCCACCATATGCCTCAGACCTGGCTAACAGAGAGGCAGCATTCATGAATAAGTTACAGCTCTAATTCGACTCCTTTTGGCCTGATTTATTGCTCTCTCTCTCCCTACAACTGCTTTGTGAAGCACATCAATCACTGTTTGAAGATGGAGCAAACAAACCAGCCAGTCCCAAAAGCGCACCGCGGGCCAGACCTGGCACAACAGAAGCAGAGGAAACATGACTCTTAATTACTAATCATGAGGCCACAATGCACTGAGGAATCAGAGTTTTTATTTGGCCGTGCCACAGTGAATGAGAAGAAGCAACTCTATGTTACATAAGAAAGGGTTCTGTTGATACCTTAGTGCTCATTTATCCATTCATTCATGTTTCTGTTCATATATTTATTTTTTTTATATATACACTGCAAAGAGGCAAAGAGAGTTTATCACAGTTTCTATACTTACTTTTGTAATTGAACTAGCATAACAGTGTAAGCAGGAAGCAACCATGTAACACAATATTGTATACATCTAGTGCACATTTTTGTATGGAATAGCTGATGAGAGCAGACAGTGTCTAGTTGTAGGGTCATTAACTTCTATTTAATTAGTGTCCAGTTATATTACACATTGGCACATATCAAGGCCACACTTAATGGCAGATAATTTAGGAGCACTGACTAGTTGCGGGAGGCAATCAGACATGAATGGAACAGAACTGATGTAGCACTCTGTGAAAGGCTGCCCTAAAACGACTAAAGACAAACAAGGGAAACGCTGTCGCTTTCTAAACTGTACACTGGCTATGGACAATGCATTCAGTATTACAAAACACTGTAACTTATTTCACTTGGTTTTGTTAAGTAATCATAAAACATACATTAAATTGTATTTGTCTCATTTTTGCCTAGCAGTGCATGAATATGATGTCTTGTTTTTGAAATTATCTGAGTAATACAATTATTCTCTACAGATATTTTAAATTCAATTAACATTTAGGAAAGAAAAACTCAAATTGTAAAAATAACCTGGGCACGTTATAGTCATCAAGCTATAATTTGACATTATTATTATTATTATTATTATAGAACCTGAACTATATAGATACTGGTGGGCAGTTGGTAGCATAACAATAACAGTTAGGGAGTTGACCCCATGATCGGAAGGTCACTGGTTCGAATCCCAGAACAGGACTACTACCACTTTGGTACCACCGTGGTACTCATGAGCAAGGTACCATCCCCAAGCACTGCTCCCCGTGCGCTGCCATAAAGCTGTCCACTGCTGCTTCACAGATGGGTCAAATGCAGAGGTTACATCTTTTTGGGGTGCACTGTGGCCTTGCTGTGGTGTGTTGACAATGACAAATAATAACTCGAAAAAAGATAGTAATAATAATGGACTGGTCATTACTGACATATGGATGAGCTCCTAGACAGGTTTCGCTGTGATATCTTTAATACTGACCGAGTAAGGCTACAAAGATTTGGCCAATTACAGGCTCAAAAAAACATTTTTTGAGAAATTTCTATGTAAAAACACAATTTCAACAGTGATGCACCTTCTAACCATAATTAACCTGACTATGTGTCATATACCAAATTAAAGCTTACATTCTCCCATTTCCAGTGATATGTAACACATGGGTCTATTTGTTATGATATATATGGTGAAAAAGTATACCAGTAACACTGAAATGAATGAGGGAATGGTACTTCTTAAACTTCAGTGTTGCAACACCTGGGGTTCCGCCCTAATGTGTGTGTGCACATACATACACATACACCAACACACGCACACATTTAGACAAAAATATGCGCTCACACAGGTGAGCACACTACCACCAGAGAGCGCGGGTTGGAAAGTAATGGAAACGTAGCGTCAATAAAATAGAATTTTACTATTTATCATGTTTGAAATTAAATTTAAATGATTATGTCCTCAAACCTCAGTACATAATCTATCACTTACTGCAAAAAACTCATATGGTCTATTGTTAACGTTTTTTCTCGCTACAACTTTGCAGTGACTACTTTGACACTCTTTGTCTCATAATTAGGTTTGGCAATTTTAGCTGGGTTTGCACATGAGAGGTCACATATTACAAAACTTACTAGACATATTTTCAATTAGATTCAATTCAATCACAAAAAACAACTGTAATATCATTTAAAATTTTTATTCCTGAGCTTAACCAGACATTTAAATAAACAGATTTTCTTTTAGAAAAAAATGTAGTAGACCTTCTGTTGACTATAAAGTCACATTACAATGCATATGATGTTTGATCAATATTTTTATGTAAGATCGCGGAATCAAAGTACTGTTAAACCCCAACAAATGTGTATCATCTTAGATATAATTTTTTACTAAACAAAATCTAGCATACCTCATTCTGCCCCCTTTCTGCTGGTCACACACTTGCACACTTCCAACCTCACACACAGCGTATTCCTTACATGACTAAACAAGAGCTGTGTATTTCTGCTGAGGGGAGAAGTTGTGCCACTTTGTGGTGAGATAGAGAGGTAAACGAGCGAAGGTGAAGAAAAACAATCTCTCCATCCGTCCATCAGGGCGTGCAGCAAACTGCCGCCACCCTGCTCTATGCACATCAGTGAGGCTGCTGTGGAGCAGATGCTGCAGAGGAAATGTGATTCAGTAACCTTAGCCACCGCATGTTGGAAGGGTCGACTTGGAAGTGTCAGCACTTCTGCAACGCAATGCTACTTTCCATCATGCTTTTTTCAGGCCATCTCACCAATACTGTCATACCTCTCCTCGATTAGGGAGTGAGAGAGGGGTGGGGGAGAGAGAGAAAGGGGTCTTAAATTGGATGTATTACTAATTAGAATGAGATTCATTGCACCGTTAATATCAAGTTTAGCTGAAAGTCTTTTATTTGGCCCATTTGAGTTCCTGTAAATTGTGTCTCCGAACAAACTCATAGTCTCTGAAATATTTTATCAGCATCCTGGCATCCTTCAAACTGTTACGGAGGTAAAAATATAATCAATTTGAGCTGACTGCCCATTGCCTGAAGAGTAATGTCTTTCATTTTTATAACATTGACCACTGAAGTGGATAATAAGCTCTTGATTTGGGTGGCAGGAGCTGGGGCAATCGAGGTGGGGGGCAGATGGAGAATCCTGCTGAACTGAGCAAGGATCAGGACCTTTTTGATGATGTTCTCGCTGTCCTTGAACCCCGCCAAGTGAAGCCACGGCCTTCATTTCTTTCCTGCAAGCTGTTTTGGTTTGTTTGTTGTAAAAAGGATATGAGCGACCTTGATGAAATGTTGATTGAACTCTGTGCGATCCTGTTTCTGTCTCTCACTCTCTATCTCTCCACCACCCTCACTTTATTTGCCACTCATTTTTTTCTGGTTTTCAAGGATGAGGCTCAGTTAACCTTGAGTAGAGAAAGCACGAAGTCAAAGTAAGAGGGAAAAAACTCCTGTAAGTGAGTATGTATGTTTTGATTTGGCCCCAAGAAGAATGCAGTCGGAAACCAAGTGAGGAAGACTGGAGAGAAATGGTTGGAAGGGTGCAGGAGACTACAGAGAGGACGAGAGAGAATGGAAGGAGTAACAGTTGAGAGGGTGGATGAATGGGGGAAAGAGGGGAAAAGACTGAAAGGCTTCAAGTGCAAGAGATGGGTTAAAAAAGTGAGGAAAAGGGAAAGGGGTAGTCAAAAGAAATAAAGAGAGAGAGCTGAAGGAAGAGGTATATAAGGAAAATTAAAGAAGAGCAAAAAGGTGAGAGCTAAAACAAGAGAAGAGAGAAGGAAAGAGAAGAAAGCAAGTTTAAGAGAGGGGGGGAAGAAAAGGTGGGGTAGGAAAAAAATTACAGGTCAGAGACAGAGTGATGTGGAGACAGAATGCAGGAGAGACAGACAGAAAGAGAAGAAAAAGAGGGAGTGGTAATAGAAGGAAAACAAGTTTAAGTGAGAAAGGGGAAAGAGAAAATTGGGGCAGAAGATGGCGGAAAAGGAAGAAATGAGAATGAGAAAGAGAGGCAGAGAAAAAAGAGAAGAAAAAGTGAGCGCTAAGAGAAGAGAGAGAAAGAGAGGTAAACTATTTTAAGAGACATTGGGGAAAGACAGAAAACGGGAGAGAGAGCCAAAAGAGGAAAAAGAAAGAAGAGGTAGAGAAGAGAGAAGGAAAGAGAGGAAAGCAGGTTTAAGAAAAAGAATGGAAAAAGAGAGGGAAGAAAGCAAGTTTGAGAAAGGGGAGAACAAAGAGAGGCAGAGGGGAAAAGAAGAAAAGGAAAGAAGAAAGAAGAGGAAGAGAAAAAAGTGAAGGCAAAAGACGAGAAAAGCAATCAAGGGCTAAAGAAAGAGAGAGAGATATAGAACAAAATAAAATCATGAACACGGTAGTGCTAGAAACTGAAGATAAGCAGAGAGAAAAAGAGAGGAAAAAGAAAGATGCAAGAAGGGAAAGAGAAGAGAGGGCTGGAGAAAGAGAGAGATGAAGAGAGTGAATTAAAGGAGGAAGAGGGAACAACAGCTTCAGAAACTGAAGATAAGGAGAGAGAGAGAGAGAGAGAAGCAAGAGTGAGGCAGAGGAACGCAGGCAGACAGATTGCCAGGCCTTATAACGAGGCCAGGATGAAACGCGGCTGCTTGCTAAGATGATTATGTTGTTAAATGAGACACTGCAGCACTCTTGTAAGCACATAATCCAGAGATCTCCGGCTGTCAGGCAAATGTACCAGATGTCATTGCGTTTGACACAAAGCCTGCGGTATGGGCAAGAGCTGGAATCCCTTTCTCGCCCGCGCTGCACACGTCTCTCATGTGTTTGTGTGTGTGCAGACAAGTAAGCTGGAGAATAATATATTCATGAACAATTGTAGCTAGCTGATGTTTTTCCAAACCACTGGTGTTAGTACATTTAGAACAATAGTGTGATGTGCTATTTGGCTGATGAGCCTACGGTCCCTGTCACCATGAAACCTTTTCATCTTATAAAACTTTCCAGGAGACGGAGGCAAAAACTTGCATTTGGTCAGATTACGTAGGAGGTCCGACAAAACATCTCAAAAGTGGGCTTAAGATGTCTACTAGCAATCAGAAATGCTATGGTCAGCCACTTTCAATTTCGATGCAGTAGAAAGAACACAGACTCTCTGATCCCACTCTTCCCCTCTCCAGCTGTTCACACTCACTTCTCTTCCTTGGAGAAGTTTACGCTTTGCCCTCTAACTTTGTCGGTCTCTCCTTCACTTGTTTCTCCTGGGTAGGTTCTCCTTGTTTAAGAAAAGGAGAAGCTGCCCCATCGGCCTTGCAGGAGAAATCACGTTAGCGTCGAGCAGCCCAAGAGACGGCCGGGTTGATGTTGTCGCACCAGTGGAGCACAAACCCTACTGTCTCTCTGTATTCTTCCCTCTCTCTCTCTTTGTCTCCCTCTCTTCCTCTCTCCAGTCTGATCATGTGATGGGAACGCCTAATTTGCCATCCTCTCCTGTAATTGATTCTGACTGGCTTTCCGGGGAGTATTGTGATTCCTTTAAATAGCTGTAAGTGTGTTTGATGAGGTGTACTTAAACTCGTTAACGCAGGCCTGATATGTTATTTGTTAGCTAGTGTTTTGTTATTACTGCTCCATCTGTGAATAATAAAGCATTCAGAAAGGTTCCTGTCTGTTTTTTCCCTCTTTAATGACTGATCTCTGAAACATGAAAATAGCAAACAAGGAACCATTAACACACTTTTGTACAAGTGACCTTACATCAGTACATTTTCTCTCTCTCTCTCTCGCTACTGTAATTTATTTATTTATTTTGTTATAAGAGAGATTCTCTTGGCACTTCATCTTAGCTTTGGACTTGCTAGCTGACAAGCTGTCACTGATAATAAATAAATGGTAATTCCCCGTAAGGGACCACAGCTCAGATCGGCACATTATAATTTCTGCTCTTGTAATCAGCACTTATTTTACTTTATTTGTAACATACTACAATTATTAAATTGCACGTGTCTGTGTACGGACTCACAATGATCACACTGTGCAATACAGTGTTTTACACCCATTTTTAAATATGAATGGAGCCTACAGTCACAGACGTACAGTACTTCCCACTGATATTAATGGCAGAGTCAGTGGGAGATCTGCAATCAGGTATTGCTATTAGAGAGCAAGGTTTAAAGTCCTTAAAGATATCTCTATGTTGAGCACATTTACACCTTCTCTGTGGGATTTGTTACATGCTATGTGAGTCCAGGGCTGTGAAATTAATTAATGGTTGATTATGTTGATTTAGAAGGGAGAAAATATCTTAAGAAACAGACCAAGAAAGCATTAGGTAAAGTGTTACTATACATTTTAACCTGTTAAGCCCTGAGACTGTTTTACAGATTTCTGCTCTAAAAAAAGTACCCAAAATAAAATGTGTATATCTCAGCACATTGTCCATTTTTATGCTTTTGCTACCATTATAAAGATAACACTTGTGAGATTATTGTAGAAGTTGGAATCAGCATACATGTTACTGTTTCAGAATAAAGGAAGCTGGAACACAGCAGAACATGACAAAAAAATCATGTTTGCCTAAAAAAATACATATTCAGAGTTATTATTCCTCTGAAATGAGCTTCGGTAGCCCAGAACCTCAAACAATCTATAGCACAATATCTTGACTATAAATTGCACCACAAATATTGCTAAAAAAGTAAACAGAGAGATATTAGTAGAGGTATTAGTAGAGACATATCTAGGCGGACTCTCTAAATTATCCATTTGGGCACATTTTGGCACCATATGTGCCATTTGAGATTTCTCAGGAACCAAGCTATAAAAATTTTTTTTTCACTTATATGTCACTTTAGGTATTCATTCCATCCATTTACAGCTGTTTTGAAAAAAAGAAAAAACATGAAATTGAAATTACAAATGAAATTGGCAAAACTGGAACATTTATTCAGAATCATATGGAACTTGTAAAAAAGTAATAATAAAAATTTGTAACAACAATAACGTTATTGTCCATCATGCCACAACTGAAAACAGTTCTTTGCGATTATGCATGTGACTAGATTCACACACATATTGAACATATATCAACGTGTATCCATATCAACAGTGTTCATTCATACATACATACATACACACACACACCCACACGAGGAACTTCAGAGTGTGGGTATGTACTGACATCTTGTCTGGGCTATCCGCTCCCCACCTTCCTCTGTGCTGCTCCTCTCCTTTGCAGTATAATAAGGCTTTAAGAGATTCCACTCAGGCTAGCAGCACTGTATGGTGTGCCACCAAGGTTCCACTCACGTCTCGCCTATGCAGCCCATGGCCTTCTAGGCTCAGGTCCTGGAGCCAGGAGCGTTATGTCTGCGCAGCATGGATAAGCTGGCCAGGGGGAGCATCCACACCTAAACTGAGACATCTGTAATAGTGTCTCCACTGATGCCATGTGTCAACACTCTCTTGGATTCTGTCTGTCTCTCTCACTCATTCACAGACACACACATCTGTCTGTCTTTCGCTTAAGATGGCTGGTTAGGTATTCACAGCCCCGTAATGAATGCAGGCGTGCAGGAGTGAATGAGACAGAGACAAACAGGGGGAGAAAAAGGAATGGCATTGATGAGAAACAACAACAATAGGAAGGATAAGAAGACAGGGGAGAAAAAGAGAGAGCAAGTGAGAATTAGAATGTCCAATTTGAGCTGGGAGAAACAATATTATCTGCATACCAGGACAGAATAGGACAGAAGAAGTTTCTTGGTTTTGTTTCCTGACTATGTGGTAATAAAAAGAAGAAAGCTATTTATTCTTACTAACAACTAAGTTACGCAATGACTGATCAATAATATTGTTTTCCTCTTTCTGACTATCAACTCTTGTAAATTCTATTCTCTAAGTTTAGAGACAGTTGATACTTTCACACTTAAACAGAAACCTCCAAGATTTCTCCCATACCACATACCACACACCCACATGTTAAACCTATATCCCAACTCTCCCATCATGCTTTGCAGGAGTGCCTGGCTCCACGGAGACCGCAGATGCTGGAATTGGATTTTTCGGGCTTTTCCCGGTAATGAAAAGCTCCGCTCCTGCTCTCCTTCAGGTGATTTCCCAGCGCCCCGTTCCACAGATGCTGACGAGATAGCTGCACCTCTGCTTCACTGGGCTGCTTATGGCAGCTCATTTAGCTCTGATGTGTATGCAGGTACAGTCTCTAGGTGCCAGGCTCACGTATCACGCACTTACTCCTTGCTGACTTTACCCTGTTTGCCTGAAGCTATGGCTGCTGGCATCCATGCTTTCTAGCCAGTGGCATACTGGCTCTCATGCATATGACAAGAAATTGATATATGACACTTGGAACGATTCCTTCGGATATCTTCCAGCAACTGAAGGTAGCCCTCGGTAACAAGAGGCATTTCGCTCCAGAGCTGCCCCCACTATTGCTTCTAGCTGTTGTTTGGGCAAGCTTTATAAAACACCTGCATCAAAGCTATGAATAACAAGTGGTTGTTCATTCACGAGGCGAGACTATCATTTTCCCTTCATTGCCCAAATATCTGCCTATTTGATTATGGTAAACAGCAGTTGGCAGCACTTTATTATTTAGAGTGGCAGAGGTCCCATTTCATTCACCATGTTCTATTTGTTAACAGAAGAAACTTGATTTGCTTCTAAGACTAGAGGGGAGAAAGGACACAAAGTGAAGGCAACACACTTCAGGGGTGGCAAATAGAAGGAAATAAATGTTTAAGACCCAACCCTGTATGTGAATGCACTTGATGGGAAAAGTTTGTCATGAACTGTACTTAGCATCAAGATGAGATCAAATGAAATCTTCCCCTTTTGTCAGAGCATTGCAGGCCTTTTGAAAGGCCATTTTTAGTCTATATAAAGTTCAAATATATAAAGTGCACTTTGTTGTCTTATGATATCTGAATATTTGGCTGCAGTGTAATGATTTCAGAAAGCAAAAGGAATTTCTCGCTGTGAGCCTTACTATACTAGTTGTCACATTGTTCAATCTTATGCTCTTTAAAAACACACACAACACAGAGGTGGACTCACACTTTTCCTGCTCAGTCTCTCTCGTACTCGTAAACGGATGGCCACACAAAAGCAAAACCAAACTCTCAGCAAGTTGATGGAACTTCCACGTCAGCACTTTCTCTGTAACGTCTCAGGATTAGCATGGAGTGAACCCAGTTGGCTGTGGAAGTCAAACACATGTATAACTGTCACGGGTGTTGCCGGCATGACATGAGATGAGGTACACTTGCAAGCCATTTATTGAAAACTGGACAGAAAAACTCAGGCGCAAGTGCCACCAACAAAACTCTCCTTCTTGAAAACTACATGTAGCATGGGTACAGGAAGGGTAGTGTGAGGGTGGACCGACAGGAAACACTGGGGAAACGAAACCTAAATACGGGAACAGGAACAATGAACAGGAGTAATTAGACAAGGAAAAACGAATAGGGAAGCAAACCAGAAAACAAGTAGAATTAACCAATGAAGGGAGAACCAATAGAAACGGGGCTGGACTGAAACAAACAAGAACCAGGTGAGGACACTAACAAACCATGATCAACCAACAGGACACATTGGGAAGGCGGGTCAAGGACAAGACAGACAGGAGAAATGAGACAAAACTAAATACATCAAACTAACTAAACAGTGGCATCTGCTGGCCACTCAGCAGAGTCAAGGGAGGCCTGTTATGGCCAAAATCCAGGGGGGCCATAACAATAACAGATGTATCAGGGCAACCAAATCATAGCTGAACACAGTGAAGACAAGACAGGGCAGCCACTAGTGGTCTGGCAGGGGAATACGGGTTAGATCTTGACAAATAGCATAGCATATAATCTGATTACTCACTTTATTATTTTTTTTTAACATTTACATTTGGTGTTGTATGGTTAGTTGTATTTACAACACGATTACAGTTTAAAATAAAAAACACTGACAATGCAATTCCAGAAACATTTAATACAGTAGTCCACACAGCAATTATAGTAATTAAAAAGGGAGCCCTGACAGAGATATCACACACAAACACATGGCCATATTGATTTCTCATCTGAGCTGAGATCGCCTCAATCTTGGGTGCTCTTAGTATTCCTATCCAATCAAGTACAATCTCAGGCTGCATCTCAAGAGGTGTCTGTTTGTCCATAATTAAAAGACATTACTATCCCATCAGCCAGTCCAGCTCCTCCTTCACTAGCTCTCCAGTAATTATTAGCAGCCCTAAGTGAATAACCCCACAGAAGCAGAGTGATCTTAAGGCCTTGTCTGTGTTCCTCTTCCAGGGCTGGGGATCACTGAGAATGTCAAAGGAAGACATTTGCACAGGATACATGATTGGCTTACTTTAATATGCAGAGATGAGTGTGCATGACATTAATGGGAGACCCATAAAAAATGGTGTCAATCTGGCTCTATGACGGTTCAGTGAGCACCACATTAGTGATTTAATAAGAGTGAGGAGAGTGAGAGAAAGAGAGCATGAAAGAGAGAGAGAGAGAGCAATGTGTCCTCTTAACGTAGGCCTTTTGCCTGCCTCTAACAATAAGCACAGAGATCTAGGCTTTAGCTGTGTCTTAATATTAATAATAACCCATCCTTGACAGTGAGATGGGAATTGTTTTTGTTAATTTGTCACTCGCCCTCCCAAGGCTATCCCTCTCTCCTCCCACATCTAACTCTTAACAATGCACAGAAGTCTGTGTCTCCCTTTTTCCTTTTGTATTTCCAAAAGGCAATGCTTAGCAATGACTAATGCCCCACGAAACAATAGCACAGCAAGATTTCAAATCGTGGGGAAATATCGCGGATTGAGTTAGTATTAATAATGCAGCCGTTCTCAGGGTAGTCGACGTTGAGGGAGCGTGACTGCGAAAGGGGGCCGTAAAACACCGCCCGGCACCACAGCCGAGATTGTGTCTCTCCACAGAGACTGGAGGCGTCAGTTAGGGCGCGTCTGAGGCAGCAATCTGAGCAGTGCTTGACTGACTGGCGTGCTAGTGGCTTTCAAAACATGCAGGCCTAATAAACTCCAGGGTGCTGTGGGTCAAGCATCTCGTCTCCGTCTGCAGGAGCGACAGAGCTGATCAAAAGATCATCTCTGGCAGGTGGGCTCAGCATTGCAAGAAAATGGTTATGGGAGTGTGGCACTTTTGGTAAAAACAGTGTCACTGGCAGGCTCTTGCTGACAACTGTTATAAATGGAAAGAAGGTGAATGACCAGCCTTTTGACATTTAGGAAGTTGCATGGCATAGCACAGCAGGGAGAGGGAGAGAGGGGTGGAAGTGAGAGAGATGGAGAGAGAATAATAATAATCATAAACATATTAACATACTGGCTAAGTGAAGTGAGGAGCATCTCCTGACTCTCAAATTAAAAGAACGTACCTCTAAAGTAAGACTGACGGCATATGTAATTTAATAAAAGTGTCAGACCGCACAAATCTACCATGGGGAAGCACATTAATAATTTAAGCCAGAGGATCTGCACTGAGACAGAGGGAGGGAGACAGAGGGGTGGGGTGTAGGAAGGACCCTGAGACAGAAGGAAAGGCAAAAGAACAAGGCTGGAAGACAGGAAAGAGAGAGAACGCCTCTCTGTCATATCTGACTTCTCGCTTTAGTTCATCGGTGTGAAATAAATCCAGGTTACTTGGCAGCAATGCCGATGTGGATATATCTTCATCTGTTCTGAGTCTATCAGACGCTATTCATTGCATGCCGGTTCCTGATAGATTTCTGGGCCAAATTAACATCACCTGGATATAAATCATATAGCTAGAGAACTGAAGTGTCTTGCTTTACAGTTAAAACATAGCATACTTCAAGCCAGATAGATACAAATAACAGAGAAAGCACAAAAAGGGTCAGCACTGACCATCAGCAGTGTCTGTGTATGTGTTTAGAACAATAAAGTTCTTTTTTGTTGTGACAACTTCAATAAATTCTGTTTATAAAGAAACAAACAGGTAAATTATAAAAGCTCTGCTATGACATCACAGACATTTGTGTAGCATTTTAGCACCCCCTAGAGGTCAAAATGTGTTTTCCTGCCAATTATAGGTGGATCCCTATGATTTCTGGCCAACGGCGAGATGCACACCACTCCTGCCTACCTTTACTCTTACTTACCTCTCTGCGACTTATGGTTCAAGCTGCACAATCTGTTTTGTAGAGAAATAAATTAAATATATTCAACTTCTACTCTAAAGACTTTATGTGTGACCCGTTCTTCCTTGAACTTAATCCAAGAACCAACAAGTAAAAACAAGTAAAGTAAAAACAAGTAAATTGTATCAGAGAAACTCTGCTTTTGGACTAATCATGCAAACTGTGAGCTGATCAAGTTGTACTTTTGTAAACCCATCAAATTAGTTAAACAAGCAAATTAAAACAAGCATCTGAACGTTAGGTGCTGTGACAATGGCACATAGATATGTCCCGGGCTAAATATACTGTGAAGACCAAGTCAGTCACTAGAATTCCACTTCTGATTTATTCAAAATGCATTTATTAACATAGCAACTTGTACAGAAAGAGTTGAAGTGCCTCATGAGTTCCTATTCCCTTGCTTTGCAGGAAGTTCAAACCTACCAGACAGTAGGTGGCACAGTGATACAAGTGCACACAAGTGCCTGGCAGGGCCTGTAACCTTCCCAGCTCTGCTTATGGGTTTGATAAATCTCAGTTAATGGCCACAGGGAACAATCAAGAGTACATCGTCCTACACTGGTTGCAGAGAGGATGTTTGACCTTCCCCATTCCCTTCGTGCTGACTAACCGAATTTACTTGTTTATTGTTTTCCCCTAACAGGCCCCATCCGTCTGTCTGGCCTTTTCCCTCTGGCGTGTGTCTTTCATTCTTGTGGCTCACAGCTCTCTTCATCCCTTCATCACCGAGGGACTGTGGGGTGTTTGTCAACAGTGAAACCTTCAGGGTCCGAATTCCCCTACAGCCATGACTGTTCTATCTACCCCAAAGCTTGATCCCACCACTACACCCCCCACACACAAGCACAAGCACAAGAACAAACAGTATTACACATTCATGTGTGTATGCACATACACTCATCACAGACTTGTATCACTGATTTTGTGGGGTCCTTTTGTAGTCCTTACACACCTAAGAAAATTTGGGGCATTTTTCTATACCTCGGTTTTTAGGCCTATTACAGTGTACAGTGTATTACAAAGCTTTATGTATTATAAAAGTGCTGAAACTGTAGATAAAACTATTATAAATATTGAGAACAATTTTAATCAATTTTATTGGCTTACAGAGTTTTTATTATGCAGAGACATTTTATGGCTTAGTACTGCAAAGAAAAATAAGGTTACTGCCAGGCAGAAACACTTCTTTATTCATTTGGTATCCATCTGAATGCAGAATAAAATAATTTGATAACAAATAATGAATTTTTCTATATTTCTCTTTCCCTACTGATTACTCTCTAACATTATGAAATGAAAAAAAAATTGATCAATTAAAAATGATGAAATACTGAAGTTTAGGGTAATTTTGAGTCAATTTGCAGCTATAAAATAAGCTGCTTTTGACCTTTCTGGGAGAGAGCTACATTTTCCACAATCCCCAATGCCACAACCATGCAATGGACACATGTCCGGAATAAACACTGAAAATATCAATAAATTGCTGTATTGTGAGCAGAACACTGGTTGTTATTGTTATTTATCAGCCAAACTATGAGTTTTGTCTGTATTAAAAGGGACGATTTGAATAAAGGTGTAGCGTTTTACTGGGTGCTGAAGTTCCACATGAGAGTTGCGAGCTCTAACACACAAAATGCGTGCAATTTTTGCATATTTAGGCAGTTACTTCTGTAATTACTTTGGTTTCTGCATGTTAAAAGGTTTTTGGGTTATTAAAAACTAATAAATAACACAAAATGAGTGTGTCAGTCTTAAAATGTTAATTCACACTTGCAGTTTTTGTAGACATAGCCCCCCTTTCATGCATGCTAATAACTCTCATATGTCACACATACAACTGGTGAAATTGTCAGGTTTTCTTGTCTTTACTAACCCACTGGACTTGACCCTATTTGCTAGACTTCTGCATGCCAGCTTCCTCAGACCATCATGTCCCCAAGATATTATTAAGCATCATTATGTTTCTTAAATTACAATTCCTGCTCTGCAGCTTTTCATCTCCTATCACACACTTCTCTCTGCAATTACGGCAGCCAGAAAAGCTTTGCGCTTAATCTTCCATTAGAGAGCATGTGGGTCTCTGCCTTATTGATTAGTCTGTTCATGAAAGGTGTTCTACTAGGCTACCGGGAACCATCAGGCCAAGCAAAAATACTACTGCTAATGCACCAGAACTGGTGTAACATCCCAGCGTCATTAAAAAGCTCAATAATAAAAAAAAACCCTCCACATTACTTATTACATGCAGTATTAAAATCCTGGCTGTTTTCCTTCTCCCTCTTCTGAGCTTAGGGGTATTCTCCAATGCAGAAGCCTTGCCAAGAATGAAATCTTCCTTTCTTGCTTCGTTCCTTCCAAGTGGCTCCCTACAAAATGAGAACCTTACAGAGACTTGATAGGGTCAGGCAATAAGGAACCCTGGTATAATGCTAATGCATGCTGCCTAATGGATTTAATGGTGGATGAAATGGTACTGCTGATCTGTACTTTTTCCACTTAAATAGAGCAGATTTTCAGTATATTCACTGACTCTAATAAGGCTGGGCAATATATGTGCTGGCTCTTACATACAAAATAAAATTGCTCAGAAAATCCATATATAGGTATATAAATACAGATATATACAAATTTTATGTAGTATATACACATCTGTCAATTTAAAGAGGTATGTTAGGTATACCTTTATAGACTACAGTATATAGTTGTATACAGTTTCTGACAAGTTTTACATTTAGGTGGTTGCTTATTCTCTACGGAGCAGTAGTGTGTGTCTTGTTGACATCCATACATCTATACATGTGCATTCTTATTAATATTAACAGTGAATAATGCTCATCTACAGCAAGCCAAATGGCTCACTCATATACCTTACCTTTCACTAAGCATCACTGTTTCATGTTAGAATTCAATCTGTTGCCCCAGTCTTCTTCACCATGTGTCCCATTACTTCTCCAATTGTGTTTTCAGAAAGGATGAACGCAACGACAGTGAAGGGAGGTAAGGGGGAGGGAGAGAGAAATGAAAGCTCCCATGCTTGAGGGAGCAGGAAAATTGCTTGCTAAAATAAACTCGACCTTGCACCCTCTCCGGTTAGAGAATGGAGCTTAATGAACCAATGGCACATCAATGGGAGTGGATGGCATGGACATACATTAGCCTCTGCTTGCTGAGCATATTAGGAGCCTAAGCCAAAGTTGTCTTCAGAAGTGCCTCCAACCACAAGCACAGAACATTTTAAACAACTGAAATTGACTGAAATTTTTCATTAAAGATGTTTAAGATTTTGACTTTTGCAACTATTAGATATAATAACATGCCTTTTTTTATTGTAAGTAATGCTCAGAGGGTTTTCTACTTATTCATTTAGGTGAACACTTTTATGCACAGCATCCACTTCAAAGGAAATTTTCGGAAGTTTCAAATCAAATCAGCGGATTATGATTCATTCCTGAAAGGGTTAACAACATGAAAAGACAGGGTAATAAGATTTGTAATGTTAATGACAAAGAACAAAGGCAATTAAGGAGTGGCTTAGGAACCCACAGTTTAACCTTTTCATCCATTGCATCCACCATAGCTGGGATTCTACTTAGTTTTAATGCATGGAATGGATACAAAGATGACGCAAAGGTTGGGAAACTAGGAATACAGGTGACCAATTGGCTTAAGAGGATGGGCTCAGCAACCAGAAAGACCTCAGCCGCCTGTTGTAGACAATCTTCACCACTGACGGCAATTTCAGTTTTGGATTTGTTGTTATTCTTTTACCATGCACCACACTTTCCCATATGGGTAAAACTTTGCAGGAAGATCATGAGCATCTTCTCACAATAACTTATTTGTTGTAACCACAAATCATTGTTAGATAATGTCACAGGGGTCAAACCATGAATTGCATTTCTCTGCTAAGTTTAAATTTCATTTTTTGATCTGTAAAAAAATACTAACTGATAGCATTACCGCTATGCTAAAAATGTATGTTTTTGTAAATGAAATATCGCCATTCGAAAGTGAGTGATTATTTGTCATTGTGAACACACCACAGCACAGCACACCAGTACGAAATATGCCCTCTGCATTTAATCCATCCTTGAAGGAGCAGTGGGCAGCTAACAAGCGCCCAGGGAGCAGTGCTTGGGGATGGTACCTTGCTCATGAGTATCTCAGTGTTAACTTTACCAGCCCCGGATTCAAACTTGTGATCTTCTGATCATGGGGCCAGCAACCTGCCATTACATCACCAATTCTTCTTCTTCTTCTTCTTCTTCTTCTTCTTCTTCTTCTTCTTCTTCTTCTCGCTTCTCCAGGGGTTGCCATTATTGGTTAAACATACTGAATAAGCCTTCAAATAAGCATTAAAAACGAAATGTCACGATACAAAAATCATGTGAATGATTTAAGGATATTGTCCATTCTGGAAAATTTTATCAGAACAGTTTTGAAATAAATGCACTTAAAGGCATGCACTTTAATTCAGACTTTTTATGAGATGAGATGTTTTCACTTATATAAAAGTAAAGCAAACCCATAAACATTCAGTATATCGCATAAAACACCATTGTTTTTATTAGACTTTTTTTGATCACAATTTTATTTTGATGCATAAGTTGACCAAGCACTCTGCCAGTATCAATCTAATCTTGCTGCATTCACAATGAGCAAAAAATTCTGCATACACATGAAGACATGGAAAATCAGAAGCCTTAAGGCTACTTATCTCTAGAGATAGGTAGCAAGCATGACTGACAGCTAGGCTAACACACTACATGCTCATTAATCGGTCAAATTGCCTAAATTATCATAATGAAGCCAAATAATTCCTTTTACATTCCCATAAATTCCCTTTGACTGACAGGGTAATTGGGTAGTTGTATGTAGGTTAGCCTCTATAGCTGTCACATTCTAAAACATAATATAGGGAGATTTTTACTTAATTACATAAATCAAAGAATTTGTTGAGTCACACTGATAATTTCATTGTTCAGCACCTCAAAACCACAGTAAAAAGTATTTAATAAGAAAATGATTAAAATGATTAAATGTATTATTCTGTGGTCCCAATGTGTATTATTTCATTAACAAAAGCCATATCATTCCAGAACTAAAGTGAACCATTTAAATTTGCATTTACAGCATTCAGAAGACTCTCTTATTCCGCACAACTTCCTTTTTCTAATTACAGTCACAGTCTCTGTGTAGTAACTTGGGGTTTTACTCTGTAGAATAATGGTGGTAGTGCTGGAGATAGGATAGTGCTGGGTTTGGTCCCCAACCTCCTTGTTCATAGATGTGTACAGTATTTTAGCTCTAGGCCACCACTTCCCAATACAGCTGTTGCTGAAGGACTCCACAAATGCAAAGAACAAAAAACTATCAAGTATGTATCTACACTGCTTTTAAATGTACAGAGGTCTTTTCAGACTGGTCAAAATTAAAGGCACCACAATCAGCAGCAATATTATAACCACTTACCAGTAAAGTATAAAACATTGGTTTTCTAGTTATTTTTTATAGACAATGGCATGTAATAAGGGATATCAATGAATAAACTGAACATTTCTTGAAGTTGATGTGTTGGAAGTAGAAAAATTGCAAGTGTAGGAAACAGACCGGGACAGTCCACAGTTTTACTAAAACAGGTAAACAGTGAGTTGCAGATAACTGATTCAAAACATAGTCCAAACCCACAGGTCCTGATGCTTGCTCCCAAAATGCAGGGGTTAGTACCAGCCAAAAGAGTTCAAAGGAAGACCAATCAATGGACGCTGCCTATAACGAAAATGTATTAGATCACACAGAGTATAGTAACAAACCCCTGTGCACAAATGCTGAATGTGCTCATATTGTACATCTGAAAGTAGGAGCACTGACGAATGGAGTGAAAGAAAGTTGCCTAGTCTGATCATTGGCAGGAGGACAGATTCAGGCAAAAAGAAAAGTCAGCAGAGAAAGTATGATGCTCTGGGCAAAGTTGAAAAAAGCTTTGATCCTAACATTCATCAGGATGTTACTTTGACATGTAACAAAACTAAGCATTGTTGCAGACCACATACACTGTTTTGTGCTCCATTTTGGCCTTTCTATCCAGGACAATGTGTCCAGCCACACTGCACACTGTTGTCTGAGGAACAAACAAAGAATGAAAGGTGTTGACTTTGGCCCCAAAAGTTCCAAATTTCAGTCCGAAAAAGCGTCGGTGGGATGTGTTGGAAAAGTGAGATTAAGAAGTCTGCTCCACTTTGCAATTTAAAGAAAAATCTGCTGCTAATTTTCAGAGATCCTTGTTTTTGGGACACAAGAGAAATACTATTAGGTAAGAAGTTTTAATTTTGTGGCGGATCAGTGTATACCCATCACCCACAGAATTATGACCACCAGCCTAAAATTGTACCCCATGCGCAACAAACCGCAATGCACTATGATCTGACACCTTTCTATCAGAACCAGCATTAATATTTTCAGCAATTTGATGTATAGTAGTTCTTGCATTGAATCAGATAACACAAACCAGTCATTGCCTCTCTCATTGCACCACAACAAAATGTGACCTCTGCATTTGATCCATCCGTGAAGGAGAAGTGAGCAGCTAACATGGGCAGTGGTTGGGGATGGTACTTTTCTCATGAGTACTTCAGTGGTACCTTTACTGGTCCTTTATTCAAACCTGCAACCTTCTGATCGCGGGGAGAACATCCTACCGTAAGCCACCAACAGTTTTCCTTCATTGTACCACTTTTGGAAGGTCCTGACCACTGTAGGATCAGATATAGTTCTCTAGTTATCACACTTGGCCCTTGTCAAGGTCAAATCCTTATGCTCCCCAATTTTTATGCTTTCAAGAAATCAAGTTTAAGGACAAAATGTTCACTTGCAGCTTAATATATTCCACTTACTCCCAGGCGCCACTGTAACAAGGTAATCAATGTTTTTCATTACACGTGTCATAATATTTTGGCTGATTGGTGCATACTTGAACAATAATTAATCATTACAATTATACAGGGCTTTTTCTCAAACCCAAAGCGCTTAACTCTTGAGAATTAGATACAGCAAACATCTTGGGGAACAGAGGCAGCCATTTTGCGCACAGCATACATTCTCCCAGAAGCTGAAAGCATTGGGGCTATCAACTCATATTCAAAGACAGGCAGAGAAAGACATTCACACCTACAGAAAGTAGAATAGCCAATCAACCAAACTGTCTTTTTGGGTAGTGGGAGGACACCGGAGTATACAGTGAAACCCATGCGAACACAGGGAAAGCACACAAACTCCCCACAGAAAGACTCAACTCCGGACCTGGGGATTGAACCCAGGACCTTGCTGTGAGGCAACAGCACTAACCACTGCACAACCAAATACAAAAGATAATAAAATTTGAATAAAAAATAGCTAGGATCAGGACATTCCACAGTGAACCAGAGACAAGATGTAGAATTACACAAAGTGTAGATCATACACAACGGATGTGGTGCACACACTAAATTAGGGGAACAGACATCAAAACTTCCTCTCTTTCCCCCTTGAGATGCCTATGACTCATTTTCTGACTAAGTCAAATCCAGGTAAACATAACATCATAACATCGAGAGCATTCTTCATCAGAGGAAAGGAGATGGAAAAGAGGGACAGAAATAAGAGAATGAACTGGAAAATAAAAGCAGACAAAGAGATAAGATAATGAGAATAAAAAGGAAAGTTAAGACGGCAGAATTTAATTAGAAGAGACACAGCCCTACCTGTATATAATGAAAAGTGAACTTTATGCCATATTGCGACCAATAGCTTTTGTGGGGCATGTTCTGTGTCTGTCAAGACCATTGTAATTGGAGTGTAATAGGCCACTGAGCTTAATCACCCCAGTACACACACACAGACACAGGCAAAGACGCACACACACACACAATTACGCTGTTCTTCCTCAGCACAGATACACTTAAAGCTATTTATGAAGGTCATAAGTTGTATCTTGATGTCTCCTCCTTTTTTTCTTCGCCTGATGGTTAGGGCGTTAACAACATTCCACCTCTACTTCGAATATTTCCAGAGGTATTTTTAAAGGCAGCCAAGAATTTATGAGATGCCATCAAAAGTGAAAATTGGCTGTGAAAACTAGACTGTACGCTACAATGTTGTATTTAAATGATTACTAAAAGCAGATTTCCATATTCACACGTCTAATTGAGAGATCTGATTTATCACTGCCTGTTCCAGCCTGTCTGGAAGTTGTCCTTGGGGACTGATTCAGGGAGGGTTTTTCAAAGCTTCCCAGCATCCTGCTGGGAAATTTTCGGCATCTGAAACTGACCAGGAATCAGCTAATCAACCCTTATCATAGAATCATCTTCTGCTTCCCAACCCCGTTTTACTGTTCTAACTGAGCATATGCAAATGATACAATGTTATGAGGGAAGAAAAGCTGCAGTCGGGCCAGGTGTCATTTAGAAAGCAGCAAATTGCTCCCGCGCTCCCATGTTTTATCATAATGTTTTGTATTTCTTAAGATGCAGGGTAAAATCCCCTTAAGGTGACACACTGTGCAGTGGAGGCAAATTACACCTGACAACTGCTTCATTTACAAGAGTCTTGTTTATTTCAGAAAATATCAGGGCTTTTCAGCAAACTGTAACTGCTCCCTCCGTGAAGCAAACGAGACACGTAGAGAACTAACGGGAGAAGGGGTGGCAAAGAAACATCGCCTGGAGACACTGTGTTTGATGTACATGGTACGCCAAACAATGCAAAAAAGCAATGTTCCTTATCTTATTTGAGCAGTAGGTTTAAGTATTTCTGCTCTCTCACTGGAACCCCAATCATAAATCAAATGTGGAACAAGATGGGAATCTGGATGCGTTGTTACAGAAACAGACTAATGAAAGATCCCAGGCTCTTGTAAATGACCTGTAGATTTGGCAGATAGAGACTCCATGCAATCGAATCCACATCTCCCTCATTCCCTCTTCTTCTCCCCGTTCCATCCCGCCGTGACACGGCTTGGCCATTTCCAGATAAGGCCACCCTTTGGTAATACGCATCCCTTTGTGTGCCAGTTTCCATTATCGACAAGAACACTATTTTGGCTAGCTGATAAATTGTTTTACTGCTGTACAGATCCAAACTCCAGAGTCAACAGAGGGATAACGCCATTCTTAGGTCTTTTATTCCCTGTAGCAATGCATGTTTAAGGGTAAATATTCACTACAACCTTTTCTTAGAATAAATTAGCATAAGTATCATTGTTATTTCCTCTTTCCTGGGACTGGGAAATGATCAAAAGGAAAAGAGTTTGTTTGAAGAAGCCAGCATTCAGCATATTTGAAATGAACATGACCTGAAATTCTCCATACGTGCATGGTACCAGGTAAAAGTGTGCAAATTTTCAGAAACAATTTTTTGGTTTCCCACTACTTAGGTTTGAATCTGTTTGCATGCTGCTGAAATTAAGATGTATTCACCTTGTAATTTTGGAGCCACACTTCTTTTGACTGACACTGCAAATAATCTCTTCCATGTCTAATTAGACACTAAATTTAAAAAGAGCCTTCAAGGAAATCAACTAATAAGAGTAGTTTGGTGTGTGTTCATGTTGTGCGCTGCAAAAAAAAACAACAAAAAAAAAACAGTGCAATAAAGCAAACAGGAAGCTCTTCTAAGATCAATAGCCATGCAAAACTATCAAAATTACTGTTCATCACTGAGACAGAAATTGCCGTCATCTCTCTCATTACAATGGTAATGTAGCAATAACAGTGTGATTGAATATCTAGCCCCAATGCTTATGAAGGCGGTCATACAATAAAAGGAATGAAGCAATCGATTACAGAGCCACTTAATGCTGTTCTTTAGCAGAACCTCCATGCAGAACCACTAGAAATCCCACAAGACCCATAAGCAGTGATGTCATGAAACAGCTTGTGAAAGAAAACAAAACAAACAGGGACTCTGCAGAAAGATTGGGTGAAGAGAGAGAGGGAAGGAGAGAGAGGAAGGAAGGAAGGGAGAGAGTCTGAGATACAGACAGTAAGAGATTTAGTGGAGCTCCTGCGTCCTGCCATCAGCACTTTCTTCCCTCTCCCAATGCTCTCCGTTCTGACTTGCACTCGTAAATCAAGCCCCCATTTGCGCCCATTTACATTAGTGAGGCAAACCCTCTGCGCCCGCAGGCCCCGTCAGTCGCTTTCTCTTAAACAAGCACCCAGAAATCGATGGCGGCACTATGCCATTCAACAAGTCAAGGTGGGAGCGTGTCTGAGGATTACAGCAGAAAAAATATATGAAAATTTTCCTGGATAGTACCAGAACTGGAACACCATTAATTCTGGATGTATACTTAGGGCATTTCAGCACCCAAGACATTTGATCTATTGGCTATTTTCTCTCAGGTTCTCCCATTAACAATACTGTAGAGCAGTGATTATGTACAATGAAACTGTAGAAAGAGACAACCACAAACTATTGAAGTATCTGACCTTTTAAGATAACTAAGACATACTGCCCTGCTAAGACAAAATAACCATGTTTTGACCATGGTTTTTGGCTTTTCCAGCCAAACGCCTTTAAAGATTTGTGATTGTGAAATCGTCTCTTTTTTTTTTTTTAACTAGTTACAGTTATTTATTAGAACATACATGCAATCATTCATGCATATGATTATAAAACCAAAGCAACTCAAAGGAAGCATGTAAAATATGAAGCTATAGAGGGTGGCACAAAGCTTTGCACAGCACTGTATAAATTAAAAAAAAAAAATTAGTAAAATGTAATCTGCATTCTAAGACTGTGAAATTCACAACAGAAACCCCAAAGCTCTCACCAAACTGCTTCCTTGCCATCACTGATATCTAAAATTATGGGTTTAAAAGAAAAAGTAACATGCAAGCATGACAGTTCAAATATATATTTTTAATGAAACTAGGTATGTGAATGAAGAACGGGAGATGGAATTAATAAAATATAAAGTGCATATATACAGGATTTGTGTCAGGACAGAGTGCTTCTAACCCATGTGAGAGAAAGAATGCACCCCTTCTGATGCGATTGTTCACTTTACACAGAGATAGCTGGGGAACAGCCTGTTCTACACATTCAGGTTCTTTTCTCGTGCTTCATGAGTTCACATAAATCCACAAACTCTCTCTAACCCTGGCACACACACGGACACATCCACATGGGGAGCATCAAAATCTTACACTTATAAATCTCTCTCTCTCTCTCTCCATCTCTCTCTCTCTCTCTCTCTCTCTCTCTCTCTGTCTCTCTCTCTCTCTTTCTTTTTCTCTCCCTGGAGCTTGGTCTAATTCCATGACTCCTCCTCTCTCCAATGCTCTCATCCCTGCTCCCTCATCCCTCTTCGCTCTCCCCTTCCTCTTCCCATAGCCTTTGACAGGATTATGCCCCTGAAGCACATAAACGCATCCCAAACACTGCACCTCTGCAGCGGTGCGATGTGGAACACTGCTGGGTGCAGAGTGTGTGTCTGTGAGCCAGCGTCCATGCTCTAATGTTAAAAGCAGCAGGAGCATGGCCACATCACCCGCAATGGTCTTATCAGCAGGTCCGGGCAGACACAAAGCGGGTGCGGGCGACCAGGATTTAATGGATGTCCATGAACTGTTCATGGAAGTCAAATTTGGTGTCTAACTTCCGTTGGGCAGCAATGACATGTAAAAATCTCTTAACCTTGCAATATATCATTTCTGCTAACACATAAAGTATCAACCAATTGGTGTCCTGGTGCAGGAGGAACAACTTGAAGCTTAGAAGCACAGCTGACTGTGCACTTTGAAGGTGCCCTGCCTCACCTCCTCACCTTGCCCTATCACTGTACTCTGAGGTCCATCTAAACCAAAACCCCACATCATAAGTCCAGCTTTTTCTCCACTGCAACTGGCCTCATCAATAAGGCCAGAGACCACAATTGACTCTAATCTCCCATTCTGTACTGTGTTTTTGCATACCTATGTAGTCACACTGTGAACATTGCACTGCAGCACATAAGATTATACAGTTGATTATTTATTCAAATCCATTGCTTACATTCTCTACTTCTGCCTCATTCATTTCATGACTTTTCTCATTCTGTGTCCTGTAAAGTGTAGGTACCATGCCACACATATGTCCAACTGCAACAACATAAGGAGATGGTCCTAAACCCACAGACCTCCCACATCATGGGAGGAGGGACATTTAAAAGAGCCTGCACGCCATTGTTCCGGGCTCTCAGACCTCGCTACCAAGGTGAGATCACAAAAGGGAGTGAAACATCTGCAGGTCAATTCTTAGGAGAACAAAGTCTTTGTCTTATACACGGGCCCATGCAACAAGACTCACTCCATCAACTAAAACACGTTTTATTACTTTAAGCTATATTATAACTAAGTGTGTAGAGAAAGTTGCCATCGGGCCGGGAATGCATGTGCAGTGGGGTAAATTCAAATCTCCTTTCAAGGCTATTGTTCTTGAAAATTCCAATCTTAAAATTTGGCTGCTTTGTTCTCCCCCTTCTCGAGGTAGAACAAAGGATTGTATCAATTCCAATCTTGGGTGGGTACATAAGTTTTGGGTCATAAATACCGAGAGTGCTGATAAGCATCTCTCTTCTCCCCCACACGTACATATGCAATCACGCCCCTCACGTTTGCAGGCGCAGACATGCACAATCACACACTTACCATTTCAAAGACATACCTACACACACACACACACATAACACCTAGATTTATGACTCAGCCGAAATCAGATTGTATTGTTGATGACTACTTTGCTTGCCATTGATGTTTGTCAATAAATGCCGTTTTATTGAATTCTGTGTTGGTGGTATCATTCAGATATTGACTGAAGCCAATGTACTATTACTGAACTATTAACCTTCAGAGCTTAACTCGTTATTATTAACTATAAATAAAATTATAGTTATGACAATAAATTTAATTAATGAATCTATTAATTATTGTAAATTTAACATCAATTAGATTCACAATACTTTTTAGGTGCAAGTAATTTGATATATGAGACTGATTACTAAAAGATAAAGACACTGTGTGTTACCAACAAAAGATAAACTTTGCAAATAACTACTGCATATACTTACACTCTCTTAACATTGCTTTTTTTTTTTTGCATTTTGCATTTTGCACAGCAATATACAGTACTTTGCAAAAGTTTTAGGCAGGTGTGAAAAAATGCTATAAACAAAGAATGCTTTCAAAAATGGAAGTGTTAATCATTTATTTTTATCAATCAACAAAATGCAGTGAATGAACAAAAAAGAAATCTAAATCAAATCAATATTTGGTGTGACCACCCTTTGCCTTCAAAACAGCATCAATTCTTCTAGGTACACGTGCACACAGTTTTTGAAGGAACCCGGCTGGTAGGTTGTTCCAAACATCTTGGAGAATTAACCACAGATCTATAACTCTGTAATCCTACAAAATAATATAATGACTACAAAATAATATAATGACTATAATCCTACAAATTCCCTGACTTTGTGCAAGTGTACCTATAAGAATTGATGCTGGTTTGAAGGCAAAAGGTAGTAACACCAAATATTAATTTGGTTTAGATTTTTCTTTTGTTCGCTCACTTTGCATTTGATAAAAAATAAACAATCATTATTTATATTGCTGAAAGCATTCTTTGTTTAGAGCATTTTTTCACACCTGCCTAAAACTTTTGCATAGTACTGTACATATTATTTTCTTTCTACTAATATCTTGTACATAAAAACACAATTTTTAATCTTTCTGTTTTTATTGTCGTAGCACCAACCACCAAAGCAAATTCCTTGTATGTGACAATGTTTTTGGTAATAAACTATAATATCATAACATATTATGCAATATTATCAGCCATTATGAGATAGCTGCAGATGAATTGGTATCAACATTTAGAATGTGAAATTAATGTTAATCAAAAGAAAAGAAAAGGAAAGGAAAGAAGCAAAGTGAATCTGATAATGATGCTAATTATTTATACATAGAATTAAATGTATATACTGTATATATACTGTAAACACTGTATTATATTTTTTCAATTATTACTTATATATAAAAACCTTTATTACTAAATGTAATTACATACATTACTGTTTATGTTAAATTCTGATATGATTAGATTTTTTTTATCATCCAGTTATCGAGTATTGTTATCAGTTTTAATATTATAGGTCAGGATCTAATTGAGATTTTAAATATTATGGATGGATTTTTTGGCCCAGAAAAAGGGATTTAGTAAACCAACCATAATTCTCATTTTAAAATAATGTGTGCAATTATCACATATACACTGAATTTGCAGAATTTCTCCGTTTTCCACCAAAGGAAATCATAATGCAACGCACCATATATCAGAGGCATACCATATTATGTTGCATATGTATATGTTATGCAAATGTGTTCAAGCTTTATTGTATTTTTACTACTTTTCCCACCCCTGTTTTTAGCAGTGAAATCGAGCGCTGTGGTGTGTAAACTGCAGATGACAGCTACGTGGTTGTCGGCAATTATTGAATAGAAAAAGCTAAAGAAATGTGCAGCCTTTGCAGGAAAACGCTGAATTTGCACAGCCACCTCATTATTTTTTAAACATCAGATGTGTGGCTTTCCAGGAGTCTTAAAGGAAACAGATGCCATGCTAATTAGCACCTAGCATAGCGCTAATAGAGGAGGAGGTAATGCAGCTTCCTGCTACCTGTCTTAATATAAACTTATTCTGTTACTTTAGTTGCTTCCACAAAGAAGTCAACAACATTTAGCATTTTTTGCATAAGCACCGGCTAGAACACACACACACACACACACTCCAGCTGCGATGATATCCACTGTAGAACTGACCCTTTTGCTTCTTCTCACATTGACAGGTTTCCTCCTATTCTTACTGTCATGCTGACATCAATGTCTTCTTTCTTTCCTTTTCTTTCTCACTCTCTCCTCCCCCTGTTCCCACCGCTGTCTGTCCTGCCACTTGAAAAGCACAACATTGTCTCAACGCTTGTTCGCCAGGTCCCCCTTAGGATGCAGACAGCCTGCAAAACAGGGGGGACTTTCAAGTCTCTCCTCCCTCCCGCTCTTCTTCCATCCCTCCTTCTGTCTCCATTCCCTTTTCAAAATGTTCATCTTCATTTTTGACTCTCAGCTTCCTCTATAATCAACATAAATAAGCTCTTTTCTGCCCCTCCCCGCCCCACCCCTACTCAGCTAAGATGTATACCCCAATTAATGAGGTTTGTAGGGGTAAATAATTCAGTAGAAAGGATAAGTGAAATGTGTGGGGCCTTGGAGGAGGAGAGCATCACAGACACAGTAGAATAGGATATGGGTAATGTTGCTCTTTTGCTTCCCATTTAGTCTTCTGGCGGAACAGAGCCCAAAGTCCAATAATCCAAAAACAAGCGGGTAAAGCAAGTGGGAGAAAAAGAAATGTCCTAATGTGCTTTCCTGAAGTTTGGCAAACGTACTTTGCGTGTTCAAGGTGAACAAATGAAGTGGTGTGAAGGAAAATTTTAATTATCCTCTTTAAACTGTAATTCCAAAGTATAATCTCTCAGTAATAGGAATGTGCTAATGGTTGTGGCTTTGTTAAGGTTCACACCATATGGATGGTCTTAGGATAGTTTATCAGGTTTCCTGTTTTTCTAGTCTGGATGAGCAGAGAAACAGAAGAAACGCAAATGGAGGTTTCCTGTTTTCCAACTTTGTTGAACAGAAAGGATGAAGTGCTGACGACATCGACCAAGTACCTTTTGTGTTGCACCTTGAGAAGTTGTTGATATTGAACATCTTGGCAGGATGTGTAGAAGTATAAAAGGTTTGCTGTATGAGGTGCAAATTGGACTTTCTCCGAGACACTCCCAGAAGTGCATGAGACAGACTCTCCTGACGAGATTAAATTTTGTTACAACTCGAGACTCTTGATGTTTGTCCTCAAGAGTGTCCCATCATTGACTTCTGAGTTTAACTACATGTGGCTAAGAGAAAAATCCACCACGGTGGCAATTATAGTGCAAAGAGTAGGGAAAAAACAGACCAAAACAAAAAAATATCAACAACCTGATTGAGTGAGTAAGATCTGCCCACAAAGGGGAATGATTTAAGTAGAAAATGACATCATGGGAAGGGGCACTGGAGTGCAAGCATAATAAAATGGTGCGCTTATCTGCAATTTGTTTCTTAAATGAGTTCAGAGCAAAGGTTGTTCTTTTTTCCATTCTATGCTGAAAAAACTTAAACAGGTTTCAGAGCACAAAAGCAAAAAAAAATACTTGGACTTATATATATTATTGGCAAAATTCATAAACAAGTCAAACAAGAACAATTTAAACAGCTCAACACAACTAATATTTCAAGTAGTTTCTGTACATTCAACTCAAAATGTCACTTTGACTGGCTACTGCTGTAACGGCAGGCAGGTGAACCCAAATGCAGAGTCGACAAAACCAGGTTGCAGGCACAGGATCAATTTGAAGAAAAAACGAGGGTTTATTATAGCACAGTTCAAAACCAGAAAACACAGTCCGCGGAGCAACCAAATCCAAATTGCCAGAAGCAGAGGGGTAATCCAAATACAAAAAGCAAGGGTCAAAACAGAAACAGGCAAACAAAAGGAACACTCGGTATGTAGCTCTAGGCATAACAATACTTCGCAAAGAACCGTTGTAGCTGAAGGTCTTTAAATACAGGTAAATTGTCTATGATAGGCTAATATTCCGGTGACGTTGATCTGGTGAGTTGAGGTCGTTGCGAAGATTTGGAACTGGAGCCCGATGAGGCGGACTCCTCCCTGGGTCTGGGCTGGGCTCTCACAACTGCAGTTTCAGAATTATTCAACTCCCTCCATAGAATTATAACTAATAATGCCTCATAACCTGCATGAGGTGTGCATGAGCTAGAATTGATCAAATACCCAGAATGGCTAGGGGTATGATCACAGTGATGTTTGACTGCATGGTAAAAACATGGGTAAGTCAAAAGAACAGTCGAGAAAGTCTAGAGAAGAGATTGCCTTGCACAAACAAGGAAAAGGATACAAAAAGATATTAAAGCCAGTGAATGTTCGTAGAGATACTGTTGGAAGCATAGTTCGCAAGTTTGAAGTTAAAGGAACAGTGGCTACACTATCTGGATAAACCATGTAAATAAGCCCCAGAACTTTTGGGACTCTGTGCTGTGGAGTGATGAACTGACAACTGGAACTTTTTGGACCTATGGATCAGCGGTATGTCTGGAAGAGCAACAATGAGGCATATGCTGAACAGAACACCCTGCCTACTAGGGGTGAAACGGTTAATGAAAAAAATCTGTCCTGTTCGGTTCACTTGTGTCGGTTCGGGACGCGGGTGTACCGTTCGGTACAGCGCATGCATGTAGTGTTATTCAATATAAAAAAAGTATTTTAGTTTACATTTTTTATTGTCAACAGCGTCATCTTACATGGTGTGTCCTATTCCTGCTCTACCCTGTCTGTGCCTCCTTCACAGCGCACCATTGCAAGACGCAAACTGTAACGGCAATCTAATCTCTGATTGTATGTATAATATTTATTAACTTATAAACTATTTACACTTAAACGTGGAAACATGTAAATCTCTCTCCCTCCCTCCCTCCCTCCTGTGACCGGCTTCTCTTGTAAGAGCCGTTTCGTTAGCGACCGACACATCACTAGGAAGAACACTGTCGTCTTTCAAGTGACTGTTTTTAGCGATGATAAAGTGGTTCAGATGATGAATGAATGAATGAATGATAAGTGAATAACTTTGACGGTATTGATGATCCAGTGCTCGTTTCGTCGATGAGAATGAGATGAATGTCATTTGGGAAACATGGCAAGATGAATGTTTTTTAGGGTTTTTTTTTTTAATCTGTGGTTAAATATTTAACCACAGATTTAAAAAAAAAAAACCCTAAAAAACATTCATCTTGCCATGTTTCCCAAATGACATTCATCTCATTCAAGCCTCAATGTGTATTGTGTATGTGTATTTACATATGTAAATCATGTCCAAGTTTGAGGCTTGTTATATATATATATACACATATATACACATATATAGATAACTCTTACTTGTTATATTTTGCTTATTTTCATACAGTAAATTTGTAAATTTGCTTTTATTGCTAATGTTTTATTGGGGAAAATGTGACATATATATATATAGCATTTTGGGCAAAAATAATATCTGTTTATTTAATAAATGTTTAAAAATCAAAATATGGATCAGATTTTTTTTGTTATTACAAACTCCTGATGAAATATTGGAGTTTGAAACAGAATATAGTGTTTTTTATGCAACCAGTTTTTGGGAAATAAAACACCTTTGTCCTCAATTTAACAATTGTGTATTTATAGCGTTTTGGAACCAAACTCTTCATTTGTTTTGAAGCAAGAATTTAATGTAAACAGTTTTTGTTTTATTGCCAAAGAAATGAAAAGCATTTTGAAATCAGCAATGTCTCCCCATTTACTGTATAAAAATTGATGTGCCTAATGCCAAACGGCCTCATTCTTTCAGTTATTACATGACACATGACATGTCCTTGAGAATGTCTCATAGTTTAAAAACCATAAATTGTCGATTATCTACTGGTGATGTATGGTATTTCTGAAGTGTAGACAAAATAGAAAAATAGTGATCTGAACTGAACTGAACCGAAAACCGTGACCCGAAAAACCCCTTCAGAACATCCTGCCAAGTAAAGAACACTCTCCAGGAGGTAGGAATATCAAAAAGAGAAGACTTCATGAAAGCAAATACTGAGGATTTAACGCAAGATGCAAACCACTCATAAGCATCAAGAACAGAAAGGCTAGACTGGACTTTACTTATTCTTTTTTTTTTTTTAATCTAAAAAGGCTAGCACAATTCTGGAACATTTTTTGCACTGATGAAATTAAGATCAACCTCTAACAGTTTACTGCAAGAAAAGTGTGGACAAGGATGGGAACAGCTGATAATCCAAAGCATACATACGTACAGCACGGTTGGCTTGGGCATGCATGGCTGCTAGTGGTACAGAAGCAGTCGGATGGATTCTGAGGTGTACAGGAATTCTGAGATGCTGTCTGCTCAAATCCAGTCAAATTCAGCCAAGTTGATTGGATAGCACTCCACGACACAGACGGACAATGGCCCAAAACATTCAGCGAAAGCAACTCAGGTGTTTATTAAAATAATTTGAATATCCTCCAAAGGCCTAGTCAGTCACCTGATCGCAAACCAATTGAGCATGCATTTCACTTGCAGAAGACCAAACTTTAGACAGACTGTCCCACAAACAGGCAGCAAATGACAGCCGCTGCAGTACATGTCTGGCAAAGCATTGCAAAGGAGGAAACCCAGTGTGTGGTGATGTCCATGGGTTCAAGACTTAGGTTCAAGGATTTTCAATAAAACCTAAAAATGAATGTTATTTTCAATTATATTAATTTGTCCAACTATATCTGAGACCATAAAACCTGTCACTGTCCAAACACAGTAATACCTCACCTTACCTTGTTAATTGGTTCCAGAACATATCTTAAGTCAAAAAATTACTTAACTTGAATAAATCCCCTAAAAAAACAGAAAAGTTTTAAAACGGAGTAATATGAATAAAACGACTCAGAGTGATTCCACGAACACTGACACATAGTGGTGGACTCACTCCAATGATTCCCAATGTTTGTGCTATTGGATTATCTGTAGCCTGTTTATGTTGCCTTTTTGAGCAGGCTGAACTGCACATAACCCTGAACTGATAAAGAGGAAGGCGCCCAACTGGTGATAGATTTCCTCACTGCAGTTTGCTGGTATACAGTGAGCTAAAGGCAAATTGACTAGCAAGACTTTTAAGGCTTTCTGAACTATGTTTGCATAAAAGTAATGTTGGTAATTAATTGTGTTTCTTGTGCTCTGTGATGTGTAAATGAAGTGTTGAACGGGAAAGCTCATATTTTAGGTCCCTCTTTGTGAGGGTTTATTAAACACACACACACTTACACACACACAGACCTATGTCACCTGTGTCACATTGCTCACATGAAGTAAAATTTCTATAATTAAACAGAGCAGGTTCACAACTTGGCCTGCATATGTTACCCATATTTTAGCACATATTGATGGTGATAAATGTCTACATATTTTGTACTACAGCAGGCAATACTTCTAGTAAAGTGAGGAACAGCATCTGACTGCATTTTATTCATAAAAAGAAACATGATAAAATAGTGCAAATGTTGAATATCAAGTCCAGCTCTTTGAAATATGAAATGTAATTTTGAAAAAATATTAATTTATAACATTTAAGGCATCTCTTTGGGAGAAAAAAGGCAAAGGGAAAGATACAGACCTTTTATTTTTCTTAGGTTTTATTAACATGCATCAGATATACAGACCATGTCAAAAAAATTAGAATATCATGAAAAAATTCAATATTTTTTTGTCACTCATTTCAGAAAATTAAACTCATAATATATAGATTCATTACACATAGAGTGAAATATGTCAAGCCTTTATTTCTTGTCATTTTGATGATTATGGCTTACAGATAATGAAAACCCAAAATTCAGTATCTCAGAAAATTAGAATATTACATAAGATCAATAAAAAAGTATATTTTAAACAGAAATGTCAGGCTTCTGAAAAGTATATTCATTTCTATGCACTCAATACTTGATCCTTTTGCATGAATTACTGCATCAATGCAACGTGGCATGGAGGCGATCAGCCTGTGGCACTGCTGAGGTGTGATGGAAGCCCAAGTTGCTTTAATAGCGGCCTTCAGGTCATCTGCATTGTTGGGTCTGGTGTCTCTCATCTTCCTCTTGACAATACCCCATAGATTCTCTATGGGGTTCTGGTCAGGCAAGTTTCCTGGCCAATCAAGCACCCTAACACCATGGTCACTGAACCAGCTTTTGGTATCTTTGGCAGTGTGGGCAGGTGCCAAGTCTTGCTGCAAAATGAAATCAGCATCTTCATACAGCTTGTCAGCAGAAGGAAGCATGAAGTGCTCTAAAATGTCCTGATAGATGGCTGCGTTGACTGTGGACTTCAGAAAACACAGTGGACCGACACCAGCAGATGATATGGCACCCCAAATCATCACTGACTGTGGAAACTTCACACTGGACCTCAAGCAGCGTGGATTCTGTGCCTCTCCACTCTTCCTCCAGATCTTGATTTCCAAATGGCATGCAACATTTACTTTCATCTGAAAAGAGGACTTTGGACCACTGAGCAACAGCCCAGTTCTTTTTCTCCTCAGCCCAGGTAAGATGTTTCTGACGTTGTCTCTAGTTCAGGAGTGGCTTGACACAAAGAATGCGACATTTGTTTTCCATGTCTAGGATTCGTATGTCTCCAGCCTCAGTCCACTCCTTATGAAGCTCCCCCAAATTTTGCTTGACAATCCTGCGGTTATTCCTGGTGTTTGTGCACCTTTTCCTACCACACTTTTTCTTTCCACTCAACTTTCTATGAATATGCTTGGATACAGCAACCAGCTTCTTTAGCAATGACCTTTCGTGGCTTACCCTCCTTGTGGAGGGTGTCAATGACTGTCTTCTGGACATCTGTCAAGTCAGCAGTCTTCCCCATGATTGTGTAGCCTACTGAGAGACCAATTAAATGCTCAGGAAACCTTTGCAGGTGTTTTGAGTTAATTAGCTGATTAGGGAGTGACACCATGACTTTCCAATATTGAACTTTTTCACAATATTCTAATTTTCTGAGACACTGAATTTTGGGTTTTCATTATCTGTAAGCCATAATCATCAAAATTACAAGAAATAAAGGCTTGAAATATTTCAGTCTATGTGTAATGAATCTATATAATATATGAGTTTCACTTTCTGAAATGAGTGACCAAAAATATTAAACTTTTCACGACATTCTAATTTTTTGAGATGGTCTGTATATTTTTACACCCTAAGAGGATAAAATACTCAACTTACATTACAATGCAAAATATTTTTAAAATACATTAAATATATGTTGATGTAAGTTAATAACCTAAACTGTTCCTGGCAGACATACGAAATGATTTGAAGTCAGAGGTTTTTGATTCCTGTTCCCAAACACCATAATGTAAGATTATTGAGCTGAACTCGGAGTATATGCCCAGTTCTTTAAAAAAAAACAAAACAAGGCTGGTATATATACAAATTTATCTTTCCCTTAGCAAAAAGTAGTTTATTCAAGTATACTATGAGGATACTTATTATATACTAAAACTGAGGCAGTATACTTGAAGTTTACTTTTTATATACTATATTTTATATGCTTAAGAATAGTATAGTGAAGTATACTTGACTTATACTGGTAAGTATAAAGAAAAGTCTACTAAAGTCTAAAAGTATACTTTTGTAACTTAAAATGACCTCATAAAGTATACTTAAAGTATACTTAATATAGTAAGTATACTTAAATAAAATGAACTTAAAGTATACTACTTCTGCTAAGGGTTAAGATAAGTAACTAAATTTATTTATTATTTTCTACATGATCCAACCCAAAAATGTCCCTTTTATATTAACTGTGACAGCATGTGGCAGACAGTTTTGCCCCATTTTTGGCCGGGACTTATATGCCTTTCTACAGAGATAAGTATTCCTCTACTACTGTACCACGCCTTTACTACATTTACTAGCATTTTGAAATTTGAGAACTGCAAAAATGCAACCACAACATTGCTCAGTATAGCGAATAGTCCTAACATTCCAAATGTAAACTATGAAACTAATCAATCAACATTTGTTCCAGTCACATGCTAATGGTGCATTCTTTTTAGGTCAATTAGCTAAGGCAACCACATGTTAGCGGTGCTGCTGGAGTGCTTGAGGCCTTTTAGCACCATAAACTGCACTCTCCTCAGTCACTTGCCACGCGTCCTCAGTAAAAATGATGCCATTTAATTGCCTGCAGAATAAGGAGAATCATTTTAGCTATCTGAATGTAAATCCCGGGAATCAGGGGTTTGGAATGTGAGGTGGGGGGAAGCTGGCCCTCGTCTGCCTGAGTGAAAATGCAGAGCTCAGGGAAATGGGTGAGTAATTGGAGCCACTTTGAGGCAGGCACACCTGGGGCTACCCTCCAGCAACATCACCTGCAGCCATAGAAAACAGATTGGTAATTATACTGCATAGGTTTCCATGCCTCTCTAATGTCACTGCTGTTTTAAACTGCCCAGTCTTTCTTTTGCTCTCCTCCTCTCTGACATCTCTGCACTCATTAAGTCCTATCATGTTGTTAAAGGTCAACATGGAGTGAAAGAACGAGGTGGAAAAGTGATAATTGGAAATGATCAATTCAGCATCCTCTATATTTTTACTCCCTTGTGGACTTTCCAGTTCTTGACTTTCTGTCTCTATATACAAGACCTTTCTCTCTCTTTCTGTGCCTAGAGGACACAAACACAGACGTTAGGTGATTAAATTTGACAAGGAAAAAATAATTAGAAAAGAAAAGAAAGAATTAAGAAAAGAATAGAATTACAAGTAATCAGGCAGGGGTGAGCTGTCTCACAGTCTGAAGATAGCAGGGATGAAAAGGGAGTGACAGGCAACCTTGTGTTTACACCAGCAGCCATACTAATTGATTAGCCCATCACAGGCTAACTCGTCCCAAACAAACGCCAGCACCCATGCCAAATTGACACTTATAGACATCAATAACATGACCGTTCTAGGCATTTGATGTGAAATTAACCTTGCTTTGAAGATTCAGAACAATCAGTTATTGGTCTAATAACAGTGGGTCCAGATGAAGCACAATGAGTTGTGTTATATGCAAGCAAATTTATCAGTCGAGGTTATACTGGCCTGAAAGTAAATGCATCTATTTCACAGTCCTTTATAATATTCCAGCAGCTATGTCAGAACAACAGCTGGAGAAAATTTGCCCCATGACCATCATAACCCTGTATTTAGCTGTGTGATTATATGTCATTTTCAACACACCACAGCACAGCACAAAGTGCACCACAATCAAATGTAACATCTGCATTTCACACATCCATAAAGGAGCAGGTAAAGGACTTGAACTAGCAACCTTCAAATTAGGGGGTTATGCAACCTAACCATTACACTACCAACTGCCCCAAACAAGCAAAAAAAAACAAGAACATGAATCTTCTACACACTATATGTATTACAACTATTAGCTAGTTAGAACATGTTAACCCTAAAGATCTATTCATGAAACTGACTTTCATGAACTTTAACAGAACTTAAACGGCACTCTGGTTTCCTTCCACAGTCCATAAACATGCAATATATGTTGATTGGCGACTCTAAATTGGGCCTGTAAGGTACAAAGGTGAGTGTGTGTGCCCTGTGGTGCGTTGGCAGCAAAGCCATTTTGGTGTGGGTGGTGCAAATTAACACCAACCATGATAGGACGATAGTTAAGGGTAGGTAAGGGTAATGTGACTAATATTTTTTTCCTTTGACAGTATAAAAATGTTGTCTTTTCATTAAAAAATCATATGTATGGCTGTGATGCATCGACTTAGATTTCTCATTTGACTAATGGGCCCACCAAGCTACAATAAAAGAACGATTCCACAGCAGCAAATAGCTATAATCTGTGATGGCATAAACAGAATAACAGTACATTGGTACAAATGTAAAAACAAAATAACTACCTCTAGAACCTCACTATCTAGTCTTCTAGCAAGATGAGGATACATTTGCTTAAAGGAATTTTTAGGGACACTCTCCCTCTCGGTCAGCATTGACAAGCAGTTGCTACACAGACACCATTGATTTTGCCCCAATCTCGCTTCCTCACCTCTCTGATCCTCTTAATTTTCATATAAAGTTTAAGTGGTGTCTTTCACGTTGTCCTCCTGATTTACAGTGCGCTCGGGCTCGAACTGAAAAGCCTGAACAGAAGACGCGTTCATCTCGCTGTACCATCAAGCGAATTAGGCAGAGGATGGAGCAACCATGTGACATCACTACCCAGAATGCACTGAAACGTAAACAACAATGGCAGCCTACGAGTGAAAGAATTTTCTAAAACTTTTATTAAAAATAAAAAGATATAGAGTGTTTTTATATCACATTTACATAGCTGACACCAACGTTAATCTTCTAAGGCCAACATGTTACTACTTGGGGATCCCTTTAATAGACTGGATATAGAATTTTTCATAAAGAAACTGTTACTAAGCTGATGCACATTCAGTTCAAAAGTCAATTTCCACTTTTGTAGGTTAATACTGCATCCTAATTGTCTCTGTCACGTCCACGGCTCGCCAGAGTATTGAACCTGAGGTTTGACGAGCCTGTGTCGGGGTGGTTTTGGTGTGTGTGTCTGTCCCTTTAAGAAATCCCTCGTAGTCACTTCCTGATTTGTCATGTCATGGGATGGGCTTCACTTCCTTCTTGTGTCTCGTTGTTTGTTACTCGTGTCCGTTTCTCATTGGTTTGTTTCTGTTAATTACTTTCTCGTTTTTTGTATATATAGTCCCCGACCCTGTCAGTATTTGTTTGTCCACCAACATGTTGACTGCTTTTGAGTACGGAAAGCGGTGAACATGTTGACCGAGGCTAACCGCTATGCTACCAAGGCTTACCACTACACTACTTGGTGAAGTACCCTACTTGTTTTGCCCAGAGGCTCTGCCCTCTCCTCCTCAGTTGTGTTTCAAGGAGTGTGCAGTTTGGATTGCCATTTGGGTCTCGCATTCCCCACGGACTACTGTGTGGAAGCTTCCGAGCATTCAGGTTTGCACCGAGTGGCCACGAGGTGAGAAGCTAACACTGTTAGCCTTCTGGCTAGTTTGCAACATCTGCTCTCTCCCTCTCTCTTCAAGCAAGGTGCCGTGCTCGGGAAGCTAGCGGGACTGTCTTCCCCCTCTCTTGAGTGTTGGACTTGGGGAACTCGCTCCAGTTTCAGAGTGTGGATTTAGTGTGGAAAAAGTAGAATAAATTAAAATAAAATACACACTAAAATATGGGCAAAGTAGGTGCATACTGTGTGGATTAATGAAAAGGCTCATTTAAACATAGTTACCAACAGTAGATTTAATTAAATTCAATAAATGTCAGAAAACTGTGTCTTGAAAAACAATTTTGTATGCTGGGATTACAATGAAATATGACTGCACACAATATCCTTTAATCAGTCTCTAATGAGCTAAAGAAATAACATTGTTTTAGTTAGGTGATGGTGGGAAAAAGCCTTTTAAATTGAATGAATATTAAAAATGAAATAAGCATAGCATTACAAGTAATGATACTCCAATGCACGCTCCACTTTAGGAATATTTAGTCATAGCAATGAGGTGCAGCCACAGATAGTTCTTAATTACAGCAGAACGCGTCCAATCACAGCCATAATAACTCCACACGAAAAATATTTAGTGGTGGAGCTGTCTGTCGGAGTCAGTCCCATGTCTCAGAGGAACGTCCTCCTTTCATGTGCATCGAGCGTGTTAAACTCAGTGATAACTCTCCACGTTTCCCCGTCTCCTCTGTGCCTCCCCTTTAACCTCTCAACAACACTAACAATCCACCTGAGGCCGGAGGCCGGGCAGCAACGGCGGCAGGTCCGCTCGATAGCCCACCTGGCAAATAGCTTTTTAATGTTTTGGCGCAATGGCCCAAAACAAAGAGGATTGTTTTGTCTGTAATCTGCAGTAGAGCCATTTAAAGGGAAGGTGATGTATGTTGCACTAAGGAACACAGGTGTCCCCCAGTGGCTGTGTGTGTGTGTAGGTGTAAAATGGGGAATGGAAGCGTCTGGGCTGTTTTGATGGATTTGAGGACATGACCAGTGAATTGTCCATAGTCCATTCAGGCAGCTTCAGAGCTTCTCAAAGGACAGCAGGCTGCAATAGGACAGACAGATTTTAAATTCGCATTTCAAGACTGAATAATTTTTTATCATCCACCTTGCTGATGCTGAAAGGATTGTATCTTAATGTGATCAATATGTTATGAAGCATATGTGCCCAGTATAAAAAAGTACATACAGAAGACTGGATTTTCTGACAGTAATATGCCTCAAAGAGATGTGGATTCCCCGAACCCCTTAAGCAACACACAAAAAAAGAAAAAACTGATTTCCACCATTTAATATAATGATGTATTTAATTAGTTCAACATTTAATTTCCATAATTATTCATACTTTGATATGAAAGCAGCAATATAGTAAAACTAAAAAGTCTTCATTAACATGGTGAATGTTCAGCAGTTAATCATTGTAATCCAGCATGTGTCAAAGTCATCCACTCATGTTTTATAACAAGACATAAACATGGTAGTGCCTAGAGAGCTCAACTTTCAGGCAACATGTTAAATTGGGTAAAGTAAGAGTTTGTACCAACTGGTGGCTGTAACTTAGAATCCAATGTTTGCTACTTAAAAAAGTTTGAGAAAGAGGATAAAGGATTTCCTGATTGTAATGTGCCCAACTAGGAATTAAAGCTTATATAAACTAATTTGCATGGCTGAAGACTAATAGGCATTGTTTCTTTTCCCGCCACTGTAGCATCATCGGGTGGAGTGTTCCTTTAAAGGCCAGCCAATGACAGCCAGCTTCCCTCCGGCTCCACTGTTTGCAGTTTAACAGGGTTGGGTTAACCGAAACTGTTGCCTTGCCTCTCGGCTCTGTCCCTGCTAATTTGACGCGTGAGCTGGAGTGACAAGTAAGGCACAGATAGTTTCAAATGTGACTTAAGGCCCGATCAGAACCCTGCTGTTTCTCTCTCATTCATGCATACATCTGCCTGCTACAAACACTAGCCCTGAGCCACTCTAATGCGACAAAACCGCAGCCACGTTGGAATAATATTAATTAAAGCCTGAGCTAATTGTGTGGTACTCTGCTGTCAAGCAATTATGTACTACATTCTTCAGGGAGAAAAGACAAAGAGGGGAAAGAAATAAATAAGCGAAATAAAAATAAGCGTCTGCTTGCTGTGCAATCCAGCTGCCATCAGATTTAAATAAGCATGTATTTAATTAACATACCAGTCCACTGGAGCGTGCATCAATATTTATTTGTACAGGGAGAGGAAAAAGCTGCATTTTTCTCATTGTCGCTCTTCTGAAGAATTGAAATTTGTCTAATGATTCACATGGAGATGTGGAGTTCAGAGAGTGAGAAGAGAACAATTATTTGCTGAGTGGATTTCACCATCTCTCATTATCAAGTTACTGCTGCTGTTCAAAGCTGCTTCGCCAAGAAATGTGATATCATACTAGTTTAATCAGTGTGCATTTGATGTGACCTATTTATGCTGTGTTCATACTAATTCCATAATATATTTTTGTCCAACAAGGCGCAGGAATGAATCTATTTATCAAAGCAACCTCATCTCACATAAAATTTATAGCCATATAAAAGCAAAAATTTTTCCCAAGTGTATGACTGATACTAACCAATCTTAACCTTTCATGTAACTTTTTGTACTACAGACTGATTTAAAAACTGAAGTCACACATAGCAATGCTCCTTTTCTCCATAGAATTCTGTCCCAGCGTGAAGCAAGGGGAATAGGGTGAAATGGACAGAGAGGAGAGGTTTGCTCAGTAGGCAGAAATAGAGACAGAAAGACAAAGAGAAAGAGACAAGCTGCAAACGATGGGGCAACTGGGGAAGAGAACATGTGCAGCAGAGAGAGAAACAAAGAGAAGAGTGGAAAGGAAGAGAGAGTGCAGCATGCTAAATTCGGGAACTGATGTATAAAGTCTCTCAGGTTGAGGCTAAGCCCCCCACCAGTCTCACCGCCAGCTGCTGTCACCTGGAATAAAGCAAAAACAGGTATGAAGAGAAGAGAGGAGACACACCGATGGACCTGCAGACAGACACAGACTCACATTTATACCCTCTGCAGCAAACGCAAGCCTTAATGGACTGCTGGAAATATTTTAGCATAATGCTCTCCTTGTTCCTAATATAAACACATGCATCCGCAACTGCTGTGGAAGTGGGATTCTACACCACCATTTATGCACAAACAAATTACTGAACAAGAGACATATTTCGTAGGAGAGAACTGGCATATATCACAACCTTTTCCCACTCCTATAATATTCATACCGTCCAAAAGTAAGGAAATCATATATTTAGCGAGACTATATCCTTACCCACAATCCTGCAGGAGCTGAGAGAATACAGACTCAGGTAATGTCACAGTAACCCCTTCTCGTTACTGCTCCCCCACAGGGGCCAATCCAAACAGCTCAGCCTCAATGGCAGGCTCCCAGGCAGGGTTCAGTGATGGAGAGCCAGGTAACGAAGTGGGCGCTATTTTTAAAGAGCCTCTTTCTCAAATACCAGCACAGCTTGTTAAGGGCTCATCGTTAGAGCACTCCTGTACCAGCCCCCTCACGCAGGAGCTTGGAGCCACTGCACGGGGCTTAGCGAAAGTGCCAAAGTTGTCACATGTTCTTACAGAGTTAACATCTCACCTTGCTAATCATGCCTTCGTGAGTGAATGCGGTCAGAGGCTGTCAAGGCAACAAGGTAAGCGGTGTGCAATTATTACCCCGGTGTGTGGAAGATGCCGGGATAGTGTGAGATGTCAGTTTCACAAGGAGGTCAGGCTGGGACAGGGGTGTTAATGCAGGTGGCGAGGTTGCGAGGTCAGAGAGCGTTTCCCAGGGAATGTTGGGAAAGATGCACTAATAGCTGCTCTTCATTTTCTTTTTTTGACTCAAGTATCCAGATTTGGTCTCTAAGGCGTGCTGTCAGTCAGGGTTATACTGACCTCAGGGATAGGATAGGATAGCTAGCAATGTTTCAAACCCTTGAGGGAATGTCCAGTTTTAAGATACTATTTCCACATAGTTTGGTCTTTATAATATTTATATCAAGCAGTTCATCATGAAACATCATATAGTAATAGCATTCAGTTAACACTGTGATAAACATCTTAAAGACTAAAATTTGTTTCTCTTTTTACTTGCTAAGGATTGACTGGTTTAAATGTGTATCTACATCATGAGGAAGCCAAGAGCTGGCATAACCTGTTTGATACATTGCCAAACATGCAAGAATAATCTTGGCACACAACAGAAGCAATAGTTCAGAATTCACGTCAAAAGTACCTGACATTCCTCTTTGAATGATCTACACTTGCAAGTCTTTGCCCATACTACTTGTACATTTTCAAATTTCTATTTAAAAATTGATCTCATGAGCATCCCTGAAAGCGGGAAACCAGTTGACAAAGGAAGCCAGTGGAATATCTTCTATGACATGAAAGCCATGAAGGAGTCAAAAGCAAATACCTGCTGGGAATTTGAGAATTATGAGATAAAATCCCCAGCATGGTGAACTACGCACATGACAGCTACATGTGTCACAGCTAAAGGTCACTTTCATTCATACAAAACCATCTATTGATGATCAGTGTCTTGCGTATATGCATAATACAATATTTACACACAGAGTAAAAACATATCGGGGGGGATGGAGGGGGCAGTTGTTAACTTTTTTATCAAAGTGATAAAGCAACTTTTTTTCTAATGAGATCCCGATGATATGTCCTTAAACTGCAATGCCCTCTGGGCCTGAAAAAGAAAAATGAAGCTCAGCAAAGAGACATCCAAATGTATTTAAAGAGCCTCATTTCAGAGCCCTAGCCACGTCACATCACTGTGATATGCTGAGAAATCTTTAACTGGGGTAATTACTCCAACCATGTGATTAGAATGTCAGTTGGTGACATTGGCTAATTAGCTCTGGCCTGGTTTCTCCCTCATGCGATGGAAAGGGCCACCACTTCAAGCAGGGTAGAAACTTGACATTCTTCACTGGACTATGACATATGAAGGTTTGGATGAGAGGGTGTAAAACAGAAGGCCCTTTTAATAATTTGTGACACTTCAGACACAGAGAGTTCAACACCCTCTATATAGCATGACTCATAATTGGACAGATATTCTCTTGACCTTCACATTTGTTGATCTGTCATTCTGTCCCCACACACCCTTTCCACAAAAGAAAAAAAAAATCTAGGCTGAAGTTTCTTCCAGCACTTAAGAGTGAAACGCACAGAAGCAATATACATCACTTAAATAAATTAATTGTAATTTTTTCTAGCAGAAGATAAAGATTTTGGTAGACAAATGTCTGTTGCTGTCTTTTCAGAGTAAAGATGGATTTCAAATGTAAAAAGTGAAACAGAACGTTTTTCAGACAGAATCAATGGCAATAGCCTCTTCTCTGCACATTCACTGAAAGTAAATTTTAATATATTTTGGAGTAGTGATATGAGATGTAAATTAATATCAGGCTCCTTACCAGTCCTTTTAGAATTTTTATTGAATCCATTATCATTTTGGTAGCCTTTGTAATGGTACCCTTTTAAAAACTGTGAACTGTCATATCTTTTTATTTCTCTTTTGACAGCTTCAAATGCTTTTAGTTTTCTATTTTATTATTGCTTCTGTTAACCATCATGTATTCAGTAATATTTTTTGAAATATTTTTTCACTGTTCTCAGTAATTTCTTCAAAGCTTCTCAAAACCCCTCCAAAAATCTCAATGACAGCATCTAATAAAATATCATATATATACACTACCAGTCAAAAGTTTTAGAACACCCCAATTTTTCCAGTTTTTTATTGAAAATTATTCAGTTTAATGTCTCATTGCATTTGGAAATAAAATCATAGTACAAATAACTAATAATAATGGCGTTAAAAAAGAAATCTAAAATAGAAATCAAATATTCTTCAGAAAGTTCTTCCCATATCTGTTGCAGAAGTTCCCATAAAATGTGTGGCACTTGTAAGTTGCTTTGCTTTCACTCTTCTGTCCAGTTCATCCCAAACCAGCTTGATGGGGTTTAAGTCTCGAGACTGTGCTGGCCACTCCATGTTTTCAAGCTTACCATCTTGTTCTTTTCTTCCTGAGGTAGTTCTGGCATAGCTTGGACTTATGTTTTGGGCCATTATCTTGCTGTAGGATGAACCCCTTACCAACTAGGCACATGCCAGAGGGTATTGCATGGTGCTGCAGAATGCTGTGGTAGCCGTTTTGGTTCAGGGTGCCTCTCACTCTGTACAAGTCACCGACCCTAGATCCAGCAAAACCTCCTCAACCTCCAATGCTGCAGAACAGCTTTAAATTGTTAACCCATTTTGTGTTCCCTGAATAAGGCCTTTTTGTATAATTCTGAAATGTATGTGTTTTTTTGTTTTTGTTTTGGGTAACCTTACCTTTTTTTAACCTTGAACTTGAACAACTTGAATTGCAATAAATAACTGGAAGAGTTGGGGTGTTCTAAAACACTGGTAGTGTTGTCATGACCCTCCTGGACTTTGGCCATACCTGCTTCCTGGACTTTTGCTGAGCGGCCAGCAGATGCCGCCATTGTTCGGTTTTTGTTGTGTTTCAGTTCAGTCTTGTGCTCCCTGTCTGTCAAGTCCTTGTCCCAACTTCCTATTGTATCTCATTGGTAGATCACTGTTCATTAGTTTGTTCGCCTGGTTCTTGTTTGTTTTGGTCCAGTCCCCTGTTTTGATTGGTTCTCACTTCATTGGTTAATCTTGATTGTTTTCTGTTTGTGTTCTGATTGGTTTTCCCTCATCTAATTTATCCTCTTCATTGTTTCTGTTTAGAATTTGTCAGGTTCTTTCCCCATTGTCTCTGTCGGTCCACCCTCACACTACCCTCCCTGTGTCGGTGTGCTGTATCAGTTTGCAGAAAGATTTAAGAAGAGTTTTGTTTGTGGCCCTTGTGCTCGTTTTTGCTTCAGCGTTTTGAACTCTGTCAGTAAATATGGTTTGCACTGTGACCTCGCCTCATGTCATGTTGACACCCCATGTGACAAGTGTGTGTGTATATATATATATATATATAAAATTTAACATGCGTTTTCTAAATAAACAAGACACACTTATTCCTTATGTGGAATATAGAATCCCAATAGACCATACATGAGTTACCACAAAAGCTTGAATGAGGTAGAGTTTCGACACGTGAATCTAGTTTTCACAATAGAAGCAGTGAAGTATATTTATCCACACAGCAATGCGATTAATTTCAGCTTTCCACAATGTGGCAGTTAAATTACAAAAATGTATCCATCTATCATCAAGGGAATATCTTGCCACCAAGCTTTAGATACAAATGCTCTGCATCACTGATGAAAAAAAAAAAAAGTTTGTGTTTTTCAGTAATTACTTTCAGCTTATGCTGTACAAAACTGAACATGGCATAATTGCTCAAGTTTCTTGTTTGTTATAAGCACAATAAACGTGTATAATTTTTTTCATGTCCCTAGTGGCATTTAATTAGGTGACCTGTAATAAGAATTTCAATGATTAACATTTACCCTCAATTTCCCTCATCCATAGGAAATGAATTCATAAAATCAACTCAACCAAGGGAACGAGTACAAATTTAATTACACCTTAACAAAAAGACAATTTTCCCCTTGAAAAAAAACTATAAAATCTGAGTCTGTGTGTAAACGCATTGGCATTCACTGGGTTTCACTTGGTGTAATGAGAAGTAACATAAAGGTTTGGGAGTTTGGTTCAAATCCCAGACCAGTAAAGGTACCACTGGGGTACTCATGAGCGAGGTACCGTCCCCAAGCCTCTGCATTTGACCCATCTGTGAAGGAGCGGTGGGCAGCTAACATGGGCAGTGCCAGGGGCGCTGTGCTTGAGGACGGTACCTTGCTCATGAATACCTCATTGGTACCTTTACAGGTCCTGGGATTCCAACCGGTGACCTTCTGATCACAGGGCTAATGCCGTAACTGTTATGCTACCAACTGCTCCTAACTGTCCTTGCTGACAGTTTTATCAGTCAAATATAGTGGCACTTAGCACATATTAAACTATTTTTTAGGGATTTCAACTATAGCAGGAGTGTAAAAATATAATTTGTGAAATATGCAACTGGATTTCAAAAGAAATTGTCAAAAATGTGATTGGATTGGAAGTGTATCCAAAATGACTTACTATATTACCATACTTTGTGTTCTTATTGATTTCCTCCACACCACAGACACATAAATGATTAAGATTTTTTGGGAGATGCTGCTATGAAAACTGTCCCATCCTCCTTCCTCATGAGTAAAGCTTACAAGACATATTTTTTATATTCACCTGTCAAGACACTTGTAGCTAAACAGTTTTGTCAGCCTCCTTTCAAGCATTAAAATCAATAGTCTCTACATCAGCCTGAAAATCACCATTTTCACCAAAAAATTGCTGAATGAGTGTGTGTAAAGGGGCAGTGTTCTAAACACTAAACCATAATCAATAGTAACACCATGTAGGAAATTTACCTGGTTTGTAAGGTTTACATGTGAAAACTACAGTGCATGTTGAAACCCACAATCCAATTACTCGGTCAGCCTCTTCAGACATTGGCAGAAGGATCTGAGAGGGAAGGAAGATAATATGGTGAAAGAGGTTAATAAGATACTGCAGGAACGTGGATTCACACGACTGTCTGCAGAGCATATTAATCCACTCTGGAGCGATCCATAAGTGGCAACAAAAAAGTGAAATGCTGGGATGGATATTGATCTTTCCTTTCTTTTACTTGCCTTTGCAGACAGTCATGTCAGCCATGTATCAGCATCGGGAGCTTTGTGTGGCTTATCAAGAACTGCACTGTGAAAATGACACTAAGAGAAAACAGACGATGAAAACAAAGAGGAAAGTGAGACTTTTTAGAGGGGAGGAGGGGACAAAAGCCCAGAATGTTCTGAACATGACAAAAATCACTGTTCACACTAACAGTGAATCACGCAGCTGCATTTTGTGAAGGAACAGATTATTCTCAGAATCCTGCTACATCGCAGAGACACCAATTACCTGCGGAGAACAGCGTGCTCTGTGTGATGGTGGACTTATGTGCTGATGCAGCCCTTTATGAGTGGGTTAATAACTAGAGGCCTAACTGAAGCCCTATGCTTATGCTATAGAATACTAGTTTGCATGACTTTCTGAGAATTCTAACCTGACCAAAGTAGCCTCCTGAGCAACAAGGGTAGCATGTTATTATTGTACAAAGGGCAATAAAATGAATCAAGAAACTGAGTATCTGTAATTAAATATCCCAGCAGAACTCTAGGTTATTCACTACTGCTACAGTAGAGAACGCAAGAGGAGTGCCAGTGGCTCAATTATAGCTCAACAAGACTGCTGGAAGCTAGCGTGGGAGTTGTCATATTTTCATAGCTAGCGGAGTGAAGCGGGAAGTCTTGGGGCCTCTGCTGATTGGGCGCTGGGCAAATGTTCTCCCAAGAGAAAGGCAGTTCCATCAGTTCAAAACAGGCTCTCGGGGGTTTTCCTAGAGATGCCTGGACTGGAGAAGCCTGAAAATCGAACAGTACTTAAGCTTTTTAACTCTGTGTGAGACTGATAAACAACAAGAAGGGAACTATGTAGAACAAGACTGGTAAACTTAAAAGAAGGGAAAACAGCTGAAAAGCACTTGTGAAACATCCTGTGAAAGTGTGAATCACATAGATGTGCATGCATTACACTTGCAGGTATGGTCCTTACAATTTTGACATTCCCCAATGATCTTGAGACTGATTTTTGAATCATTCAAGCTTCAAACATTTTAGCTATAATACATGTGTTGGTTGAGAAATGCAACATTACTGATTGATTATTTTCTTATTTCTCCAGTTCTTTAACTCTCATGAACAGACACAATGAGGAACATAACAATGGCACCAGCTACAACTGAATTGTCTCTGTAACTTAATTAATAACTGTCTCTGGTGGTCACTGTTTATGAGTATGATACTGATTGATTCTGATGTCCATAGTGCTGTCCAACATCTTCAGTAATTCACTCAGATGAATCTACCTAAAGATACTGTGGTGCAACTGATCTCTTTCAAACTCAATTATTCTTTAAATAGGTATCACAATGCCAAGAACAGGAGATGGTGATGGCACATTGATTAAATCAAGACTTTAACAATTCCTCTTTCGTTACACACACACACACACACACACACACGCAGACACACAAGATTCTGCATTGCCTTAACACTTTTCTGGAAAAGACTTAGAGTTCTCTAATCGTGGCACGCTCCAAACTGTCTGTAATTTGAGAAATTAAAGTTTTGATGGAGCTTTTGGGAATCAAGTTTGCCAAGAAGCACGCCCCTAGTGCCTTTCAGTTAATATTCAATTTAATCATGAGTTCCACAATTTCTTTTCAGAAAGAAATTTGCTGGATAATCAATGGTTCCTGGCTTTTGTTGATGTGTAAAATTGTATTTACATACTAAAGAAGAAAACCTACTTTTGAAATTTCAGTCCAGTTGTCTTTAATAATTACAAAGGGTTTAAAACGCCATTAATATTCAGCATTCAGACCACTTTCTCTAATGAATATTTTATGGACTTGTCCATTTTAGATAATTGCCATGTCTCTAAAGGAGGACAATGAGGACAAAGGCCTGAAGACACTATCTTCAAAAACATTTCATGATGAAACGAACCTGCTGATGAGTTAAAATGCAAACCTCAAACACACAATCAGAAGTTCATAAATATTTTAATAGAAACCCAAGCACTAACTATTTCCTACAAAAAAGGTAATATTATACCTTTTGTCGCACAAGTAACAAATATTATTATTATTATTAGTATTATTATTATTATTATTAGAGATGGCACCGATCCAATGCGTGAATTGGATATTGGTCGGATAACGACTCAAACAGCTGGATCGGGTATCGGTGGCATTGGGCTGTTGGAATATGGAACCGATCTGTAAATGCATGCACGCTCAATTCCTTATGCATGGGAAGTGGCACTGTAGTAAAGTAGAGCTGAAACGATCATTCAAATAACTCAAATAATTCAATTACAAAAAATAGTCGAGGCAACATTTCTAGAATCGAAGCTTCGTTTAATTCATTTCACTCGCTAGAGCATGCGTCGCTTGTGTTTCACACAGACACTTATTAGTGATGCACAATGTTTTCAGTGGAGCGATCAAGAAAAGACCTGATCCCTCTGTATGTCAAAGTATTTGAGATATATTCTGTGCACAAAACCAGAAGTAAATGCATAAAAACGCATAAATGACATTTTTCACAATGTAAACATGCATGCTGTGTTTATGAGTGCACGCAAGCACCATTACTCACTAAAAGGCTTCAGTTCATTCAAAACGTCCCTTTTATTACAGACAAAATGCATATTTTAGCTGATAAATAACCACAACAACCCACGTTCATCACAATACAGTTGTTTATTAGATATTCCATAGAACAGATTTTCCATCATTTATTCTGTAACGTGCGCCCAACGCTTCATTGCGACGCGTCTCCGGGGGGGATTGTGGGAAATGTAGTTCTCTATCCAAATTTACAATATCGGTATCGTATCGGACATAAAAAAGTGGTATTGTGCCATGTGTAATTATTATAATTAATAACAATAATAAGAAGAAGGGGGCGGGACGGTGGCGCAGTGGTTAGCGCTGCCGCCTCACAGCGCGAAGGTAATGGGGTCAAACCCCGGGGACGGCCGTCTGTGTGGAGTTTGCATGCTCTCCCCGTGTTAGTGTGGGTTTCTTCCAGGCGCTCCGGTGCCCTCCCACAGTCCAAAGGCATGCAAAATGGGTTAATTGGTGACTCTAAATTGGACCCGTAAGGTGTGAATGTGAGTGTGATTGTGTGAGTGTATGTGCCCTGCAGTGTGTTGGGGCCTGCCTCGGGTTGTTGGATAGGCTCTGGTCCTTCCACGACCCCAGTTGGGCTTAAGCGGCTTGGATAATGAATGAATGCATAATAATAATAATAAGAAGAAGAAGAAGAAGAAGAAGGAGGAGGAGGAGGAGGAGGAGGTCTACTTGTAGAATTCTCAGCAATGGACCAAAAGGTTGAGTTCAAGCCTGCATCTCTATTGAGTCCCTGAGCAAGATACTAATCCTCAAGTTGATCCAGGGAGACTTGGCCAGTAATTAGAGAATGTAAGTCACTCTGAATAAGGGCATCAGCTCAATCTATAAATGTAAATGTATCAAAGAGTTAATATGATATGTCTGGCATCTCATATTATGGGGTTTTTATAAATTCGATACAGTTATGCATTTTGCACAACTTATATGAAAATAAAGATATTTTTATATGTATCTTAACCAAACAGCTGTGACAGAAAAAGACACATGGAATTTACTGTTAATTGACATTTGCTAATGACTATTTTATACATTTAAGTGAGTGATTATTTGTCATTGTGAACACAGCACAGTGCACCCCAACAAAAAGTGACCGCTGCATTTGACCCATCTCTGATGGATCAGTGGGCACATTTTTGGCAGTGCCCGGGGAGAAGTGCTGAGGGGTACCTTGCTTATGAGTACCTCAGTGGTATCTTTACTGGTACCTTTAACAAGAACTAGTTATACTGTTATTATCTATTTTGAATCTTCTATTACAGAAGCAAGAAATACTTTTCTTTACAGTTTCTTTTCAAGACAGTTTCTTTACAATAATCAAAAAAGGATAACAATTAGTTGCAATGATTAACTTGAAGAAATTATATTAAATCAATGTAAGCTTATGTGTACTTCTAAAACTACTAATTATTGGCTGATATATGCTGTGCTTAATGCTACAGACTAGACTACATTAATATAAAGTGATATTTTGTTACTTTAAGGTAAATTAAATAACTGTCATTTTTCTTGTTCTATTTAGTTTCTGCCTCCCTCCGACATGCTCGTCTCCATCCTCATGTTCCTCTGCTGAGGTTGGTTGGCAGCTCTCGTGGCAGTTGTTCATGGGTAGTGATGAGTAGCTCCCTCTTCCCCAGGTGCTCTCGTACTGCCTGGAGCTACGCTCTATGCAAACAAACAATTGACATGGCCGCCTCGCGCCTACCGCCGCTGGGAATTCCTGCTCACGCAGTGCAACCCAAGCAGGTAATTTCACCGCCTTACCTGCGACTTTAAAACACATTCAGACAGATTCGCTCCAGTCCTCCCTGGTGGAGAGAAAAAGTGAGGGGAGGGGAGGAAAAATGATAGAATGAAAGAAAGATGACTTCCCCACGGACCTGTCAATGCTGTATACATGAATAGCTTAAAAATGGAGAGCCCAATGGTGGATTTCTTTTTCTGTGTGTGTTGTTTTTGTTTTCTCTCTCTCCTCTCTCTCTGTCCTCCCTCTCCCTCCTTCACTCTCTCTCTCTCTCTGCTGCAGGAGGCCTTCAGGAGCTGTTGGGTAGATAATGCTGAATGATATGAGCCTGACATCCCACTAGCTGCCTGTCAGTGATAAAGTTTTGCCGTGGTTTTCAGAGATTCCAATGTGTAACGCATGCGTGTAAGCTGCTATCAGGATCACTGTCTGATCTGGGATTTGCCAGACTGGCAGTGCACGTGAGTACACGACATGTCGCTTGAGCTTGCTGAGAGTTACAAATGCAAGGCCTACTGTTTTTGTGCATTTAGACATGACTAATATCTCAAATGAAGCCCTAATCTTTGCCTGGAGCTCCGAAGGATTAGCAGTTGAATGGGTGTGCTGAAGTATGCAGAAGCCGAAAAGTCACAAAATGTACTAGCTGCTATTAATGAAACTGCAAAATAGTCTATGTAACTTCATAATACATCCACCTTGTATAAAAAGTAGGCTGACACTCTACTAGACTAAGAAAATTAAGAGTAAAGTTAAATAAAATTGTCATTTAATTCTAAATTGCAAACTTCGATAACGTAGAAGCAGAACTGAAGCAAGCAAAGCATGCCCTGAATGCCCTGAATAAAATCTGAATCAGAAAACATAATTAATCCTGAGGGAAACTGCCTTAAAATTATAATATTTATTATAAATATCTCATTTACTTGAATTATACTATATTATCATTTACTTGAATTGCAAACTCGCTAAAAGGAAAAGCATAAATTATGCAAGCAAGCCATGCCCTTCCATACCTCAGCCAAGTAAATAAAAATTATTAATTCCAAAAGAAATTGTTTTTAAAATGATGATATTGATCTTAATCAGTGCTGGGCACATTAGTTTAAAAAAGTGATCAGTTCCTAGTAACTTCTCCCAAAAGGTGAGTTAGTAACTGAGTTACAGCTTATAAAAGTAACTAGTTTTTCAGGGAAAGTAACCATTGCATTAACTTTTTTAAATGTTAAAATATGTCAAAGAATTTGGACCCCCACATTTAATGGAACATTCAATTCAATTGTATCCTTATTTATTTACAATAAAACTGAAAGTGAAAGATAATGTCATTGTGAACACGCCACAACACAGCACAGTACACCACAACAGAAAATTACACCTCATTTGACCCATCCGTGAAGGAGCAGTGGGCAGTTAACAAAGGTGGTCGTCACCTCTGGTCGTCAGCACCATTGTTTACCATCAACATGGCTGAATGGGTACAGAAGGTTCCCTGTTCAAGTCCTCTCATTTAAGGTACCACTGAGGTACTCTCAGTTACCACTGAGGTACTCTTGAATGAGGTACCGTCCCCAAGCACTGCTCCCCAGGCACTGCACCTCAGCTTCCCACTGCTCCTTCATTGATGGGTCAAATACAGAGGTCACATTTGATTGTGGTGCACTGTGTGCTATGCTGTGGTGTGCTCACTATGAGACAAGACATGTATCAAATGTAATATATTATTGTAAATATTATCATTATCATTTAAAATAGTAGAACAATAAAACACTATAGATGTTTTAGAACTTTTGATAATTATTGCACCTCAGTAGGCCGCAAATGGCCATCAAATGGGTCCAAAATTGAATTATGCTCATTAAGCAATATATCAAGAATATCATTTGTAGTGCAAATAAAATAAATCAAACTGTCACATGACTTCACACAACTTAGGCTGCTCGGATGGCATGACATTTCACGTCATATACATTCTTGCCTTTTATCTCAGTAAGAGTTACTGTGTGTTTCTCCTAGCTGTGTGTGAACACCCGCCCAACTCTGCTTCTCAATGATTATTTGTCATTGTGAACACACCACAGCACATCACACAATGCACCACAACGAAATGTGACCTCTGCATTTAACCAATCCGTACCTTCCTCATACCTTACCTTATTAATGTCTTTACGGGTCCTTCGATCCAAATCGGTGACCTTCGAACACTCTAAATGTTACACTATCAACTGCCACTGGTTGCTTACCATGAAATTTTACTCTGCCTTAGCCTTAGCTCTTTAGTTCACTTTAAAAATCTCCAGCAAAAGTTTAAACCCACTAAAACTAAAACAAAAAACCAAGTCCCATTCAAGTACCATCAGTCACAACACAATATATATTTCATGATAGTATGATTTTCTTAAAAACTCCTTTCACAAATTCCAGAAAAAATAACATGGATTGGCCATAAATCAGTCACAGAAAAACAGACATTTAGCCAAACTGGCTATTCTGTGATAAACTTGAATATTCTTGGATACTGTTTAAAGGAAGCATTTATTATAAACCCAAAGCACTGGCTCAGCAAAGCAGGAAAATGTGTCATTTTCACTTCAGTCTTTTAGACTGGCAAACGGTGGACCTAGTGATGCATAGTGGATGCTCGAATGGGCAAGTCTCTCCACTTACAATTTTGCCGGCTGGCCCTTTATTACATGGCCGCTTCCTTTCACAAAAAATCCACTATCCACATGACATGTTTGTTGAAAAGAGCAACAAACGTTCATCAGAAAATCGTTTCTGACATCCATAGCTTTTAATGTTCCAGAGATAAACGGGGAACAGAATAGAACTACAGAGGATAAAATCAAGGAATGAACCCGTCTAAACAGTTTTCCCTACTGTAATGTAAGCGTCAGAACTCTTAACTTTCATGCCTAAGCCAGTACATTCTGCTTTGGAATCAACTCAGTCACTCAATAGAGAGAAACAGAACACAATAAGACAGTTACATCAATAATAAACTCCAAATATATGTTGCTGTTTAATCTCAAATTAAACAGTTTAATCAGATTCAACATGAGCATCTGAGTCTAGCCTCATACAATAAAGACTGAACTAAAGAGAATATTGCATGATATTTCATTGTTAAATGTATGTATTAATGTACACAGTATATAGCATGCTGTCACAACTCATTTGTGATCTTTTTATACTCAGCTATTATTTTCAGGTATTCTTTGTACTGTTTCACTGCTTCAGTGTAAGTTGTCTATTTGTAGTCTGTATAGTATTTAAGTCCAAATGTAATCATTCTTTATGCTTTACTTTCAACAAAGTATTCTACAAGTATGTGTGTAGACATGCTGACTCTTTTACCACAGGTCTCTGACCAATTTTACTTACATCAAATACTCACAATTAAGATTAAATTTAAGAAATTTTTTAAAGAAATATTTATACTCATTGCAAAATTTCTTTCCTGAATGGTATATTCTTCCCTACCTTATCCTCATAAAGTAGAAGGAACAGATTTACATTCATCAGGTGTGACAAATTACGTTAAGCTGTAACTAAAGGATTACTACATTTAATGACCTACCTCTTGTCATTTTGATAGAGCAACACTGCATAGGTTTCAGTTGAATTGCTTATATATGTTAAAAAAAAAAAAAAAAACCCTGCATGATCAAAGACAGGGACTAGTAATTATATTTTAGTTTTTATACATTTTCAGAACACATTCCTAAAGTTTAAACTTCCAGGTTCATCACATTTAAAACATTTCTAATTCTGAATAATATTCAAACTAGTATCCAAAGTGATTTCTCGTATTTTTGCAGCCACTAGTCTTTATACCACCATTTTATTTTATTTTTTTCTTGCTGTTCTTAGGCCACTAAGCATTTTTTTCTCTAAATTCTTTCACCTTCATGTAAAAATGTTCCACAGCTACAGTGTAAATCATTATATACATAGCTTTCAAGATGATAAATAATCATTTTTGTAAGGCAGGAATGAAAATGGCATAAAGAGTGTAACATATATTACATCTCATATCTTTCAGCTTCTAACAAATTATTCAGAACACTCATTTGGCTTGCAAAGGAGTGAAAATGAAAAGTAAACTGTGAAGACTTAATTAGCTTTGTCATGCTTTCAAGTGACATCCTACTGACAGGAATCATGAGACAATCATAACCGAGACCATGCCAATTCTCCAATGCCCTGCACAAATGCAGAAGTTTGTGAAAATAGATGCACAGCTATGTAAGGTTTTGTGAACAACATGTGTTACTTACATTTTGGGTAAAAGACCATTTTCTATATAATCCCCACAGACACGAGTTCAGAGCGAAGGAGGGATGGCAAGGTGCCTTCTCTTCACTCACCAGCCAGTGTGCATCAGGCTAGAAGAAAGCCCTTATAAAGGAGGCATGTGGCAATGCCTGTAGAGCCAATCACTTTCAAAGATGCCACAGAAGGCTCAGCAAATACAGAATGTATACTATTTGTATAGCTTACAGACCTCCAAGGAGCACTGATGTAAAATCCAGGATACAGACAATATCCAGTTTTACTTTTCATTATCAAGAACTAGCACACCAAGAAGAAGCCTCAAAATCTGTGCTTTTCCCAATTGCTCTTAAATAGAGAGTGAGAAAGAGGACTGGGGTGGGGAGGGATGGAGTAGGAAGAAACTTTTCTAAATTGCAATTTTCTCTTTTCGTTCAAAACTGTGGAACTGCTGAATAGGATTTAATGATTTTGAAAACTGTCAGCACTTCCCTTTGTGTGCAGTCAATGTGAATAAAGACTTTAAACCTGTTTGAAACCGCACCTCCTCTCTGGAATGGACAAAACATACTTAAATGCCTTGTTAGCTGCTCTCAGTAAAAAAGCAACCTTTGCAGATGATCCAGAACAAGTTCACCTTCTCAATTCCTACCCATATCCATCAGAGGAGCAAACTCAATTGATCTGAGTGTAATACTAAATGACATCGTCATTTGGGCCTGTTTGTCTGCGAGAATTTTTCTTGCAGGATTGGCAGTCTCTCGCCTACAGAGCATGACTGGTTGGAGCGCATGGCATTAACCAACCCACACTTGTCCACACGCTGGTAATAACGAACAGGATAATGCCCACAAAAAGGAGAGGGTACTTTGTAACCAAGGAAACAGGGCCATACATTTACAAAGGCGTTGCTCCTGAGAATTCTGGATAAAAAAGGATACTTATGGCAAGAAGGAGGAACAAAAATATTAGGAAGAGAAAAGGATTGAGACAAAAGAGACAAAAAGAGAGAAAGAAATAGAACAGGAGATTTACTGTATATTCACTAACTATATTGTACTGTTTTATTCGGCCTTCTAGTGTTTTGCTCATAAAATTCTGAATGTCCTGGCTTTTATGACTCTGTTTTATAGGACACACTAAGAATTGCCTTCAATTTAACATCTATGAATTCAAATGAAAGGTCAAGTGATCTCACATTGTCATTAACAACAGAAAATATTGCTCTTCAGTCATGGTATCCATTTGTTATGTTTATTGTGAACTGTATAAAAAATTAAATGAGCAACTCTTTCAATGTAAGCTGAGTCAAATGCAATATTCTCTGATTATTAGTGGATTTACCAATGAACAAATCCTGGAAAAACACAAAATCTGGACTTTGAATACAAATCCAGAAACGAAACAGTGAATATAACTTGATAAGACATAAAATGATAATACAAAGTATATTCCACTGACAGACTTAAGTTTGATGATGGCTTCTTCTTTATTAGTGAAAGAAACACAGAAAACACTTTGATATTATTTTAAAGGTCTTCGTTTTAAAAAACAAATTTTGGACAGAATGAGCTATCATGAACCCATTTCAAGTGAACCGTTGTCTTAGGTACAAGTTGCCTTTGAAGGGCACACTAAGGACAGAGAGAGCAAGAAAGCACCATCCCTTACTCAAATGCTTTAGTGAAAAGCACCTCACTGGCGAGAGGATTAAGGCTTTGGATTTCTCTGAGAAGCAGAGCGATTGAACTCTGCATTCTCATTTAAAAAAAAAAAAAAGCAGACGGCACCTTTTCAAGTGCCTCGCTCAGTTTGACGACAGCGAGAAGAACCACGGCACGGAAGCGTCAAGCCATTGGCATGATGACAGGCAAAATGGCACGTTAGCCATGCTAATATTCACTTTCGCTTGTGATCTGAGTTCTAAAACGTCCCACCCGCTGCGCTACTAGTGAAGTCGTTCCACTTTGGAACACTGCAGCATGACAATGCTTTAGCTGTGCTGGGGCAATGACCAGCACAAAGCCACAATGTTAGTGACTGTGGATGGGGCTTGAGGGAGAAACAAATCCAGGAGATCAAATGACCTGCCAAGTTGACCTAGTATGACTATGAGAATGAATGGAAGAGGATGCTCTAAGATTCCAACAGAAAATACCACTAGACTGATAGAAATGACTCCAAATCTCTTTCCTGGCACCTGCAAGCCTTAGAGAATTGTAAAATTCTCTTGCAAGTACTCAGTACTGGAGACAAAATCCTTCCTGAAGATCCCTTTGGCACCGGTATTCCACAACATCACCCATGTCGTCATCTGCCTGCCTTCCCTTCTGGAGGCTATGAGGGGAAAGACGTCTACAACTTGATTACTACTGCTGCCTTCTCAGCTCAATCTGCTGGGATAAAAGACACATTCCAGTTTGTGTGGAGATAAAGCCAAGTGCCCTGAGAGACTAATAACAGCACAGCTCCTGGCCACAGCCCCTCTTCCTAATGAAACCCAGCACAACCTCCTGACAGACAGGAAATGATGAGTGGCTCTCCGCCAGGATCATGGCAGCCACCCTGCAAGACTGCAGACGTTATATGAAGTGCACATACAATACGGCTCTAGACAACCATAGGCTAACCCTGTGATGCTGGATAAATGATACCAGAGTAGTTGTGGCTATAGAGAATTCCCCTGTGGCAAGAGATGGGGTCAGAAATGTATTTTATCATATAGAAGTCTGCTATTGCATGCAGTGGTGTGTACAGAAAGAATGCATTGTGGCATTATTACATGACTTGTATATAGCTGTGGGTAGAGAAGTCATGTCATGTCCCCTAATGTGCTATACAATATGTCCAAGGATGCTGACCTTGGGTAATATATAACCCAGGTACACCATTTTCCTCACTTTAATACATCAGATGTCTTGTAAAAGTTTCTAAAAGACTCTAGCACCTGCAGCAAACAGTGTAATTAGTAACTGAACAAATTTTTCATATGCAATATTAGACACTTCCACTTCAGTGCATTAAAAAACAAACAAAAAAAAAAACCCAAACAAACAAAAAAAACTAAACAAAGGAAAAGTATGTATATACAAGATAAAGACAAGGTTAGGAGAAGTTGCCTGGCACCAAGCCAAGACAGAATAACTTTTGGGCACTTTCTGCTTAAGATGTTCATTATAACTCTATCCAAGTAAGAGAGAAGATAAGATCATGAGAAAGCAAACCTAAGGCATTTTCTCATTCGTTTGTGGTAAAAGTTGGGAAGCAAATTAGACAACATTTAGCGACCTTCTGGCAACACATAAGGAAAAAAAACATATAACAATCCAGTATTGATCTGACCTGAGGAGGCCTAGCAAGCATGATGTATTAGTGCCTTCTCTCATGTTGCTTTAGAAGTATTTGCTTGGTAAAACAATGTCCCTGGAGAAATTGTTGCTATATACATAATATTTTAATATGGCCACCTATTAATGACCTGTCTTTGGGCAGTTGGTTTCATAGTTTGAACTATCAAGTATTACCTACTTTATCTTCTTTCAGTTCAACCTTGCTACTTTTTGCTATCCTAAGGATCTAATGCATTACTTTGCCTGTAAAATTAATTAACAACAAAGGAATAAAGAAATCAATAGAATCATGAAACCATATATTAATAATTAATAGTTGATAAGGTATTCCCAATAAGTTTCCCTTCTAAATTAAGACCATAAGTATTTTTTTGTTAAATATATCTGTAAAAACTCCTATAATGATGTATTTCTTGGTGACTTGGTGTATCATAACAGGCCTTAGAGTTAATAAAGTGAAATAAGTTCTCCTACTTTACATTCTCCACTCCATTATGGCTCATTGTATTGAGGTAGTGACTAGATCTAGACATGAGGCCATAGAAGACATTTAATTTCACCATCGTTCCCTAAACAACATTCTCAAATTGATTAACTTTGAGTATATGGCAACACTGGGAATAGAGGAACATTGAAAGGGAGCAGCAGTTGCAATATGATCTTGCTAATAAGTTTATGCAAACTGCTGTCCTACATCATTACAAATGTTAAAGGAGTAGCGGCATAATATGTTAATCTGATCCTGAGAAAACCTCTTCAGCTGTTACAGGATTGAGGTTGAGAGAATCTTACCTTTTTCCAATTATAAACGTCTGGATGAAAAGAACAGGAGGAGGCATGACTCATCAGACCTTATTACTGTTTCTATTGCTGAGGTTTTTGCTCATTACACTTCTTATTCATATGTACACACTAAACTAGATATAAGGTAAGTTTACAAGGTATATGACAAATTTCTTAAGGGCAGCTATGCCACAAACTCCCATTTGATGAGAAGGATAATAAAAAGTTCTTGTTCAGTTTGTGGTTATTTTGAACTTTTGTGCTATTAATACAAACTGACTTTTCACATTTTAGTCTAATGTTTTAAATAATTTTGGATTTTCTGAACAACACACCACCCACAGATTCACCCACAGTTCAGATACCAAATTGTTTTATACAAGTGCAGATGGTCAGATCTCTTTTAAACTCTCCATATACCACAAACTGGCACCTAAGTACCTGACTCATCTATGCAACTGTCTTTGGTAATATGTTATATATGGCCTACGTTGCATTTTGTGATATTTAGTGCAGTTTATATTCTCAGAAAAGTGTTTTCTTTTTCTGGCAGATATCACTGCAGTCTGCTTACAAGCTATGAATTTACTTTCAGCCCATCTGAGCATGACTGATATATATTTCCATCATTGGGACAGAATTGATCAGGTGTGGTTAACATTTATTTCTCAGCCAGACTGAAACTAAACATTGAATTGTTTGTCTCATTTGGCTCATACTCAGTTCCAATACACAAACACTGGTACTAGAACAGGAAGGGCTGAATAAAGTTGATCTGGTAAAATAATAATATTTGCCAATAAAAAGGGAATATTGAAAGAATATTATGTTCTCTATGCCCACCCATCAGGTGCATACAGGCATGTGTGAGAGTGTGCACACAGACTGCAGGATATCATGTTCCATGTTGTGTAGTGGAACATGTTAACCTTACATTTTGAAAAAACACATTGTCGGAGATTTGGATCTAAATACATAAAGGTCCACTGGATCCTCAAAGAGGTCAGCAATATAGACACAGTGTGTGAAGCCTTAGATTGGTTAAAACCATTAGCTGTTGCCATGGTGAGAGCTGATTATGCCAGCGGCAGAACTGCTAGCTAATTACCACGGTACACTCATTCTGTTGTTTTCATTTACTTTCAATCCTTCAAGAGTCAAAATTAACGAAACACAATGACAAAATGAATTTCACATATTTAAAGACACTAATGCAAAGAGATTAATATGATAGCAGGGAACTTGTGGATTTGTTGCGATCTACAGTCATAAGAGAGGCTGCTGAGAAAACAAAGTACAAAGTTGCCAAAATGCAATATGAGTAGCTCATGTTCATCTTTCTACATGTCTAGGGCTGATTTTTCTTCCCCCTCAGGAACAAAGGATTTAACAACCACTGCTCAGTGCCAGCAGTCCAAATTGCAGTTTGCAGAAAGTGGGAAAATCCTAACCATGAAGAAGACTTCACCAAACATAAGGCAGAGAGTGTTGGGAGATGGTAAACAACAGTTTGTATTGGCTATCAATTTAAGCCATGAATTCCAACAGGGACGTTGTGTGCCGGCACAACCTCCTGTTGCTGCTAATTTAAAAAGCCGGCAAAAAATGTTGACATGCCTTCAGATGTTTGTCCTCTGAGTTTGCGGAGCAATAACTGGTACTCTTGGCATCTGCCTGCTTTCTGACAATGTGCTTTGGCAGCATGATCCCATTTGCAAATATTTCATCGACAGAACAAGTGACTCCTGATTGGAGTTCCACACACACCTCAAACGGAGCAGCTGGAAGAGATGAGCTTTAAAAGATGCTAAACAAACTGAAAAGGGGTGCTTCAGACTTTTGAGTGTGCTTTCATGAGAGTTTAGCAAATCACTACGAATGACTTTTGTTGCCTAAATGTTTGGTAGGACAATGAAAGAAAAAATGTTGTTAATAAACATTATAAAATACATGCAAACATATGATAGTGACGAGACATAGCACAATGCCACTTTTATGTCCAATACGATACCGATATTGTAAATTTGGATATCTGCTGATACGATATAAGTCCAATACAGTCTCTGAGTCTTTTTTAAAAACATAAAATAATGCTTTAAAAATGTCTGAATGCATGACTGAGATTATTGTTATGCTTAAGGAAATGCTTCATTTAAATACTGTTTTCCTAACTAAACAATGTAATAATTACACTTATGGAAACAGCAACAATTCAGTAGTGAAATATTTTTTATTGGGCCAACAGAAACAATGTGATGCTCATTTAAACAAAAATAGGCAGGTGCATAAATTTGGGCACCCCAAAGGAATAATCCCATTAATATTTCGTAGAGCCTCCCTTTGCTGAAATAACAGCCTGTAGACGCCTCCTATAGTCACTCACAAGTCCCTGAATTCTGGCTGGTGGTATTTTGGACCATTCTTCCAAAATGCCTCCAGTTCAGTCAGGTTCGATGGCTTCCGGGCATGGACAGCCTGCTTCAACTCAGTCCATACATTTTCAGTGATGTTCAGGTCTGGGGACTGGGATGACCATTCAAGAACATTGTACTTGTGCCTCTGCATAAATTCCTTAGTAGATTTTGAGCGGTGCTTTGGATCATTGTCGTGCTAAAACATCTAACCCCGGCGTAACTTCAACTTTGTGACTGACTCTAGAACATTCTTTTCAAGAATCTACTATATTGGGTGGAATCCATGCAGCCCTCAACTTTAACAAGGTTTCCAATACCTGTGCTAGCCACACATCCCCATAACATGATGGACCCTCCACCAAATTTGACTGTTGGCAGCAAGTTCTTCTCCTGGAATGCTGTGTATTTTTTTCACCATGCATAGTGCCCCTGGTTATGAGCAAATAACTCCATCTTAGTCTCATCTGTACACAGTATTTTTTTCCAGAATATTTCTGGCTCGTCCAGATGCTCTTTTGCATAACTCATGTGGCTCTTCTTTTTGCACATCACCCTTCCACTGAGCTGTTCCTGGTGGAAAGTGCGCTGGACTGTGGAGCGATGTACAATGACACCATCATCAGCCAGATGTTGTTGTAGCTCTCTGGAGGTGGTCTGTGGTTTGTCTGTGACAATTTTAACCAGTCTTCACCTGTGCCTTTGAGATATTTTTCTTGGCCTACGACATCCTTTCTTCACAAGGACTGTTCCTGTGGCCTTCCATTTCCTAACTGCATTTCTGACTGTTGAGACAGACAGTCCAAACCTTTGTGATAATCTTTTGTACCCTTCTCCTAATTCATAAAAATGCATTATCTTAGTTTTTAAGTCAGTAGATAGTTCTTTAAAGGTTCCCATGTTGCCACTCTCTAAGAGGAAACCAAGGAAAAGTACCACTAGCAATTTATATATGTTAAACCATTTTTTTATTGGTTGCAGCTGTCTTTGTAGTTTAAGGTCTAATGAGCTAATCAAAGCAATTTAGTGCTGCAAACTGTCAGTATTAAATAACTGCAGGTCTTCAAAGTAATGCAAGTGAGAGGGTGCTCAAACTTTTTCACATCCCATTTTTCAAACTTTATTTTATTTCATACAACTCAATAATGCTACACTGAGAATTCTGGTCTGATAAACATCCCCTTGTCTATATATCTCTAGGAAAAAAAACACATCTTGCTGTGATCTTCTCTTATGAACACAGAGCTAATTATCCTGCAACCTTGGAGGGGTGCCCAAACTTTTGCATAAGACTGTATGTATATGCCAAATTAGTTGTTCTCAAAAACTGTTTGTTTAAACATATAAATATTTTTCTTTCTTATTGATTGCACTATAACATTATAAAATTGAAAAAGAAAAAAAGATCAATTGGAAATGAAGAAATACTGAAGTTTTGGGTCATTTTGAACCCATGCAAAATCAAAATCCCCCACGCGCCCCACTGGAGCCTCACCACAATGAAGCGTTGAGGGCGCATTCCAGAAACGATAGAAAATATATGGGAAAATATGGAAAAATGTATTGTGTAACGGATGTATTGTGAGCAGAACGATAGTTGTTGTGGTTATTTATCAGCTAAAATATGTGTTTTGTCTGTAATAAAGGGGATGTTTTGACTGAACTGGAGCATTTTAGTGAGTAATGGTGCTACATCACGAAAAATGTCATTTATGAGTTTTTATGCATACATAGAGAGGGATCAGGTCTTCTCTTGATCGCGCCACTGAAAACGTTGTGCGTCACTAATAAGCTTCCATGTGAAACACAAGCGGTGCATGCTCTAGCGAGTAAAATGAATTAAATTAAGTTTCAATTCTAGAAAAATTGCCTTGACTATTTTTTGTAATTGAATTATTGGAGTTATTTGAATGACTGCAGTGCCACTTCCCATGCATAACAAATTGAGCATGCACGCATTTACAGATCGACTCCATAGAACGACCCAATGCCACCGATTCCCGATCCAGCTGTTTGAGTCATTATCGGACTGATATCCGATCCACTTATCGGATTGGTGCCATTTCTAGTAGTGACCTAGTGGACACTCGTCTGTGGGTCAAAAGTGCATAGGTTCAAATCCAGCCCTGTTTACCTAGAGCACTACCACCATTTAACTTCAAGTTTCTTCATTAAGACAGAGCATGTTATTAAAAAATGTAAGTCGTTCTGGATAAGAGTATCTGCTAAATGCAGTAAATGTAATGTAAGTTATTTTCAGAATGACTCAAACAATTCTTTAAGGGATTAGTTGAGAAGTTCAGTAATTTCTTCAAATGAGTGTCAGCTAAGCCTATGTTGATAAGATTCATATTGTGATGATCTTGCCTTGTTTCGTCAATTGCAGGGAATGGAGATGACACGAGAGAATTAAACTCAAGCGGAGAGGGCCTCCGAGCTTTATTTTCAACACAGGGTAGAGCAAGTGAAAATGAAGGAATTCACCCTCCGTACAAGCCTACTCCCCCTTCACAGCTGACATCCTGCCCCAAGGCACCCAAACACCACGGCACTTCACCGGCAGTAGATTCCATGCATTACACAAAACTTAACTAAATGATCCCCTGAACATTCCCCATAACACAACACACAAAGAACCTTAACAATAACAAAATTTAGCCCCTAAAACGGCCTCAAACAACCCGAACAAAAGCCCTGTGAGAGCAGTGCATGCTGGGAGCCACACCCCCTGATCCCCTGTTATGATTTTGATTTAGGTGCCAGTATGAGAAAATCAGGTTTTACCCTGCTGCAGCATGGTTTGGCCCCTGCAGTGTGTCTGGGGAATCTTGGGGTACTCTGGGCCCTTTCTGGGTGAAAGGTTTGGACTGGGGGGACCTCCTACTCTCCGGCCACCTGGGGTCTGCTCCCCAGTGGGAACGAGGACTCTATCTACAGGCCTTCCTGTTGGGGGACAGGGCTGGGGGGCTTGGGGGGTTGTTTGAGTGACTGTCTCGGGGCATGTGTTTGTAGGTCTTTGTGCCATGGCGGGGTGTCTGCCGGCCTCAATTGCCTGGTCCCAGCTGCTTCCTCCTTTGGGGAGGTGGTACTGCTGCACCCTTGGCAGCATCAACTACCCACCACTAACATATGCACACACACAGGCTGATGCTCATGATGCTACCAGAAAGATATATGTAGCTATTGTTATTATATTTATGTATTTTTTCTGTTTTGCGTATCCTTCTGGTTTGGTGATTGTTGTTGTTTCTGTATTCTGTGAGCCCCACTCCTTTTTTCTCCTCTTTCTTTCTCTCACATCTTGTTCATTTTCATGTTCCTGTCCATTCTTAATGTAGTTTGATTACCTGAATAAATCTAAAGTATGCAATAGGAAGAGTATCTCACACTCCTCCTTTGCTGAGCAAATTTGCCCTTACTACACAAGGCAACCAAAAAATTGTATATACAAATGTACTGCATACTTGTTGAATGTGCACAATATAAAACATATCTAATTACATTAACCTTCTAATATGTTATTACAGAACACTTTAATTACTAATTACTGTTACTAGGGTTAGGCATAGTGTGTTGTGTAGTGCTGGCTGCATCCTTAGGTCAAATGAAACTTTAATAAAACCAAGCGTAAGCCCATTAGTGGATAATTAATTGAATAACAAGCTCCTCTATCAAAGTAACACTTCCTGTCTTTGAAAAAGACACAGAAGGACAGGCCTAAATATTCATTCATTAGATTGCTTTACCTGCACTGGGCTGGTGGGGGAGTTTGACCATGAGAGAGCAATATTCTTTTTAGCTACCGAGCTTTCGATGACTCAACATCATTTGGAGCACATAAAATCAAACACTTTTTGATGGAGTTCTCCAAGGGCAATTCTAATAGAACTTGAAACAACATAAAGATATAAATGCAAACATCATCTCCGTTAAACTTGCCAAGTCTTGATGAATTTACCTCTAATATCAAGCTTCAAAAATCTTTGCCAAGGCAGGGAGCTTGTAACATGATAATGCTGTCCTTAAAGCCCTTCCTTGATCATTCAGTAATGTAATGAAGAAGGGTGATTGGCACCAAAGAAAGAGAGGTGCATGGAAGCAAAGGAACGCAACAGGCTCCCTTCCCTGCGGGATGCCATCTGGGCGCCCATCAAACATGCCAGCCTGCCAGAATTTCCCCCCACTTTGGTAATGCAGAACAAAGGCATTCTGCAGAGGGCTCAAAGTAAGCTAGCCTTCTCACTGCCATTCAACTCCCCTCTTCACCTTGTGAGGACGCTCACGTAGTGTGATTCCAATCCATTTAAAGTCACCACAGAAAGGGTGAATTAAAAAAAGAAAGAAAAAAAATCAGTCGTTTGCTTCCCCCACTGAGATAACAAAAAAAGCATTTTCCTCTCCAATTGAGAATGTTCTGATTGCTTGCCCTTTTCCCCCCCTCCTCTTCTCTCATCTAGTTATCACAGTTAAACCCAATCAAAAGCAGCTCTGATTAAAGGTTATAATTAGAAACTGCAAAATAACACACCTGCTCGTAAAGGGAACTGCTGACTCCTCCAGTTTAACAACAGCGCAACGTCAAACGTTTCTTCTGCTCTGTTCTGACAGGCAGACCAAGTGATGGTGGTCACAAAGTAGAGGGGGCGGATGCCAGTTGTGACCAGTCATCCCCCTTGTTCTTTCAAAACTTTTTGCTTTTTTCATTTTTGGTTTCAATGGAACTACTAGTGACAAGGGCTGATAAAATGACAAGTTTGCAAGTTCACCCTTTAATGCATGAATTAGTATGTACTAAGGCAAAGTCTAAGGATGGTAGTCCTCTAAGTCGATAATCATGAATAAAAGGTATATGGATATGCATTTTTGAGCATGCTTCATTAAAAAATATTTTAAGAAGTCTGGCAATTGGCATAGGTTAGATTCAGTTAATTAATTAGGCTTTAAACCCATTTACATTAAGTTAAACATTTTCACTTTAATGTTTGAGCATGCCTTTGCCTTTAATTGCTATAAAATTCAAGACTACTTTAATTAGTGCTAGACAGTTCACCAAAAAGGTATGAAAACCAATATTTACAACCACATACTATATTGATCTTGTTTATGCTAGTTAATTCCACCAACACTTTCTTTACGTGTGTGTTAAGAAATGTTCCCTTAAAAATACTATGTTGTGAAAATGTCATATTTACAATGTCGTATTCAAATAAAATAAAAAGTTACTATTTTACTTTACTTTAGTCAATGTTTTTTTTTTTTAATTATATCACCAAGTCCCAATTTATGTTTATTAAAAGAAGATTTTAATTTAATAAACATTAGCAAAAATGGTTTCTGTCCAATCAGTTTGCATTAGTTAAACAGTTATGTGCCACTGCTATTTTTATAGCTGCTTTTTTGCCAAAACCTGTAACGCGCTAAGGAAAAATATATCATAGTATAATCCTTGTACTGATGGGGCTCCATGATGCAACACAATATCTGAAAAATAATCTGTTGACTATGCATGTACGCACTGTATCGAACACAGGACAAAAGCAGGTATTTGAAACAAAACTTGTTGCTGCTCAGCAAGCATGAAGTGAATGTCTAAACTTAAAACTTTAAACCCATTTTAAGCTGTAAAAGTACTCAGCAAACTCAGACACTAAAGCCTATAGTTTGTGCTGCAAATCTAAGATCTTGCCAAGCTCAGAGTATGTGTCAACATCTAAAACTGAATTATTTCACATTAAAAGTTACAAACATGGCTGCACAAACTTCAGAGATATCATTATTTTTGTTTGTTCAGAGGCAACACTATCTGCTCATCTGCAACCACTATACCGAAGGGACTTGTTAAATATTTTCAGTGAACAGTCTTCAATGCTGCTGCAAAGCAAATATTTAGTAATTTACACAAGTTGTTTTGTGTAAAATAACACAAAATGCATACAGTTTAATATCCTTGATATAAAGCTAACAGTAAAGCCTACTCAGATTTAAATATTAATCATTTTGAAAAAACTGTATATAATTTACCAACAAATCGATAGCATAATCTTTAGTAACTACAGAATTCAATTACATAACACTGCATTCATGAAGTATGCATGACACCACAATGTCACACCTTAACAGATGACATGCTTTCCTCTCTCACCTCCTACCCTTTGAAGATTGTGTGTACCCTTTGAGGGAAAAGAGAACGAAAGAGAAAAAAGTAAGGGAATAGTGGGGATTGACACCAGGCCACGGCAGGAGAGAGAGCAAAAGCCACAAGGCTCTGGGCAAGCTTACCAAATAAAGCCAGTCAAACACCTCGGCCTGAACTTCAAACAGAAAACTGCAGAGTCTCAGGGCTGTAGAGAAATAAGCAGGCCATATATGAAGGGAGCTTTAGGAGGTTGTGGAAGCATTTCCTCCAAACAAGCATGAGAAGTGTGGAACAGCTACCACTTAAAGGACCATAACATCACAAAACATGTTTCATAGAGTGCCATAAGTTTCTTTATGTACCTGCCGGAGACAATTATATTGGTCCAGTAAAATGGAATGTCACAGTGCACAGATGTATTGCTGTAATCATTAGTTGACAATGTCCATTGGGCATATCTACACTGATCTACATCACTGGTCACTGTAGAAAAACCACCAAATTAATTTTACATTTATATGGTGATTTTCAAGACACCCGAACCAACATATAGCCAACATTCAGCCAGCACCAATTCACACCTTTTCTTGGATTATGCGACAACAGCCATTCTGCACCAGTACACTCACCACACATTTGCTAAGTTGGTGAAAGGGCATGAGAGACTTGACAAATTGGAGAAGATTAGGAGGCATGGTGGGTCATCGTAGAAGAACGTTGGGGTTCCACCTCAAATCTTTTAGTGATATTCCCAGTAATATTTTATGACCTGTGACTGTCAGGACCACTGTTTGATGCCTCACCCAAATGGCAGCACAACGCCAGCTTTTCTCATTGTTCTCCAATCCTAGTGCCTACTATTATCAAGCCTGCTTAGCTTAGGATGGACTACAAAGTCTGAACAGCAGGTGGTATGGTTGCAGAATAATGCTCTACCCTATTCACCACTGATCAGTTTCCAAACATTATTTGGCATCATAAGGGTACTATCCTGAAGCCATACCATCTACAGTTTAGATATGGCATAGCTGAAGGATTATGCCCTTTTGATGCTACATAATGACTAAAGTGATCCGTAATGAGTAGGGTAGAGCACTATAGCAGTATCCTCCAGTCAAGCCACCTACAGCTCAGATATGTTAATCTGTTTCTAGTCATTATTTGGAATCAAATTGCCATTGCACTGTCATAAAAGCTACATTTTCTGACTTTTTATATATTTTAGAGCTACTGCTGTTGACTATGATCAACATGTCCTTAATATTCAATCAACAAGAACCAAAACACAGTTGGGCTGAGTGGGGCTGATAAAGTAAAGGGTGCCAGACTTATAGATCACAGTTAGTATTAAACATAAGTAAGGCATATCTCACTGAATGTCTCATTTACTGCTTTATCTTTCCATAAATAAAAGCCTGCGTATCCCCGGTGCACATACTGTTATATTGGTAAGAATAAAATGGAAATCACATTAGCAGTTTGCAAACCACATGCCACTGTTAATCTACAACCAGGTAGCTGTGAGCCAATGTCTGCCTGTCTCACAATCTCACACTCTGTAAAAGTGAGTAAATAATAATTCTCATACCACTTGCATGCACATTTGCACAGAAGACAAAATCCTCAAAACAACAAATGTGTTAACTCCCCTGTAGATCCTCCCCCCTTTTCCTCTAATCGGAAGCTGCTTGCTGTTATTATTTTTCCACTGTCTTACATTTGGCTGATTTTGTGAACAGGGTTATCTCCATCAATATCAGTGGCATTATGGTTCAAGTGAGGGGGGAAATCTGTTGAGCTCCAAGTCTCCTTGCTTAGTAAGTTCTTGTTTTTTAATGATTTCTGCTCCAAAGGATGTATGTCAAAATATGTTAATCCCATAAGAAGCTTAATGCAGATGCTGTTACTTAATTGTAATTTGTGTGTTTGGAGAAATCACTCCTTTCGAGGGAAAAAGAAGAGAAGCTAGATTACTGGGTGAAATAAAAACCCTCCCACCCCAGACTATAATGGTTTATTGGAGAAAGACAACACACTTCTAAGCCTCCACAGGAGGAAAAAAGCTATCCTGCTCCAAGGGATAGGGGTTAGATATTAAAAGTTTGACCAGACCATCTAATGAAAATCTTTTGGTTTCCTGTGTGCAATAAGGGCAGGAGAGGTGAAGGTATTGATTTAATCGAGGCTTTGCCTTTTCACTGCACCTGTTACACTGTACTCCAGTGAATAGCACGACACCCCAATCACAGAAGAATCGGGTCAGAGAGGAAAAGACTCTTGTCTGTGAATTACCTCTCAAGGTCACTTTTCAACCTGTCTGGCAAAACAATGGAGCCTTTCTAAAATGGCCAGCCAGACGGTGACTATGAAGTTGCTTTTTATTGTTTGTTTGAATTTGTAAAATAGACTACAAACTGAAATTAAGAAAATGAGACTGCCTTCAGTCTTTTTGTGCTTTTCATGGTAAAAGTAATTGCAAATGAATTTCCAGTTATTTGCTTGTGTTGAAATACTAGGTACTACAGCATGGCTCATACAACAGAAATTAAATTATTCAGTGCTATGGTACCCGCAAAGCGTTTATATGGTTTCTTATGAACAGCTGTTTAGAAAACAGAAAAACAGTTTAGAAATCCATGTATTCAATGAAAGTGCATTCCTGTGGGTCCAAAAGCGCAAAAATCATTGAGCCATGAGTTGATAGGAGAACTGCAAACATTTGTAACTAGATTAGTCACTTACACGAAAGGCAAACTCATTTATTACAAGGGAATGCAACAATGGAAAAAGAAAACATCTTACCTTGTGTGTGTGTGTGTGTGTGAGGGGGGGACAAGGTGCACAGCTGTTTCTGACAGGTTGAGGATGGCTAGCTGGCAGTGTGAGATGTGTTTTCTCAGCTGTCTGATTAACTTTTTAAAATTGAAAGTGGATTCAAAGAGGAAATCTAAGCTGTATTAGTGATCATTAAAAAGCCTACATGCATTTGCACACATTGCAGAGAAAGGGGTCAGGCCATGGAAAAGCATGGCATAGCTCAGGTTGCATCTCCTGGATTCTAGGAGATTGGCGCCAAAACTAGCTTTTGTCATTTTAAAGGATAATTGGAATGAGGCATGATTTTTGATGATGAAAAAGTATGTGTTTTTGTTTACGGTGCAAATGATGACTTGAACAGAGACTGGTTTGCCCCTACCTCCCTGTTTCTAGACTTTCTGATGGCTCTGTTGTATTCTCCCGCTTGGTGTTGCCTCTGCTGGACTCTGGTTGGGCGCCAGTTTAGACCTAATTATACCATCCGTCTGTTGTGTTTCGTCACTTACTCCCATGCCAGGAACTGAGACTGTGCGTTGCGGCAGTATTGGACACAATTCCAATCCAAACACTATTTTGGTACTCCTCCTTCTGTGTTGCCCTCCCTCCAATTCTCGTTCCCTCCCTCGCTCTCTCAGAAACACATACTTTGTCTGTCACACACACACACACACACTCCCTACACCCCCAAACACAAAGTTCCGTGTTTGTTGTTTTGTTGTAGCAAGGCCAGTGTGAGTTGTTTGCTGGCTCTAGACAGTCTGGGTCTGGGCTGGACGTTCTAAAAACGCCTCTCCCTTGCCAAGTGTTAATAGAGGTTGGGGAAGAGACAAACAGGCTCAAACACAGTGAGGAGACCACAGAACAGAGAGCTAAGCAAATACTTCCGGCTCAGTTCTGCAGGAGCCTGGAAGAAGACCTCTCACCATGTAAACAGCAGATGAGAGGGTCAGGAAAGAGCTAGAGACTTAATTTTGTCCCTGCTGTGCTGAACAAACCTTCAGCCATTTTTAAACAAGGTACGTGGCCTTATCTGGGCTTTGGGTTTGTTCACATCACATTCTTGGCAGCTGCAAGTTGGAGTTTAACATCACGAAAATGGAATTAAGAATCCATGGCCGTGAAGTGGTTTTGATTAGGTAGTTATCTATCCTCTGAAGCTTGTAGTGTAGCCAATTACAAAATAAAATATTAATGCAGTGTCTTGACTGTATCTTTCCTACTTTTAATCATAAGTAACATTTAAAAGAAGCTTCCCTGTGTGTATTGAACAAAATAAAAGAAAAATTAAATGGTAAAATAATTCTGCATAAATGAAGTAAATGAACAGCAAACATATTGATCATACTTCTGTTTGTTTTCAGCATCTCAACTAATGTGGAGTCTCCGAAGAAATTAAGCCGAAAGCAGAGCAAGTCGTTTTCTTGTCAAAATCTTAGCACCTGGTTAGCAGCCAGCGAGGCTGTTCAGGGAGATCGATGCATAACCGAATAAACAGCTTCCCTCATATAATACATTATACATGAGGTTCTCACCAGTCCGCATTATGTGAAGTCACAAAAGACACAACGTCCAGCGGCGGCATAAAAGAGAGAGATGGTCTACTTTCAGACATGCCTTGGTGCTTGGTCTTATAGCACCACCCACCAAAGTCACAAGCTTGGCAACTAAATATTCAAGCTCATAGAAGAAGTATCTCCCAGCTGCTAATAAATACATTTTAATGCATGCATCACTGATGATAGATGTGTGACATCTCTGCAGCAAATAAACTTTGAGTTAACGCTTCTCTTTGACTACACTGATTTACAGCAGGCAACCTTCACTTGCACCGAGCTGTATTTCCCTTATACAGTTGTGTCCTAGGAGAGCCCTCCGGAGTTATAACCCCATCTGGGTTGGATTTATAGCCTGGACTTGAGCTTGCGATTTTCCAAGATAAAAAGGGAAGGATGGGAGAGAGTCTGAGTGAGTACAGAGAATCCTCTCTGTAATGTCTTGTGGGCAGAATCAGGTTATCAGATAAAAAGTAATTCAAAAAGAGGTAAACTCTGGTTTAACAAGGCTTTTTACTTCAGGATGAGTGAAAAAAGGCTTTGAGCAATAATTTCCTATGAAATCAAGGAAAAGAAGGAATGTAGAAAGCAGAGAAATAAGCATTTAAAGAACAAGCAACAAAATTACAAATGATTAAAATTTAAATTTCAGGTTGCATCATTCACCTGTTCAGTGAATGAAGGATCTCTCTCAGGTTACAGTGAGCTAACAACTAAACATGGCACGATACGACTTTTTAATGTCCAATAACAATACAGATATTGTACATTTCGCTATCTGCTGATATTATACGAAACTGATCCAGTCTTTAGTCTTTTTTAAACAGAAAATAATGCTTTAAAAATTTGATTATTCTGTTATGCTTAAGGAAATTACTTGACTTAAATACTAAAAACTAAAACAATGTAATAATTACACATTCAAATGTATATGCTAAATTATTTTTTATTAAAATAACATCTCGGGCGGCACTGTGGCGCAGTGGTTAGCGCTGATGCCTCACAGTGAGAAGATCCTGGGTTTGATCCTAGGCTCAGCCGTAGTACCTTTCTGTGTTGAGTTTGCACATGTTCACGCAAGTTTCCTCCGGGTGTTCTGGTTTCTGCCCACCGGCCAAAAGCATGCAATATAGGCGACTCTAAATTGGGCCCGTAAGGTGTGAATGGGAGTGTGATTATGTGAGTGTCCTGCCTAGAGTTGATCCTCTACTTGTGCCTGTGATTCTCTGGTGACCCCATTTGTTTGAGCACAGTTCTGTAACATTGTGATGGTCCCTAATCTTGTGGCGCTAAAACAATCAGGAACACAGAACACTGCAAGCATGAACTGGTGTTGTTAAGCAGGGCCGGATTAACATAGTGCAGGGCCCCTGGCAACTACAACAAATGTCAAACAATCAACTAGTTTTACCGCAGTGCCATTTCTGATCCATAACAAATGCACACATTTACAGATCAGCTCCATAGATCGGTCCAATGCCACTGATACCCAATCCAGCCATTCGAGTTGTAATCGGACCAATACTGATCCATATATCAGATCGGTGCCATCTATACTAACAAGACGGCTGTAGGCTGCTGTGTGACGGACAGGGCAAAGGTGATGTGCGAGTTGTTTCTTGAGACACTGCAGCAGTTCCAGTCTCCTTCATGAGACCACAGAATTCTCAGGTAGATGCTGATGTAAGGCGAGAGAAGAGGCAGCAATCTCATGCCTTTTGAATGGCCAGTGGCCCAAGACATGAACACAGATGTGAAAATGTGCTGATCCATACTGTAAAATAAATACTTTTGTAACATTTACAATATCAATCAATTTTTATAATGAACAAAACAGGGACAAGGCATACAGCAGGCCATGCTTTAGTTTGTGGTATTGAGAGAGAAAGAATACAACAATGAAAACAAAAAACTGACTCTGAACAAAGGGAGAAAATATCTTTTGCAGATGATTTTTTTTCATACTGAGCTCAATGCATGTAACTAAAGGAACACCTTTGGCATATCTACAGAGTCAACATCAGGTGAGTAGATTCTTATTATCTCACTTTTTAATGAAAACAAGTCTTCAGTCAGCACCCATGATGAAAAAGCACTGCTGGATTTAGAGTTTAATGTTCTGTTTTTGAGTACCACAACAGGATTCTTCTACAAGATAATAGGGTTTGTATAAAAAATTAAAAAGGTTTTATAGACACACCTGGGTACCAAAGACTCTCGATGAAGACAAAAAGGCTATACTTGTGCCTCTGAATGATGCCCCCAAGAGTGACATGCCTGACATGGCCACTGCAGTTTAAGAGAATTTGGGGTGTTTTTCTACCTTCATTTTTAGGTCTATTACAGAGTGTGTGTAGAAGGTGTAGAAGTTGTAGAAGATGTTGTTGTGTTCAGGACATCCTGCACTACTCAGATTTGTCATAGTGTGATGTGTAAATGCTGATACAGTCTTGAAATCAGCCCATTTCTGACATTTACTTTTTTAGCATTATGTAGTATAAAACTGCTGGCACTGTAGATGTAACTTTACAAATAGTAAGTTTTTACAAACAGTGTCTGTTTTATTGGCTTTATAGTGTTTATTATGCAGAGACATTCTATAAGTGTAGTGCCAGGCAGAAACACTTCTTTATTCATTTGTAGTCCACCTGGATACAGAATAAAATTATTTGATATTAAATTATGTATTTTTCTGTCCATTTATTCATTATCTGAACCGCTTAAATTAAATTCCTTTTTTTTTTTATTAATTACTCTGTAATGGATAAGAAATATTTTCTGATCATATGAAGAAATACTGAAGTTTTGGCAAATTTTGAGTCAATTTGGACTCATTTTGCCCTATAAAAGAGAGAACTACATTTCCCACAATCCCCCACACACTCCTCGTAGCAGCGTCACAATTTGAACGATGAATGTTCGTCACAGAATAAACATTAAAAAAATGTCAAATAAATGGCTGTATTGCGAGTAGAACGCTGGTTGTTTTTGTTTTCCATCCATCCAGCCATCATCAGAACCGCTTATCCAAACTGGGGTCATGGCGGGGACCAGAGCCTAACCCAGGAACTATGGGCAGGGAACAACACACCACAAGGTATACACACTCACACAATCACACTCTCATTCACATTTCACGGGGCCAATTTAGACTTGCTAATTAACCTATATTGCATGCTTTTGGACTGTGGGAGGAAACTGTAGCACCCACAGGAAACCCACCCAAACACAGGGAGAGCATGTAAACTCCACACAGAAAGACCCTATAGCCAAAACAAGATCGAACCCAGGACCTTCTTGCTGTGAGGTGCCAGCGCTAACCGCTGTGCCACCGTGCCACCCTGTTTTTGTTATTTATCAGCTAAAATATGTGTTTTGACTGTAATAAAAGGGAAGATTTGACTGAATTGGAACGCTTTACTGATTGTTGAACTTTCTTATGACAGTTGCACATGCCCACATTCCCAAATGCAGCTTGTTTACATCGCAAAAGATGTCATTTACGCATTTTTACACAATTACTTCAGTTTTTGTGCATGGAATCACATACAGAAGAATCAATATAATGCCTGTTAAGTTCAAAATCTTGTGATTCTGAAGGTTCCTGTAAGTTAAAGGGATTCTGAGTTATAAATAACTATTGCAAATTGCGTTTGTTGATGCTGAAAGATTAAAGATGTTCTGTAATAGCATTAAGTCTCAATTGCACTTCTGTCTGTAAGTCATCCCAGGCCTCAGACTGGTCATGCCACAGAATTCAACACATGATTAGATGTGTTCACTGAAGCCTGATATGTAGATAATTTTCTTTCTGATACCTTGCAGCTAGAGCAAAATCTGTTGCGCTATTATAAATAGAGATGGACCGATACCACTTTTTTATGTCCAATACCGATATTGTAAATTTGGATATCTGCCGATACCGATTCAAATCTAATCCGATCACAGTCTTTTTTTAAACATAAAATAATGCTTTAAAATGTCTAATTATTGCTATGCTTAAGGAAATGCTTGATTTAAATACTGTTTTCCTAATTAAAACAATGTAATAATTACACACACATATATGTTAAATTATTTTTCCTCAAAAATTGTTCGTTTAGACATATAAATATTTCTTCTTTCTTATTGATTACACTATAACATTATAAACTTGAAAAAATTTATCAATTGAAAATGAAATACTGAAGATTGTCATTTTGGACCAATTTGGCCTATAAAATGAGCTGCTTTTGCAGAAAACTACATTTCCCACAATCCTCTGGGCACGCCCCGGAGCTGCATCACAATGAAGTGCTGGACGCATGTTCCTGAATAAACGATGGAAAATCTATTTACATGCAGAGGGATCAGGTCTGGAGTTGTTGGCGCCACTGAAAACCGTTGTGTGTCACTATTAAGCGTCCGTGTGAAATACAAGCGGAGCATGCTCTAGCCAGTAAAATGAACTAAACAAAGCTTCAATTCTTTTTTGTAATAAAATTATTCGAATTATTGGAATAATCGTTTTAGCTCTACTTTACCGCAGTGTCACTTCCCATGCATAACGAATTAAGCGTGCACGCATTTACAGATCGGCTCCATAGAACGGCCCAATGCCACTGATACCCGATCCAGTCGTTTGAGCCCGTTATCGGACCGATACCGATCCATAAATCGGATCGGCTACGTCTCTAATTATAAAGATGCTCAGGGTCAAAATGCTATGCTCATCGAACACACTTTCCAGCCCAAATACTGCAGACAGTAAACTATAGAAAACAACAGATGGTTAAGGTTATGTTTAGTGTTCCATTATAAAATGCATATATTTGAATAAATCAGGGGTGATATTGTAGAACTGTGGTCTTTAGAAAATCAGACAAAATGTTGTGAAAAAGTTTTAAATGAATGTTTTAGGTTTAGCATGTATTAGCATGTTGAAACTGATTTACAATGGATTTCCACAGTAACCCACTGCCTTTTATCTTGGTGGTAATTGAATAACTCTTTGATGACTTAAGTCAAATCTTAGATAATAATAATAGTAAGTCAAATGCATAGGCCACGAAAGTGAAACCCACTTGCTGCAAACAAACATGAGCTCATTACTAGGCAGAAATGAGAAAATATTAGTTAATCTTTAACATGGAGGAAGAGTTTTAGGAAAATAGGGTCTCAACCATACCAGGATGGCTACATTTACCAAACTTACCAGTTGCATTACAATTCTGTGTGCAAAGAGGTAGCAAATATTCATTCAGTTGTGTAAACAGTGAAAGCTAAAATGGAGCATATGAGAAGGACCGGGTAGAAGAAGAACTTTCAAAGCCACATCGATCTTGCACAAGCAGCAAGCAAGGAGGGAAACAACATCCAGTTCTCCCACCTATGAGCCCCCAAAAGCTAAAGGTGAAGAAACAACCTCCATTCCCACCTTGGCACACACAAATAGCCTTATTAAAGTGCCTTCCGCACTGGAATACTAGCATTGGAACAAAACCTCAGCTTCCCAGCTACATTGCAAATCGTCACACAATTCTTCTTAGCATACTGTGTTGCTTTGTCATCACTTTTACAAGGCACACACACCAAGGGCTAGAACAGCAATTAAAACCAAACATTTACTCATGGAAATGATTGAATATTCATTCATGTATATTAGCATCACTATTATTTGTGGCTATTTTTACAGGCATGTGATGGTGTGTTTTAGAGTTTGGAATAAATCAGCATTAGATTGGAGTTTAAGGATGTGACTGCAGCTATCTTTCTGAAATATTTCCTTATTAATACACAATATATATTGGACTATCTAAAAATAGGATTTTCAATATTTTGTAACCAGCTCTTATTCAAATAATTAATTCATTAATTCATGTATGTCTGTTGAAAAATTTCCCAAGAAAACATCAATTTTATGTGTCAATTTCAGTTTTCTCAAATACAATGAAAAAGCCACTGACTAAAGCATATTTTGGACTTACTTCATGCTAAAGCATATTTTTAAGACATCAAAACTAGAGACGTTATGTGGATCGGTATCGGTCCGATAACCTGCTCAAATGGTTGGATTGGGTATCGGTGGCATTAGGTCGTTCTATGGAGCCAATCTGTGAATGCGTGCATGCTCAATTCATTATGCATGGAAAGTGGCACTGCGGTAAAGTAGAGCTGAAACCATTGTTCCAATAACTCGAATAATTCTATTACAAAAAATGGTCAAGGCAATTTTTCTAGAATCAAAGCTTTGTTTAGTTTATTTTACTCACTAGAGCAGCTCCGCTTGTATTTCACACGGACGTTTAATAGTGACACACACGTTTTCAGTGGCGCCATCAAGACAAGACCTGATCCCTCTGCATGTGAAAGTATTTGTGAGATGTTCCGTGCACTAAAACAGAAGTAAATGCATAGAAACATTTTTTGTCATTTTTTGCGATGTAAACACGTGCTGTGTTAATGAGCACGCACATGAGCGCCATTACTTGCTAAAACGCTCCAGTTCCGTCAAAACAGTATTTAAATGAAGCATTTCCTTAAGCATAACAATAATCTCAGTCATGCATTCAGACATTTTTAAAGCATTATTTTATGTTTAAAAAAAGACTGTAACTGTCTCGGCAGATATCCAAATTTACAATATCGGTATCGAACATAAAACAGTCGTATTGGCCCATCCCTAATCAAAACATCATATAGGCTTCCTCTTAAAGTAGCTGGCCAGCATTTGCTAATGGGCACAAAGAGCATTATTATATTCTATCACAGTGGAACAATAATGAATAAACTGGCACTTTAAGGGGTTTTATGTTGGTCCTTTTTTCCATTTTTAATTTTAGTGCACCAAAAATAGATATTTTATTTGCTATTTTGCCCGCACCAAATATATTCTACAAGGCAGTTTGCACAGGAGCTGCCCTTTCACCCATTTCGAGCCAATACTATCGAAAACAGTCCATTTTCAGTCCTGAGCCCTACTATCTTCATATGGTTTGACCTTTCTCACAGTACACTTCTATTAAGTTTGTAGGGCATGAAGGTGTACTTAGAGAGTTACCAAGTCTTATTTCAGCATCATTCCTTGTCTACCCCGAGGTTGTATTCGCATCAATTTTGTCCATTTTCAATATGAAAGAAGGGGATAGCAACTGCAAAAGGCAATTGAGTCTTCTGACAGTTCCATCTTGGACAATCAATAAGCATTAACGCCTAAACCTAGCAACAATCAGGCCTTACATGGCATCAATCAATTTACTCAGTGTGTCCCCTTTTCTCAATCATCTTCCACTCCAAGTATCCCACTACAATTTTTAAATGTGCATCATTGATGTTCAAAAGGAATATTACTATTTATTACTGGGGCATTTGTCCTAACTTTCATAACACGGTGACAAAATACATTGTCGGTTCTTTTCCTACTGTCCGTATGAAAAAAGAAGAATAGAAATACAAACATATTCCTAAAAAATTGTGTTGGCATATTTTAATCATCTGAAATAAATCCAGGATTTACCAACTTGTAAATTCTTCTCTTTCTCCATACATTATAAATGTGACACTCCTCTGTTCTATTCCAAAGAAAGCACTAAATGCCAGCCTCTTTTGACATTCGACTTCAAACGGCTGCAATTTTCTGCTCACAAAAGCAATTTCATCCGGCTGAAGTAAATAGCACTTGGAGGTTAAAATGTCAAATAGTTTATGCTAATTCCACCCTCGTGATTTTGCCGCTGCCTTATTAACGGTCAAGCTTATATTCGTTTATAATCTGTGAAGAAATTTTTTTCACACACCACTTTAAGGGGACTTAGCTGGGAGCAGGTGCATATGTGTGATAAAAGCACTGGTCTGAGAGTTTGTGCTGCTAAGTCAAATAGCTTATGGGAAACAATGCCATTTGCACAAAAACTGATTTTCATTTATAAATTACAGCCATTTTGCTGAAATTCCATTTTGGCTCATACTTCACACAAAAGAGCACAGTCCATAAAGGAGCACCTTACCTCTTTCTGAACTGAACTGATACCAGTTTTTCAAAACACAGCACACTTAAGGCAAGTGATCAGCTAATTATCAATGGAGGACAAAGTTGTGTTGGTGCCGGAAATACCAAATTGGGGCCACAAAGAACCAGGGTTGAGAAGTACTGCCCCAGCGAAAACTAGCATTAGCTTGTAGAAATTAGTATTAGTCAACCATCTAGGGACAAAGTTTCCTTCTGTTCATGATCTTATACTGTGGTAGACGACAAACTATAACCTCTGTAGCTTTTTACAACACACAACTCACGACTCTCATGTGGAATCACTCAGTAAAACGCTACAGTCAAATCTTCCCTTTTATTACAGACAAATCTCACATTTTAGCTGATAAATAACAACCAGCGCTCTACTCACAATACAGCCATTTACTTGATATTCTAAGTGTTTACTCCGGATGTGTGCCCAACACAATATTGAGTCACAGCTATGAGTGGTGCATGGGGGATTGTGGGAAATGTAGTTCACTCCCAGAAAGACTGACAACAGCTCATTTAAAAGGCCAAAACGAATCCGAATTTGGTCAAACTACCTGGATCCTGAAGTATATATACAGTATATGATACAAGAACATAAAGAACTAGTTTTTGTATTGAATTGTTAGAGCTGAGAGCTCAGGAGTGTTCCAGTTTTTTGACCGTCACGTAACGTGACATAAAGTATCTTGTAGTCTTAGGGATTCATGTCTTGCTTGTAAAATTTTGAATTGTAATAAAGAAAAGACAATGAAAGACACTCATACGTGTCGCGTGCAACGAAAGTTATGAGCTCGAGGCAAATGAGACGACGTGAGCTGCTCTCACAATGTATTATTTCTTATTTTCAATGAATAAATATTTTCCCATTTTATAATATTATAATCAATAGGAAAAAAATGAATATAAAAAAATGCATAATTATTTAGCATAATATTCTTTCTGTATCTAGTGAATACCAAATGGATAAAGATGCGTTTCCACCTACCACTATCCTTACTTTTCTTCAAAGTACTAAGCCATAGAATGTCTCTGCACAATAAAACGCTACAAGCCAATTAAACAGACACTGTTCTTACTATTTCTCGTAGCTAGGGTTGGAAAAATACCCAAAATTCTCTAAGGCCTGTAAAGGTTTACCTAGGTAAGAATTCAATCAGGGGATTTGTGTCAAAACTAAGAGTGCACCTTAACCTAGATGAATGTTGTGACGTGTCAGCTTATTTTGCTACTTCTGCATTCTATGTAGAGACAGATGTGAAATGTGAAACACAGATTAGGAGTTAAGTATACACTCTTTCCTTCCTTCTGTTTTATGCCAGGCTTTGGCCCCAAGGTTGTTTGTATATAAAGATAACAAATCCAGTGGCATAAACAAGGTCAACAGCAGGTATGGGTGATGACATAAAGATGACTTTCTTCTTTTCTCTCTGTCTCAAATGCTCAGCCCTTTGCCACCAAACACACGCTACCTGCCTCTTCTCATAAGCCCCACTAAGATCAAGATATTACTTTTCGGCAAGAGCCTCAGGCAATTGAACACAGTGTTTGCCTCTCCTTCGCATTCGCTCAAATTGCTGTCATTTTTATTATCTAAACGTGGCCCTGAGGCAGGAACGCAGTCTGAAAGGGGACCCCATGGACCACTTCTAAAGAAAGACTCCTGGTATTAACTGGACTGAATTAAATCTCCAGACCTGTGTATAGCGGGGAGGGGGAGCAGGTTGGGGTCTTCAGAACCAGCTCAGAAGGGCCATGATTGGCTAAAGAAGTAATGAGAACAATTAAGATGCATTCTCCTGAGTCTTTTGGACATGAGACTGAAGTATTATGAGGTTACACTCAAATATTAAGCTCATCGTTCTATAATAAGTGCTAACAATATTAAACAGAGAATGACTGTGTTGTTTGCAATAATAAACAACTCTGGATGTTCATATTTCAGTACTTTCGACTCTTCAACACAAAAATGCCCCTCTTGATATCCTGGCACAGGCATGAATATGGAACTCGCTGTCCCTTGCTGTTCATCAGTGCATTACAAAATGGACAGTATCTCATTCTAGCTCCCTCCCCTTCACCCAGGCCTCTGCAGCACCAGAGCTGATTATCTGAATGAAAATGAAACATTTGTTCTGGGCTCCTATATGCTGCCTTTATGAGGCTGAACGTTAGCGTGAGCCAAGGGGCTTGAAGGCCTATGATTGATGGACAATAGGCCGCGGCTAACTTTAGCCCTTAATGGTTTAAAATATGCTTGCGTCTCTCTCTCTCTCATGCTACGGCCAAATGAGCCCATGTGCCAATTTATCAAAGTGCCCGGGCTGCTGCTGAAAATCGGGTGCTTGCCTTCTAATGCCCTTGACAAATGTTCTCCCTACTTTTCCTTTATTCATCCGCGCTCACCTGCAAGCTGGTAACTGGATGCTTTTAGCGATTAATTTCAATCAATACTTGTTTGGATAGGAGGCCTCACTTATCACGGGGTGTGTCTTTTTTAATGTATTCTGTCATGTAGGCAGACAGCTCTGGGGCTGTGTTCTGGAGTAATTGCCTTTGGTAGAGCTTTGGAATCAAGCAGAGCAGAAGCATTTAGTGCTACTCTGTCTAGAACATTTCGGGAACTTTAATCTGCACAAACTGCAAGCCATCCAAAAATCACCAAATTACCTCATGTTGTAAATTTCATACCTGCACAGGTAGTATCATCTATAACTGTCATCATGTTATTTTATGCATATTTAACTGTTATTCTGCAACTATGATCTCCATTTTGTAACAATCATGATTTCTATACTCTTGATTAAGTTTATTACGTGTCTAATTGGATGTGTCTTTATTACGAGACCATCACTGTAATTCAGAATTGGAAGTCGCTCTGGATAAGAGCACCTGCCAAATGCCATAAATGTAAAATGTAAGTCTGATGGTTCCAGTTTATTCAGTGGTAGTTTAACAATTAGGGATCATTCCTGTGGTTTGTTCAAAGCCCAAACTGGTAAGGGTACCATTGAGGTATCTCTGAGCAAAATACCAATTCCAAGCACTGCTCTCTGAATGATGCCCGAATCAACTGTGTTATATACAGAGGCTGCATGTAACTTCGGTACACTGTGTTTTGTTCACAATGACACTTTTGTATGTCTATATAAAGGCCACCAACAAGACAGGTGCATATGCAGAATACTGTCACCTTATCTCATCTAACGGCTTCTGACATAGACTTGTCTAAACCTTTGACTTTTGGAAAGGTCAAGCATCATCAGCCAGATTTGTGTGTATGAAAGGTCATAAACCTCCAATGAAAGGAGCAAGTGTTAAGTACAATTTCTCCAGAAACATGTCAGGTAAGCCCGGCCTCTGAAGCTTATAAATCAGTTAGATGCACATATTTTTCATAGCCCTTCACAATAGCACTGCATGGCCATTTACTCTGCAGTGAGGCCAGTGTGTTGAAGCAGGATATACAGTCATTTTTGTAAGGTCATTTTTTTTATTATTACTGCAGCACAAATCTGCAGCAAAAACAAAATATAAATCTTTATCTTATGCTGAATAATCATCTTGTTGTCTTTGGAGATTTATTTTAGAAAGAGAGAAATACAGTCCCATCAGGTTTAAAGTAAATGCACATTTTATTTCATGCCTTTGTTCTCTTCTCTCTTTGCTCCGGCGGATGACCATGGCCATTTATTTTTGTTATTGCAATGTTTCCTTATTTAAAACAGGCAATTTAATTTTGACAGCAATTTGTATGTAAAGTTAAGCTGACCAGTTCTGTGCAGTGTGATCGCTGCCTTTCTGCTGTTTGCTGATACTGCCTTTTCTTTGCAGAACAGTTCAAGACATCCAATCTGTGGATTGTGCTTCATAGAAGGTGTGTTTACATTTGGTTCATCTATAGTTTAATGTCCAATGGAAAATAAGCTTTTCTTTCCACCTGTAGTCTTACTTTCAATATACCATTTATTTTTCCTTCCCTTAATACCATTCCTGAGTTTCACTATGCAGCTTCACATAAGAAAATGAAATTGCCTTCTCCCTCACTTGGTCTCTCTCTCTCTCTCCCCCCTCACTATATCATTTTCGTCTGTGTTATTTATAGGTGTATTAAAGCAAAAGCTCTTAAACTTGCTGAGTATTTACAATGTATTACTTTTGTGGGCCAGAGGTTTGTTCCTTAAGTTTGTGAAGATGTTACTGGTGGGCACATAAAGTATAACCTCATATTTACATCTTCCTTGAAAGTTATTTTGCATGATAATGGGTTTCACTTAAAACATTTTAAAATGAGTGGGAAATAATGGGATATGAACACTTTTACTGTATTTACATAGAATTTTACTGTATTTGAGTATTTATTAATAACTTACTACTTTTAATCCCTACATTGTCAAGACAAATGTCTATGCTTTTTACTAGGAATGTAACAGTGCATTGTTCTACATCAATACACTGATTCAATGTCCAACGAGCCATAACATCAATCCAAATTAAAACATTAAATTGTTGTCCACTGAATGAATATAAAAGTGTATCATGATAAAACTTGTGATTTATGCCACTATGCACACCTTCAAGACCAAATCATTTTGGCAAACCGATTTGAAGAAAACACAGTGTGGTATGTGTGTGAGGAAAAACACAATCAAACATTTTGCCCAGCTTTCATCCACACTTTTTAGCTTTTTAATCAGCCTTTAATGCAGGGAAACCCACACAAAAATATACAAAATTAATCCCAACCACAAAAGAGAACCAAGAGCGAAAACGGACCCATCACTTCTCCATGTCTCCATGACGATTAATGGCATGACAAAAATAATGAACCAGAACAAAACACAACACCATAATACACCAAAACACCATAATGGGGTGGTGGTGGTCTAGTGGTTAGAACACTCTCCGCTGGACCAAGAGGTTGTGGTATTGAATCCTACCTCCAGGACTACCACCACTGGGTCTCTGAATAAGACCCTTAACCCTAAGTTGCTCTCAGGGAGACTGTCCCTGAAATTAGAATATGGAAGTTGCCCTGTGTAAGTCTCTGCTAAATGCCATAAATGTATATGTAAATACTACCACAAATAAACATTGCATTTATAAACCTGATAAATACCCCAACCCAAGCAAGAAAACAACAACAAATGAACATCCACATGCATCTTGGGTACCTGCGTCTTATTACTGTCAGCCCCCTGTTGTCGCAGTACCAGCCATTGATTACTGACAGACAATTATAGACAGACTGCAACATTAAACAAAAAAGGAAATAAAAATGATTTAATGGCAGCAGAACATTAAAATGGAAAAAAACAGAGAAAACATGGTAGTATGAAAATCATGGAATCACAAAATATAATGCCTGCATGAAACTGTTCAATTCATCAGCGCTCTCTGGGGAATTGCAGAGTTATATGGCAAGACGGGCCCTAATCAAGGCTGGTGTGTTCATTTACTGGTCTATTCCTTTCAGCATCTTCAACAAAATTTAGCCCTTTCCTGATTTACAGGGCCATCAAGAGACCGAATGGAGGACCCCTCTTCTCAGCCACACTGGGGACTCGAGCAAAGACAGATTTATACCATCTAAAATCATTTCCTAGACTAGGACTCACAGGGCTCCCATATATTACTGAAGCAGCGCTTAACCCACTTAAGACCTCAGCCGAGATTGCATCACAGTGTGCATGCTTGTTTGCTGACTGCTGATATGATGGGTTTGTTAATTAGTTTGTATGTTGATCTATTTTCACAAAGGTTCATATAATAGAGCTCAGCATGGGATTATCTGGTGCTCACTTAATTTCATCTGTGTTCAAGACATTTGATCTACCTCTATTGCTTTGAAAGATAAAAAAAACAATGTTTTTAGTCTTTGACTATTTTGCTGAAGAACAAACTTTGCATACTTAACAATATGCCAATTAGGATTATAGTAGGACAAAGATGACAATTTAAATTTGTCTTAGAAATTATATTTATTATTTATGAACATATTTTGAATTACTCAGCACTACAGTATTGCTATTTAAATAGCAGTAACATACTGTATGGGCTAAAGTGCAGATAAAATAAAGGCTGTAAAAGGCAAATAAAATTCAACTGTTTCAAGAAACATTGCTTTTTTTAATGTACTGTGAGGTTCTCTCCTGACACCAGTAGGCCTCTGAGACAAAATGTATATTTAGTTCAAAATGGATCTCAAAAAACAGCAATGTGGATCAGTGGAGAGATTATACACCTGCTACTTTTAAACTGCCCCATACCATCAACCAGTTCCTTTTTCAGATTTCATGTCCATGCAGCTAACCACGGCAAAATAATGCTTTGTCATAAAAATTTCATGCCCACTTTTCTTCAAACTCTGCTCCTCCTCGCCTTGCAACCCTGCCCCCATTCCAATGTTTGCTTGCTTATTTATTTATTTATTTGGGAACTGAAAAGTGACATAAGCTGAGACAGCACCAAGCCATTTTTGCCCTCCACTATTCTTAAGGCATGGGCTGGACATTCTATTAATAATGCATGTTATGTTCTGTTTATTTCATTGTATGGTGTTTTCTGGGAGAGCACTCTAACAGCATGTGGGTGCAGAATACAGGATGAAAGGGATGCTGCTCAGTTGACATATAGAGCTTTGCATTAATGTTGCAGGGCAAGCACAATTACTACTACTACTACTACTACTACTAGCAAGACCAACTTTTAGTTGCACCATTCACAAATTTTATCATACTATAGCTAGTTTCTTATTTCTTTATACCCCAACATATGGAATCTTTCTGGGAGTCCAAAATCCAACATGTGTAGCTGTCAGTTAAAATCAACCATCCATTTACATTTTAATATTTCAGGCCTTTTGAAATATTCAAATCAACAGATCTGCTAGCAAAAATCAGTCATGTTAGATTACTTATTGAGCAGTTTCCTTCGGGATGAAAAAAGTTTTCTGATTCTGATTATCTCGAAATTTTGCAGATATTCACAATTTAAAATTACCAAAAAGTAAGTTTTAAATTTTTTATCCATGTACTCCACACAGGCACAATGACATATGCTGTGCTAAAAATACTTAGCATGCAACATTGTCAAACTTAATCCTTGCAAGCCCTTTAAAGGTGCCATATTACACATTTTTAAAATAGGTATATAAGCTCCACTAAACATGTCTCTGAAGTAGTTTGCTGAAAGTACCTCTCAGATTAGGCATTTTAACCTGCTTTTTATTCCTCTATTTCAGTCCCTGTCAGAACAGGCTGTTTCTCATTAGTTTTCCTAAATGCAAATGAGCTGCTGTTGCCCACACCCCACTCCAGAACTGAGGCCTAGACAGCATGGTGAGTGTTTACTTCATGTGAAAATAATTGACATAGCTGCTGCTAACAGACCATCCATACAGCCATACATGTTCAAGACAACACTCAACACTATGACTTCTTGATTGAGATTCCTACGCTGGCGTTCTACCTGATGGATGGAGATTCTCAGATAGGAGGGTGGAGTAATTCAAATGCCATACTATGACACACAGTGCACCACAACAAAATGTGACCTCTGCATTTGACACATCCGTGACAATGGCAGCGCCCAGGGACGGTGCCTTGCTCATGACTACCTCAGTGATACCCTTATCGGTTCTTGGATTCAAGGGTAAATGCCCTAACCGCTTTGCTACCAACTGCCACTTGATGTTCTGTATTACTATTTTGATTAATAAACTATTGTACTTGGTCATATTTGTAGTGATACTTTACCTTTTGAGTAGTCCAGGCAAATATTGAGTAAAAAGCATGCATTGCTTATAAGGACTATATGTCAAGGGTTATGTTTTAAAATATACAAAAGATGAATGATATAATAGTGATGGAAAAATAGTCCAAGTCCAGCTGCATTGCCAGTTTTTAGCTGCACTGCTTCACAGAATACACTAGGGAATAATGATTTAAAAATCACCATTATATGGGTGTTTAATTGCATACTGCAAATGGCATACTGAATGACTGCAAAAACCAGTTTGTGTTTATTTCAAAAACAGCCTACCAAAATAGTTTAAGAGACTACAGCAGATTTAACTAGCCACTAACCTGGACCATCTAAAGTGAAAATTCTCCTAAGCCATGTTCTACCTATGTTACAGACTCACCAAGTTGGAATTCCGTTCCCCACCTCCAACACCCCCCACCCTAAAAAACAGTTTAAAGGACCATTTAAAATTGACTAAACCGCATACATGTGGGAAATTAACTACAGCACTAAAGAGCTATTCAGCTCTAGAAGTGTGTTTAACACAAAGGTCTTTCAACCCAATAGTTAAGAGGTATTTCATCATAAATTCATTAGATGTAATTTAATTTTGGCATTAAAAAGAGATAGGCCAAAGGGCATTTCTTACACAAAAGCTTTTATGCTGTCAAACAATGAAATCATAACAATTAGAATCAAGTGTTGTTTAATAATTTTCATTTAATGTGTCCATTTGTGTACTTTTGAGAATAGCTTCTGTTCTCCCACCAGGGAAGAGTTAGTCTGCCAGGAGAGGTGTAAAAAATGGCCCCCTTAGAGATAGCAAGAACACTGAAGCCCATCCAACCTTGGAAGAATCTTATACACTTGGACACATCTCGCTGTGTGTTGCTCGTCTTAATGGGCCCATGTTTTATTTAACAGAGAATGTGCTGTGTTAAACTCAACCACAACATTTCCCACCAATAGAAATCTTTTTCCTTCAAATCCAGGTACAAAGAGAAGAGAGAGTTTTTGTTTGAGAGCTATGTGGCAGAAAATAGCTTACTGAGATTCATGTCCTGCACTAGCTACAAATGGGTTAAGGGCAAAGCTCTGATTTAACTCTCTGCAAATGCAGTAGAAAATTAAAAAATTAAAGTTCAGTTGTCAAGTCTTGACTATTTTCCTAACAAGATGCAATCTGTAATGTAATCTTACACCTTTTTTTTATCCCTAAATATGAGTTCTTGCTGTAAGGTCTAGATGGACATAGCTTCATCATAGTCTGAATTTGCTTACCATTATGACTGAAAAAAATAAATCAAGCTATCAAATAACAACATGGATCATTTACTTTGCTGGTAGACTTTGGAATTATAACTAATTAGCGCACCAATTATCAGAGGGAGCAAGATGGACTGATCCATGATGGGCCAGCACAATGAAGGAGGACAATTATTCTGGAATTGATCGTATTCTCTGATAATTGAACTTTGCAAGGGGTAAAAATCAATTATAATCAGGCTGAGATCTTCTGCAAGTCCACTTTCACCAGACACCTTATTTCTCACACCAGCAGCCACACACAGCCCATGGACAGTTTCAGTGATGTGTAATAATCACAGATACCATTAAATTCAACCCTTGGTTTTCATTTAAGTTGCATATATAAGCTCCCTGTTGTGTTTGCTGGTATTAAGCTGATGAAGAGACTGATCTCTTTAGGATCTGTTTGCATACTCAGCACTTGCTGGTGTGTCATGAACTTATACAGTGCGCGGTAATGCCATTCTGTTATTGGTTAAGGCTAAAGAGAAAGCATTTATCAGTTCATATTTCCCTACACTTCACCTCATGTGTGCTCAAGGTACCAATTTCAATTGCTTTTAGTCTATGTACTGTATATGTGTCCCACACTTATTTACTATATTGTCCTATGTACCACTTCAATATGTGGTGGTGTCATTGTTTTTATATTTTTATTGGCAGACCAAAGCCATCAACATTCAGCTTGAGTATGCTAAAGTATATTATTAATTAGCAAAATGATATCAGCTGTTTAAAACATTTCAAAATTATGCACAGCTCAAAAGTTAATGCTGGAAATATAGGTAATGGATGCTTCCACACATTGTGATATTGCATGCCACAATAAATCCTAGGGAAACCTGTTTTTTTTACAGGTTTCTTTCTTATTTTATAACATGCTCCTGAGAGAACTCTCTAAGGAAAAGTTAGTGGAAGATTGTGGAGTGTGTACATTTATAGCATATGCTTATAATACATGTGCTTTTTTGAAGTCTGAAGAAGAGTTTGGTTTTGTTTGTGGCCCTCGTGCCGATTTATGTTTAAGTTCTTTGTTTGAGAATAAAATGGCTTGCACTGTGACCTTTACCCTTGTCAGGCCGACTCGCAACGTGACACATACCACAGACGTACTTGGTGAGAAAACACTACTTATGTAGAGAAGAAGAAAGTATAAATGAAGTATAAAAGAGGAATGTATGAAGAATGAAAAAAGTTTATAATTTCAATTGTACCATGATGTGAGTAATGTAGAAAAATATCTATCTAACAAAATTATTTGATAGATTTTATTGCATATTTAAAATCCAAACTTTAACATTTATAGGTATATAGCGAAAGCCATAGACTTTTACCATAGAATTTTAAGAAATTGATGATTCTTTGTCACGAACGATTGTTGGTCAAAGATAAAACGGTTAAAAACTGTCTTATCGTTAGTTTAATAAACTGTCCCATTTCTATTTTGTTATAATACACATTATCCTCATTTCATTTGTTCATTAAAAAGGAAAAGTTGAGTCTCTAAGGTGTTGCAAAGTCAGATATAAAATCAAAATAGACAAAGCTAGACAAAGAGTAATTGTTCCGCTTCCAAATACCTTCCCTTATTGAATGTTTTGAGCAAAACTCAGAAATGCTATCAATATAGCATTATTGATAGAATTGAAAAACATATTGATCACTCATTCTGCAGTAATATCTGCTGATGAACAGGACAAATAAGATTGTGCTCATATCTGTGTGGTCACAAATAATTAAGGATTATTTTTCAATCTTGTCTTAGACCTGCTACTTGGCTTTGATAAAACATCTGCAACAACAAACAACAACATCTGAAAAAGCTCATCTGCAACAACAAAACCCTTAAACTTCAAACTCAGACTACAGTGGAAACTCTAAATGAATCAGTAACCTGACCTTGTTACTGTCTGTTGTAAATACCATGGTTTATTAATAAGAAAACTTGGTGTGCAACCTAATAGGAAATCCTCCACTTTACTTTTCCTCCAGCACAAAGAAAATATAAATAAACAAGTCTACCCTTTAAGTCATTCCTTTGGTCAACCTTGTCAAAACATTCACCATACATATATATACATATATACAGTATATATTAATTCATTTATTATCCTGAACTGCTTAATCCCAATCGAGGTTAAGGGGACCGGAGCCTATCCTGGGATCTTACGGGTGCAAAGTGGGGACCAACCCTGGGCAGACACCACCACATCACAGGGCACACACGCTCACACAATAACACTCAAATTTACACCTTACAGGGGCCAATTTTAAGTCACCAGTTAACCTACATTGCATGCCTTTGGACTGTGGGAGGAAACCAGAGCACCCGGTGAAAACCCATGTGAACTCGGGGAGAGCATGCTAACTCCCACTGAAAGACCCTACGGCTGTCCCCGGGCTTCGAACCCAGGGCCTTCTCGCTGTTAGGCGGCAGCGCAAAACCAACCCAAACAATATTTGATGTCTATATTAGCCAGAATTAGCATACGTCAATACAACAACTACTATGCACCAACATAAGAGTCAAGAATAGATAAAAGTAAAATAAAGTGTTTTTAATGCTTTAAGACAAGTAAATTGGGAACTGCAATCCACATCTACAAACAATGCAACTAGAATTTAGAAACTTAGAGCTTATAGAGCTTAGAGCTAACCCTAACCGATAGGACATCGGCAGATTTTCATCCCTTAATGACATGTTCAGAAAGGTGAAATCTGTTGCCAGTCCCCTTTAAGATATAGACAAGTATAGCGTTGAGGAGGAGGAAGAGAAAGACAGAGAGTGGAATCAGAGAGCAAGGTATGATCTCTGACACGAATCCCCCGAAGAGCGATAAATTGGATGATCTTGTATGAGAGAATACTAATAGATGGATAGGGTCAGAACGGACTCTCTCACACACCTCAGCTCCGGTCTTCCCCATTATTATTTCTCACCTTGTTAGCCCCAAAACCAGGCCCAAAGTCTGTTAGCAAGGCCCACGCTGTGTGATCAATACTGAAGTGAGTCAAAACCGCGGGAGAGACCAAGCATGGCATACTGAGAAGACCAGCACCAGAAAGAGAAGAGGGGATAGTTTTTGTTTGCTCTAAAATAATAGTAAAGGGCTTTGAAGTAATTGGCACGATCTCTTTTTGGCCCAACACTGGGCCTACAGTGTTCAATTATTCATATCTGTGTACATGGTTGCTGCAATATCCAGCCCACTTTAATGCAGCCCCAAATGCATAATTTTGGGGGAGAGCAGAGGTGGAAGAGTCATTGCTATATTCTGTGATGACCTCAAGTCTATAGTTTAAAAAATGAGTCTGTTAAAAGGTTAAGATTAAAGAGGAAAAGCTGACGTGAAACTGTGATTATTAGACTAGATTTGCTAGTTTTGCATCTGTTTTGATTTTGCCTGTGTGACACATTGCATTGTTATTACCACGGTATGGAATTTTATTACTGAGGTGCTATGTTAGAGTCCTCATTTCAGAATGCAAATAGTATTGAATGAAAACATTTTATTTCAGCTATGTTGTTAAGCAACAGGAGGTAATAAATAATATCTGTCATAGCGTTAATGGGTAAAATAAATAAGAACATGAGATATGTTTAATATCTTAATTTATTACTTGTAGTCACCTGGGTGCTATATAAACAACACATTTTACAAAACACTGCTTTTGTTCAGTGCTGGATCATAGTGCAGTAAATGGAGCAATTGTGTTCACGTGGGTTGTTGGTGGCCTAGTGGTAGGACACTCGCCTCTGGACCAAGAGGCTGTGGGCCCGAATCTGACCTCTGGCACTACCAACACCAGGTCCCTGAGCAAGACCCTTAACCTTGAGTTTCTCTCAGGGGAACTGTCCCTCGAATTAGGGAATGCTCTGGTTAAGAGTGTCTGCCAAATGCCATAAATGTGAGCATACTGCCTGCTCCAGGCCATTGTTGCTTCTTGAATCACCCTGGTGTTCAAGATTGATTAAGCAAACCAACTCAGAAGGATGTTGATCACGAAAAAGACTGAACCTACTTCTCAAAAGCCTTTTAAAGACACAGTGGGGTGTTTATTAATTTCATTCGAGGCTCACTTCACTACAACTATTCTAAGAATTCTGGAAAAATCCCGATCGGTTCAAGTCGGTTGCCTTTATATTCTTCTCTTCTCCCTGTGTTCATGCTGTCATTCACTTCTCCCATGCAACCTGCTATGTATACTGAGGGATGTTTATGTCACTCATGGATCAGGTTTAAGAGTGTAGATTAAGTCAGCCACTAAACGGTCATTGAAACTGCTATTTTAAAGGACTGAAGGTTCTTAACGCAATAATACACTAGAAACTGTCCCTTAGGGAGCATAAAATAATCACTTGGCCAGACAACACTAAAATAGAGACAGAGCAGGTCATCAGACAAGCATTTATAAGAACAAGCAATATCTGACGTGTTACTATGGGAAAATACAAGTAATTGTTTCAAGACTTTATACTTTAAAGATTCAGTATTTCAGCTTGAAAATAAATAATACGTTAAATCATTCATAAGTGACAGCTGCTTACAGGAATTACGTCTGTAGCTATTCAGAATGTAGAGAGTTGGCAGAGCATCATGTTGCATGGCCTGATGTAGAAAACAAACTAGAATAGCTATAAATACTATTAGGAAATCATACTCCTTCCCATCACCGTGTTTAACAAAAGCAGAATTTTTAAATCTGCTGTCACTGTCACTAGTCAGTGGTACACTGCACTACTGGTGTTGTTTATTAGAACATTTTAATGATCCAAATTACATGTTAATTTGCACTTTTTTTCTAAAACATTGCTATTTGTCAGAAAACTGTTGAAAATACATAGCAATTAAGCTTTAAAACAGAAGATGGACTGCTCAGATGTTAACCAGTACAGACCAGTATCCCCACAGTCCTTTCTTTCTAAAGTACTAGGACAAGCAGTTTATAACAAACTTTATAGCTTTCTGTCTGAAAACGCACCCCATGACCCTAACCAATCTTGATTCAAAGCTACACATTCTACTGAGACTGCACTTCTTGCAAGATGCAATTTTTTGCATCTTTCCTTGATAATAGGACATATCAGGTGGCATGGCAAGGCTCCCATTCTGCCCCATGAAGACTGACCACTGGCATTCCTCAAGGCTCAGTCCTAGGATCCCGTCTCTTCTCCTTATACACTGGTTCTCTCGGGGACGTTATAGCTACGCACAGGTTCTCCTACCACTGTTACAAAGATGATACTCAACATTCTTTCCTTTCCACCAGACGACTATCTCAACCCGAATCTCAGCCTGGCTGACATCTCTTCTTGAATGACATCCCACCACCTCAAGTTAAATTCTAGTAAGACCAAATTCTTCTATATCAAAGGCAAATGTTGATTTTGCGCTTTCTTTTGATAACTCTGTTATAATCCCCTCAAAAACAGCAAGAAATCTTGGTGTCATTATGGACGACAAACTCATTCTCTCCACTCAACATTTCCAGGTCATGCAGATATCTTCTATGGAACAGATAACAGAATTATCCGTCCCTTTCTCACCACAGACACAACACAGCTACCTGTTCAGTCTCTGGTCATCTCTAAGTTGGACTGCTGCAACTTTCTAATGGCTGGACTTGCAATGAAGGCAGCAAGACCACTTTAGTTGATCTAGAATGCAACTGAAAGACTCATCTACAATGTTTCCAAATTCTCGCATACCACACCTCTACTATGGAACCTGCACTGGCTCCCTGTGGCTGCTCGCATCAAGTACACTTGCTTTTAAGACCAAGACTGGAACAGCACCTCCTTACCTATCAGGTCTGATCAAGCAGCATGTCACTTCTTATCCCCTCAGAGCATCAAGCACTGCTCGTCTCGAACCACCAATACTTAAAAGAAGAGGAAAACATGTATGGTTGTTGTCTCTGCACTAAGTTTCCCTTTTCTCTAACATGATTTTTGGTTGAATTATATACAGATTGAAGAACAGCTGTGGATTACAAAGCACTGTTGAAAGTTGCTCTGGATAGCAGCGTCTGCTAAATGCTGTGAATGTAAATATATTTCAATAAATTATCTTTAATATATGTCCTGCGGTGTATTAGCGCCTGCCCAGGGTTGATCCTCGCCTTGCGCCCGTAGTTCCGGGATAAGCTCCGGTCCCCCCCGTAGACCCAGTTGAGATTAAGTGGTTCGGATAATGAACGAATGAACTTTAATTCTTCAATTTGAGTACTTCTTGAAATATCTTCCCTAATACCAACAAGAAACTTTTAGAGTTTAGTACTGCTTATTCCATATACTATACCACTTTAATTTAAGCAATACTCTAATGGAAGACAATGACTCTAATGGAGCAAAAATGTTTAAGTCTTTACTTTTTTACTTGCGTGTGGGTTTGAGGTATTCAGACACTCCACTGAATAAACAAATGCACTCATACATTTAGTGCACTATAAAAATGGCTAAAACATTTGTAATCAAATAATATGTTTGTAAAAGTCTCCAGAAATTTAACCAATTGAGCATAATCATTTGCAATCAAACACTGGGCTGGAAGATATGTGTGGAAGATATGAGAGGACTTCTTATGAGACATATATTCATTGCATCATTTTTTAAAACAGATTTTCAACCTTCTATATGTGCAAACTTAGTATTTCAGTCCGACTTACAATCCAAGTTCCTCATGTGAACTATTGATGGAAATAAATTTGAAGCAAAATAGAGAAGTTTGTGTCAGTTTTTCCACAAAAATGTGACACAGCATACAAAAGATCACTGAATGCAATTTGTGCATAACCATGCAAGACACAGTCTTGAATAACAAGACAATATAGAAATGAATGAGTTCCGTGCAGGTGATGTTTTCAGACATCCTATTTTCTAGAAGTTCACACAACAGAAAGAGTCATGCAAAGCCTTTAAAGGGCACTTACTACAGATAATGGCATAAACATCAAAGCACTACCAATCGATATCTCTAAAAGGAACTTTGGCCAGCAATTGCAAGGTCAGGTGGTAGGTATGAATATAGGTATATAGGTGTATATATACAACGTGAAAAAGTTAGGACACCCCACTAGCTAATAGCAACATATCAATATTAAATCTTCTTTCAGATTATACATATGGATAATGATAATATAATGGCATCTTCTGTGCTACAACAAGAAACAAATTAATTAAAAAAAACCCACCAAACAAAAATGCCAATTCATACTGAGGAAAAAGTTAGAACATCCTGACATTCATTCATATTTAAATTATCTAGAAGTTTGATAAGGTTAAAATGATTAGGACATTCTTACAGAGCCTTTTGGTTGAACCTGTCTTATTTAAAACTCAGACACTATATTTAGTTTGATCTTCATTGTTGAAATGAGTGCCTTAACCATAATTAGATACAAAGAGTTGTCTGAGACCTTCAGAATAAAGATTGTTGATGCTTATGAGTCTGGAAAAGGATATAAAGATTCCAAGTCTCAAAAGACTTTGGAATCAGTTGTTCCACTGTCTGGAAAACAATTTACAAGTTCAGATCTTTTAAAATAACTGCCAACATGGTCAGGCCAGGCCATCATCCTAAGAGCAGACCACAAGATGAAAGAAAGAAAGAAATCTACAAAGATCTTTAAAATGACATCATGGGACATACAGACAGCTCTTTTCACAGTTGATGTCAAGGTAGATGCATCTATCATCAGAAGTAGACTGTATAAGTTTGATTTACATAGGAGCTGTGCAAGAAGAAAACCCTTGCTGTCAAAATAAACCTCAGGGCAAGACTGCAGTGTGCCAGAGGCCACCTAGACAAAGACCAGGACTTTTGGAACAACATGCTTTGGACAGATGGATCTAATGCTGAATTATGTCGACACAGTAAAGGACGACATGTGTGGCCTAAACCAAAGACAGCTTTTGAGCAAGAAAATAAACTCATATGCACAGCTCACCATCATAGAATCCACTATGAAGTCTTCATTGTATCAGAGATTGACTACAATGTACAACCACCTGTCCAGAAGTTGAAGCTGAAGTGGGTGTGGATGATGCAGCATGAAAATGACCCAAAACATTCCTGAAAATCTACCAAAGAATGGTTTAAGAGGAAGAAATGGAAAGTTCTGGAATAGCCAAGTCAAAGCACAGAACTGAATCGTATTGATATTAAGGGCAGTGCATAGTTTTAACTATACTTTCTAATTCTGCCAACAATTAGTTAAATGTCATTACTTACTAATGAAGTTAGATAAATAATTGACGGATCTTTTTTTTTTTTACCTCATCCTGTATTGTAAATTTGCACATTTATTGACTCTGCCAGTGCTTTCAAAATGCCTGCAATGATGCACACATATGCAAGACATAATCAGGGTGTCCTGGAGTATGTTGGAGTATTTAGCAAATCAGTCAGAATTACTCTTTCTTAATAAAAGTATATATTTACATATATTACATGCATTGTGTGGAGTTTGCACGCTCTACACATGCATGGGTTTCCTCCGAGTGGTCCGGTTTCCTCCCACAGTCCAAAGGCATGCAATATAAGTTAATTGGTAACTCTAAATTGATCCTGTAAGGTGTGAATTTGAGTGTGATTGTCTGAGTGTGTGTGCCCTGTTGTGTGGTGGCGCCTGCCCAGGGCACAGGGTTCCCTGCCTTACACCCGCAAGTTCCCGGTATAAGCTCTAGTTCCCCCACGACCCCAGTAGGGTATAAGCTCAAATGTTCTCACCCCTGTTTTGTTCTATATGTTACTTGAGTTCTATTTATGATAATAAAGCAACATTTAAATATATGAATATACATATAAGATCATATTTATTTCATTTAATATATCAATTTTTTATACTTTCAATATTGAAATTTGTATTGGTCTTAAAAATCTCATATTGGTCAGACTGCAATCAGAATGTTTAAATATGGTGACACAATAACTATTGTCTCATTCGTCTTTGGTATTGTTTCTAAACTGAGTGCTCCATCAAGATAAAAATTATATCTTGGCATTGAGGAGTCCGCTCATAAATCTCCATGGCCAGTCTCATCTCTACTAGCACCCTGCACCATTTAACAGCCTTATCTCTGAGACCACCCAGTGGTTTATTACACTTCCTCTCTACTAGTCCGCCTCTGTAATTACCCCCCAATCCCACACCTAACCTTTTGGTTCCTACTCATTTATTATCAGCTCCACTCGCCCCCTAATTGACTACAACCAGGTACAATGACATTTAGACTGCGCAGGCAGGTTCACAGTCCTGTTCGTTCCACATATTAGGAGCTCCTCAGAAGGAGGTGCAGGTGACTAATGATGATTATGATGTGCAATCTGAGCCTGCTTGTGACACTGTCGCAGGCCCCAGACCCCAAGAGACCACCGTGAGGAGTCTGCTTATTATATTCGCTCCGTACCAGATGGTGCAGAACCTGGAGTTTCTGTCCAAGGGTCAATATTACTGTGTAGCATAATTTGCAGTCCTGGGTCAGGGAAGTGACGGATTAATTATTAATGTGCAGAGATGATTGAATTAATTTCGGCGGAATTGTCAAGGATTCCGGTATTCCGTAATGGGCCGCCGTTCTACCTCTATCCACAGGACCCTTGACTTGTGTGAACCACTGATTAAATTTCATTGTGCAGACCACATTGACATGGATGTTAATATATTTATACTGTCCAATTATATCATGCAGCTTAGACTGCACTGTATGCAGAGAGCAATTTAAATGAATTCTTTCTGCAAACAGTGTTCCCGCTATGGTCGAAGTAAACACTCATGTCAAGGCCTGTCGTCTAATTATGCACTTATATTTTGAGCATTAAAATAAGTTTAAATAATGTAGATAGTCAGATAGTGCTCCCTTTTCAGTATTCAGTATTAACATGTAGAATCTATCACAGATCAAATCTTGCCCATATTTGTTAAATCAATTAATGCTTTCCCCAATATGTGCAGTTTCCTTGGGAATGAAGTGTTGGATTTAGAGACTTGCAAATTCAACGAAACAACAAAAATAAATAATTAAAGAATTAAAGAATCACTAATTTGTCAGCAACATGAAGGCCCAGAATGAAGAGAAGTTGCAGATGCACGATTAACCTTTTATAGAAACGAATTAGAAACAAGACACAAACCAAATGTAAAGTAGCACAGTGCAAGAGCAACACTTAAAGGAGAGGTAGATTTGCACAGAAAAACAGGTGTGGTACCTTAGTATTTCCAGACATTAACAAGTACTGGAACAGGGGACAAATTGGCCTCTGGTGGCCGAACATGGGTCATTAATCAAGGCGTCTGAAATAAACATAATAGCATAGTACCATAGTACTAAGATAGAGAGGCTGCTATAAATATAGCATTATTAGATTTTGAACATACAGGATAGGGCTGGGCAATATGGCCTAAAAATAATATTGCAATATTTTTAAGCTATAATGTGATGCATGATATATATCTCGATATATTCTCTCTTTCTGGGAGAGAACTACATTTCCCACAAGCTCCTGCGCTGCGACTTCAATATCGCGAACGCCCACGCACAGCACATTTACAATGCGTTTAAATCGCGAAAAATGTCATTTATGTGCCTTTACACATTTGCTTCTGTTTTTGTGCACAGAATAACAGTGGACAATCGCATAAAAGCTGCTCATTGCCATCTTGCAGCTCTGGTATGTAGGTGGAGAAAAACTGGAGAAAAACAAATACATAAATGCTTCCTACAAGCATGTAACAATGCGCTAGGAGACTTTTCTGGATGGGCATGGGAGTGAACATGCATCGAGTATATTCAATATATCACACACACCCCGAAACAGGTTGTTCAGTCAGACAGGGTGAATTTCCACCTGGCATCTGGCAGTCACTTTAGTCTAACTGCAAAACTACTCATTTTAACTATAAGGATTTCAGAATAATTCACAACTATGCGATCTTAACAAAAACGATCAGAAGCCATTTTAGCAATAGTTTCGTACAAATAAAGAAGATAGTAACTGATATTAGAGATCATGAAAGGACAAGGTTTTCATTTCATATTAAAGTACTTATCGTACTGTGAAAAATAAGACCTATTTAAAAGCCTCACTGGGTGGCACACTTAACCAAAAGCTAAGCTCCTTTCTCGGCACTCCACTTCCGCCTTTACCCTTTATTCTTCCTCCTCCTCTTCTTCCTCCTCCTCTGTATCGCAATTTTTGTTTTTGCAGAGTTGAATGCAGCCCTGAGGGCTTGTGTTTGATGTTCTAAAAGGTACTCACGGAAAAGACTGCTGAGTTTGCACTGACTAAATATAGTTGGTGTAAGTGGAGGAGAGGGGCAGCCCAGCTGAGTGTGCTGATGAGAACGGCTCTGAACTCTCCCCGCTTGAATGTGGGCCAGGAGAAAGCCTTCAGCTATGGGAGGGAAAGAGGTGGGGGGAAAGTGGGGTGTTGTTGGGTGAGAGAGAGAGAGAGAGAGAGAAGTAATGATGTTTTGTGCATCGCTGAATTACATTAAAGGCCACTTGCAAATACATTTCCATTTGCTGCATAAAACACAGGCCTGAGTGTACTTTCCCCAAAAATCTTGTAGTCCAAAGATGATCATAACATGGTAGAATGAGCACAACTTGAAACAGTGACAGCTCAGACAACTCTAACTGCTTAGATGTTCTTTCGAAATCCAACCCAGGGCAGTTGAGGGCAGATTGTTGTAAATAAGTAGAGGTGTGAACCTTCACTCGTCTCATGGTTCAATTCGATTACGATTCTGAATTCAATGCGATATCTCAATGCATCACGATGCATGCCATACATTTTTTATATTACTTCACATTGCACACAGATTGGGCAGTCATAATTGCAACCGGATGTTCTTTTTAACTTGATTTTTTATGGTGTAGTGAGAAAATCACCAAGCAATGTCATGATATAATCCAGGGGTTTTCAACTGCTTCTGTCCCAGGCACTACCGCTCAGACTAAGCAGTATGATTGTGGGAGGGAGTATTTTTTGTATTACTTTTTGATACTTGGATTAAATTAATTATTTATAAAGATGCCCAAATCATCTAGAAATATTTAGAAAAACGAAAAAAACGAATAATTTTGTAGTAGTGAAACTGGATTACATGTCACGGACCACCTGCAATGCCACCACGGACCACTAGGGTAGATCTATAGCCAAAACAGAAGGTTATCAATTTAAACCTGAGGGGGCATTTCTATTTTGACCGGTGCAGCTTTTGTGGTCTTTTTAGTAGTTATTTTGTGGTGAGGAAATGCACAGATCAATTGCATGAAAGTTAAAACATCCCACATGATGCCACTCAGCCAATCAGGTCAGTGCATTCCAGGCAGTAAACATTGCAATTCTACAGTGCTCACAGATGAGAGAGTTAGAGGCAAGGCAAACTCGTGAAAAGAAAAGATAGCAATACATGTAAACAAAACAAAGGGAGAGATACAGATGACCGAGCGAGAGAAAGTCAGAGATACAGATGACTGAGCTGTAGTAAGTTGAGAAAAAGATGGGTGAGACAGAGAAAAGGAGATAAAAATAAGGAACTTTCCAAAAAAAGAAAAGTGAGCAGCGAAAATAGATATATGTTCCGTTCTATGTACTGAATTAATTTAATTTGACAGTCAGGTATTACATGCAGGGTGGCACAGTGGCTCAGTGCTTAGCGCTGCTGCCTCACAGCTAGAAGTTTCTGGGTTTGAGCCCTGGGTTGACCTTGGGGCCTTTCTATGAGGAGTTTGCATGCAAACTCCCCATGTTTGTGTGGGTTTTCTTCCTACAGTCCAAAGGCATGCATTATAGGTTAATTGGAGACTCTGAAATTGGCCCCGTAAGGTGTGAATGTATGTGTGATTGTGTGGGTGTGTGTGCCCTGCGGTATGTTAGTACCTGCCCAGGGCTGTTCCCTGCTTCTGGTTCCCAAAATAGGATCTGGTCCCAGCCTTGACCTCAGTTGGGATTAAGTGGTTCAGATAATAAGTGAATGAATGAATGTATTACATTGATTGTTGATGCAAATATTAGGCAATATACATATACATATATATATATATTCATATATATGTCACATCGGGTGTCGGCATGACATGAGGCGAGGTCATGATGCAAGCCGTTTATTGGCAACACACAGACTTAAACAGAAATAGGCACGAGAGCCACAACACGAAACAAACTTTACACACGAAAACCAACTCAACACATATGAACACAAACTGGAGGGAGAGCCACAAACCTAAAGAAAGTTCACAAGACACAAACCAGGATTAGCATGCCAACATAGGGAGGGTAGAGTGAGGGTGGACCAACAAGAAACACTGGGAAAGACTGAGCTTAAATACTCACACACAAACAAGGGGCTGGACCAATGAGACAAAGGGGAACCAACAGGAACATGATCACAAACAAGCAAAGGAGGGATAACCAATGGGACAGCAGGGGCCGGACTAAAACAAACAACACCCAGGTGTAAGAACTAACACACACTGATCATCCAATGAGACACAATGGGAAGGTGGGACATCGACAATTATAGACAGAAGACTCAATACAGTACACACAACATGGCCGAACACGCTAGACACAACAGACACAAAATGGCTGACCACACTATACACTAAAGACACAAGATGGCCAGACACACTATATACAAAATGGCTGTGTGAGAAAATGCTGTAAATAAAGAATGCTTTCAAAAATGGAAGTGTTAATCATTTATTTTCATCAATCAACAAAATGCAGTGAATGAACAAAAGAGAAATCTAAATCAAATCAATATTTGGTGTGACCACCCTTTGCCTTCAAAACAGCATGAATTCTTCTAGGTACACTTGCACACAGTTTTTGAAGGAACTCGGCTGGTAGGTTGTTCCAATCATCTTGGAGAACTAACCACAGATCTTCTGTGATTGTTGGCTTCCTCACATCTCTGTCTCTTCATGTAATCCCAGACACACTCAATGATGTTGAGATCAGGGCTCTGTGGGGGCCATACCATCACTTCCAGAACTTCTTGTTCTTCTTTACGCTGAAGATAGTTCTTAATGACTTTGGCTGTATGTTTGGGGTTGTTGTCCTGCTGCAGAATAAATTTGGGGCCAATCATATGTCTCCCTGATGGTATTGCATGATGGATAAGTATCTGCCTGTATTTCTCAGCATTGAGAACACCATTAATCCTGACCAAATCTCCAACTCCATTTGCAGAAATGCAGCACCAAACATTCAAGGAACCTCTACCATGCTTCAATGTTGCCTGCAGACACTGATTATTGTACCGCTCTCCAGCCCTTCGACGAACAAACTGCCTTCTGCTACAGCCAAACATTTAAAATTTTGACTCATCAGTCCAGAGCACCTGCTGCCATTTTTCTGCACCCCAGTTCCTATTTTTCCGTGCATACTTGAGTCGCTTGGCCTTGTTTCCACGTCGGAGGTATGGCAGCTTCTTTAGCAATGACCTTTTGTGGCCTTGTGGAGGGTGTCAATGACTGTCTTCTGGACATCTGTCAAGTCAGCAGTCTTCCCCATGATTGTGTAGCCTACTGACCCAGACTGAGAGACCAATTAAATGCTCAGGAAACCTTTGCAGGTGTTCTGAGTTAATTAGCTGATTAGGGTGTGATACCATGACTTTACAATATTGAACTCTTTCACAATATTCTAAATTCTGAGACACTAAATTTGGGGTTTTCATTATCTGTAAGCCATAATCATTAACATTACAAGAAATAAAGGCTTGAAATATTTCACTCTATGTGTAATGAATCTACATAATATATGAGTTTCACTTTCTGAAATGAACTTTTTTACGATATTCAAATCTTTTTAGATGGTCTGTATATAATCACACTAAATAGTTAGACATTATGATCTTCCGGACCTTTGCTTCAAGGAATTTTCTCTACTGACATTGGCATTGGTGCTTATTATGGCTGAAGTAGAGCAGGAAATGGATCCCACAATCATGTTATACAGTGGTGTAAAAAAGTGTTTGCACCTTCCTGATTTCTCATTTTTTTTCCATGTTTGTCATACTTAAATGTGTCAGATCATCGGCCAACTTTTAATATTAGTCAAAGACAACACAAGTAAACACAAAATGTGGTTTTTAATCGAAGGATTTTATTATTAAGGGAGAAAAAAAATCCAAACCTACATGGCCCTGTGTGACAAAGTGATTGCCCCCCCGTTAAAACATGACTTAACAGTGGTAAATCACACCTGAGTTCAATATCTCTAGCCACACCCAGGCCTGATTACTGCCACACCAGTTCTCAATCAAGAAATCCCTTAAATAAGACCTGCCTAACAAAGTGAAGTAGACCAAGAGATCCTCAAGAGCTAGACATCACGCCAAGATCCAAAGAAATTCAGGAACAAATGAGAAAGAAAGTAAGTGAGATCTGTCAGTCTGGAAAAGATTATAAAGCTATTTCTAAAGCTTCGGGACTCCAGTGAACCACAGTGAGAGCCATTATCCACAAATGGCGAAAACATGGAACAGTGGTGAACCTTCCCAGGAGTGGCCCGCCGACCAAAATTACCCCAAGAGCGCAGCGACGACTCATCCAAGAGGTCACAAAAGACCCCGCAACAACATCCAAAGAACTTCAGGCCTCACTTGCCTCAGTTAAGGTCAGTGTTTATGACTCCACCATAAGAAAGAGACTAGGCAAACATGGCCTGCATGGCAGAGTGCCAAGACAAAAACCACTGCTGAGCAAAAAGAACAATTTTGCCAGAAAACATCTTGATGATCCCCAAGACTTTTGGGAAAATACTCTGTGGACTGACGAGACAAAAGTTGAACTTTTTGGAAGGTGTGTGTCCCATAACATCTAGCGTAGAAGTAACACCACATTTCAGAAAAAGAACATCATACCAACAGTAAAATATGGTGGTGGTAGTGTGATGGTCTGGGGCAGTTTTGTTGCTTCAGGACCTGGAAGACTTGCTGTGATGGAACCATGAATTCTGCTGTCTACCAAAAACTCCTGAAGGAGAATGTCCAGCCATCTGTTTATGACCTCACGCTGATACGAACTTGGGTTCTGCAGCAGGACAATGATCCAAAACACACCAGCAAGTCCACCTCTGACTGGCTGAAGAAAAACAAAACTAACAAAACAAGACTATTGAGATGCTGTGGCATGACTTTAAAAAGGTGGTTCATGCTTGAAAACCCTCCAATGTGGCTGAACTATAACAATTCTGCAAAGATGAGTGGGCCAAAACAGTCCTCCACAGCACTGTAAAAGAATCATTGCAAGTTATCGCAAATGCTTGATTGCAGTTGTTGCTGTTAATGGTGGCCCAAATAGTTATTAGGTTTAGGTGGCAATCATTCTCACACAGGGCTATGTACGTTTGGATTTTTTTTCTCCCTTAATAATAAAATCCTTCACTTAAAAATGCATTTTGTGTTTACTTGTGTTGTCTTTGACTAATATTTAAATTTGTTTGATGATCTGACACATTTGACAAACATGGAAAAAAATGAGAAATCAGGAAGGGGGCAAACACTTTTTCACACCAGGTATATGTCATTGTATACCTGGTCAAATCCTATCGGGGTTGCGGGGACCAACCCTGGGCAGGTGCCAACACACCACAGGGCACACACACACTGACACAATCATACTCACATTCACACCTGACAGGTCCAATTTAAAGCTGCCAATTAACCTATAGTGCATGCCTGTGAACTGTGGGAGGAAACCGGAGCACTAGGAGAAACCCCTGGGAACACGTGGAGGGCATGCAAACAATACACAGAAAGACCCTATGGTTCAAACCCAGGACCTTCTCACTGTGAGGTGAAAGCACTAACCACTGTGCCACCATTCCGCCCAGGTTGAGGTTAATGGCTGTAAAATTTTACAGCTTAATTCATTAAAAATTGAACAGGATTGCTCTCACCAATGACAGTTCCTTCAAATTTTCTTGTGAGATCGCCCTGACCTTGTGGTTGTGTGAAGATAAATTTGACCAACCTTAAACTAATTCACTGCAGTTTGTAGTATTGATTAAGTCACTCTGTTATGCAGAGAATCAAAAATATGTCTCTGTGTGCAATGCATCTGCCATGAAGTCTGCAAAACTGCATGGAATACTACAACCTATTAATTGTCTGCATGAGATAAGGAAACTTGTAGTGCAAGCTACTTAGCGGTTTAATATTACCATTAAAACAGCTGCAGCTTTCCAATAACACGTCATGGACAATGCTAGAGTAAACAGAAAGCAGAAATGAGGCTAATTTGCCTCAACAGGTTTTCCTTGGTCATAATTGTAATGATAATGATGATTAGGTTATGGAGAAGTAAGCATTCTGTTGCAGAAGAGAGTAAAGGTCACATAAAGTAAAGGAAATATCTTTCAGTTCTCAAAGCAAATATTTCAGAGATTGTCCGTGCAAATATTTCCTTGCCAGCGATAGGGAGTAACAGAATTCTTGTACCGCTGTTACGTATTCAGATTACAAATTATCGGTAACTGTACTCATTACAGTTACAGTTTAAATAGATGGTAATTGGAATAGTTACATTGTTACATGTACATTTTTTATTCACAATAGTTTATGATGTGAAAAAGATTCTGCAACTGAATACGGCGCTGCTGTTGTTGTGACACCTCCCTCCCCTTCCCACTCCATTTCATGTTACTGACTAGACCACAGTGGCAAGAAGCAGATTTGAAGGATGTATGGACAGCAGCACAGCTCATCTGTATTTCTGAAAAGAGAACTTCTAGTCGGTATGCATATCACACAATCATGATGTATAATGAAAATACATGCATATACTCAGTTAAATCTTAAAAGTCAATTTAACACTAATCATTACGTTTTTATTGTCAAATTTACGTTAGCTAAAAATTTACACTAGCACAGTTAAGCAGGAAAGTTAGCATAGCTAACAACTAACGGCATTCTATGCCAGTATGTAGAGGATGAAGGGAAAGTGTATGGAGAGCTAGGCAGTGAACTGGAAGAGGCATCCAGGGACAATATTAGAATATGGACAGAACACAACAATGAACATGCAATGTCAGCAACGGTTCCTGGGCCAGCAGGAATATATGCAGTGTTGGGGAGTAACAAAATACATGTAATGCCATTATGTATCCAGATAACAAATTATGGGTAAGTGTATTCTGTTACAGTTATAGTTTAAATATATCAGAATAGTAATCAGAATACAGTTACAGTGTTAAAAAATAACGGATTACATGACAGTATTTTTCTGTTTCGCATGTTTGTCCTGTCTCTAATAAGTTCCATTCATTACCGGAAGCCCTTTAGAACATGCAACTAAAAATTTGAATTTAAGCTTCCATTCAGCGAAGTTGCCTCAGTCACACAATGGAGGAGTCAGAGCTGGAGCCAGCATGGCGCATTTCTGTCTGGAATTTTAGACAACACTTCACATTAAAAGAAGAAAGAGGGCGAAATATGAAGGGTGTGATTGCCACATTTATACAGTTGTAAAAAGCAAGACAACATAGAAGTAATTCAAAGAATATGTTAAAAATGACTTTTTAGGGCATGTATTCTGCAGTGAAATACATTTTAAAAATAAGCTTCCCAACACTGTTCCTTGCAAATTGCTCTAGTTAATTATTCAATTATTGTGATGATTAGATTCTGCAATGTGCATGTGCATTTCATGCTGTAAAAGAATTTGGTGGGTCAAATTGTTTCATATGGTAGATACATTTAGACGTTTTAGAAGTTTTAAAAAGTCTTTTATAGTGGCAATTCAAGACATTTTTTCTGTCTGATTTAGTCTGAGTCATCCTGCCTGGTTTGTGTGTGTGCGTGTGTGTACGTGTTGAGTATAAAATGAAGAAGTAATCAATCAGAAACATTACTCATTCCACCTGCAATCACATGTTTACTAGATTGCTCTGACCACAAAAGGTCCATGTAGAAACAGCCGAAACTAGGCTCTGTTTCTGTCTCTGTCTTTAAGCTTCTGGTATTTGTGATGTAAATTCAAATACTTTGAAAAAGATGCAAATATATCTCCAAGCATGACAGACACCACAAAGGGATTTACAAAGTATACAGCATGGCTTATACACATAATAAAAAGTTTTACTCTATTTATTTTGCCGCTGCAGAGGGCACTCATGTACAAACCAATATACACACAAACAAGCCAGAGTTAAGCAACTTTAAGACGCGAGTTGTTTTGCGTGCCAAGCCAAGCAAAAAACAGAATTAGTGAGATGGGGGAAATTCCGCTAGAGTAAGCCGGTGAGCTAAGACCAATAAAAGAGTTCTTCAGTTGCAAAAATCTGTTAGTTCAAGGCACAAGTTCCACATATAAAATGTGACAGCTTAAGAAAATCTCTACTAAGGAAAAAATATTTTCCAGAAATGCCATCCTTGTCCATATTTCTTATTTTGGTAGCACACTTCTCTGAAAATGTTTCAAGAACATTAATTGTATGCTTAGTTAATACAATCTATTAGTAGTACTCTATTACACCAAACATGGATCAGTTTTAAATCTTACCAAAGATTTTAGACTCCAAACCCATTTTGGTTCAGGGCCTGTTTCACTGCACATAAAGCTTAACAAATTTAACTTTACTATAGCTATAGCCAGAAGCCAGTGCTGACAAACACAATGAGAATTGAAGTAAAGCCATCTGTGTCTTTACATAATGTACATTCTATAGAGACACAGATGACATTACTTCAGTTCTCATTGACCTGACAGCTGAGGTAAATTTATGAATATCACATTTACATTTTGGTTAAATATTCTTTTATCTGAAAGAGAGTATAAAAGCTTCTCAGAGGGAGAAAAGACAGAGAGACAGAAAGAGAGATATGTTAATGGCAATTTTTTGTTCAACAGCAATCAATAAAAAATACTATCACTTTTTGCACTTCAAGAAGTGATCAGAGTGGATGCGACACTGTATAATATCTGATTCTTAGGAGGATTCCATTTGCCCATGTCACGTTTCGGGAAAGGAGCGGACGTACGCTGCAGGAGGGTTTCTTTCTTCCCATATTTCATTAGTGCAAATCGTGAAGAAGGGAAGGGGATCAGGAGGGGTCAGGCAGAGAAACACAATACAGAGACGAAGACACAGACTAAGACATTCACAAACAAATACAACTGCTGAGTCTGAGGAGGGACCAGGAACCAGGAGGGGACTAGGAGCAGACTTTTTTTTTTTCTTATTCTTTCTTTTTTTGGCCCGCCATCACCCCCCCTCTTCGGAGGACAACTTTATTCATTTATTTGTTTTGTTATTTCTATGTCATTCCATTAGTTTGTTTCAGTAATTAACTTAAATCTGACGGGGGGAGAGGGAAGGGAGAAAGACAAAGAAGAGAAACACAGTGCTGAAAGAGATAGAGAAAGGATAGAAGAGGAAGTGAAAATCTCGTGGGGCAGCTGCTGCATCCGTAGCGTAGAATAACGTCGCACCAACTTCCGCATCTGGTGAACACACAAAGAACACACAAACCACTGGCAACACTATAGTAACACAACAGAAGTCTTCCTGAAATCCTACGTTGTTTATGTGTATATGCAGATGTAAGTATGCAGAGGTATGCGTGTTTGTCTATATCTGTGTGTGTATACATGCATAGAAGTACATGTGTGTTGATGCATGTGTATGGGTACCTATATGTCGACTTGCATGCGCAAATGAATATATGTATGTGTGCACGCATGTGTGTCCGACTGTGTGTGCGTCTGTCACCAAATGATTTATAATGAGGGTGGAAGGCCACAACAATCAACACCGGACCACCGTTCAAGGAAGACCTGTAAGCCACGGAGTTCACCGGGACCCAGCTACCCCCTCAGTGGCCAGGGGACCCAAGCCGCACACCACAGGAAGGCCGTAGATCCATCCGGAGGGTGACCCCAGACATGGACCAGCCTGTGAGCGCAAGGCAGGAGCCCCGCAACAACCAGAGGCGGCAGCGCACGGCCCCCCCCAGGGGGCGACCACGCCGGCATGGACCAGACACGAGATCCAGGGCCCCGTGAGCCCAGGAGCCACCCGCCCACCGGACAGGAGCCCTGCAGGCCCCAGGGAGGTCCACGCCACCCCCGGCCGCACCCCCCCCAGGGGGCAGGCCGACACTGGCCAGACGCCCCGGGAGCCACCAGACGCCCCAGCCCTCGCGGGGAAGCCTGCCAAGGAGAGTATCGACGAAGAAGGGTTACCCCCTCCGCTCCCTCTACCCCCCAACCCTCCAGAAGCCCGCCCCCTCACTCATTTGCGCACACACGCACGCTCAAATGCACACACGCATGCACACGCACACACACGCACGAACATGCACGCACACACCCGCCCACATCTCTGAGGACTGGCCGCGGATGCACTGGATAATATCCAGTGAGCGTTCCCAGACAATGTTACCAACCACCCCCCCAGGCCGTGAGCGAGCGGCCATGCCATCAGAGATCGGCGGTGCCCCAGGATTGGAGCGGACTCTGAGGGCAACCAGGATCAGGACCGGAGAGGAACAGAACCGGGAGGTGCCACAGGAACCAACACTGGAACAGGGAACAGCAACAGGAACTGAAGGGGGGACTGGAACTGGAACTAAGAGGAGACAGGACCAGGAACAGATAAGGGAACCCAGCCTAAACTAACCTGACACCAAACCTAAGCTAATGGCTAATGCTAATGCTAACTCTAAAGGTAGGGGTCAAGGGGGAGTGACTTACTCTAATGCTAACTATGCTAAGCCAATGCTAATGCTAAGTGCTAACATGGCTAACAAATACTAAGAAAGATCACAAGACAAAGACAATCTTGAACCAGACTCCAAGCAGACAGCAGGGCTTGGGCATGGGATCAGGAATCAGCTGTGGCTTCAGTACACAAACAAGTAGCATGAGGGTGGACTGACAAAGACGAGAGTAAAGACCAGAACTTAAATAAGGACCAAACACATTAACCTAAACGAGACACTTAAGGGACAACCAATAGATCACACGGATTAACTAAACTAGGAAGGAGGAACAGAACACAACCAATGAACAACCAAGATTACTAAATTAAGGGAACATCAGATAATTTGATTCAAATGCGGCAATAGACGCTGATTCAAAGTAAAAGCTTCATCTCAACTCAGCTGCTAACAGCTTCATTGCTAAAACATTGAAATTAGGACACTTTGCCTGATTTGTCATTTTTTCTTCCTAATTTTTTGTGCCACTCAAAAATAGCAGCCAGTTAGTTTTAAGAAACAGTTACCGTAACATGTCATTAATCCATGCCACCAACGGTGAGCCAAGACAGGAAGCAAAGACCTAATGATTGTAATCAACAATAATTAAAGTAAAATGATAGCCACTCACTTAGACATGTCATTAAGACGAGTGTTGGAGTACCCTGAGTGACCTTTGAATAACCACGTTAATGTGTCTAAAAGAAGTCTTGTGGATAAATAGGCAGAATTATCCTACAGGAGGAGAGAAACTGTTTAAGATGTGACATAGAGCATGAATGCTGGATAAAGAATTAAAAAGATATCATTCATGGTATTATTACAAGAGTAAGCAAGCATGTGAACAGTGGAAACAAAAAAGGAATATACAAAACTAATGTTTGTGTATAATAAATTGGACAGTAGCATGTTTAGACTTTATTTGATGATTGGCAAATTCCAATAAGCAATAGGCAAATACAAATAGCTAATATGAAAAAAATATATATACTTGTTCAGTCATTCATTTTCTGAACCATTTAATCACAGTTGGGGTCGCAGAGGGACCAGAGCCAATCTTGGGAACTACGGGCGCAAGGCGGGGATGAACCCTGGACAGGCGCCAACACACCACAGGGCATACACATCCACACAATATAATTTCCTTGCCATCGGTTGTGCTAAACAAATCTTGCAGAATTCTATGACACTTTTCCTTCTATGCATTTGTCTCATTTTCATTTCAGTATGCTGTGCCCAAGAACATAAGAAACCTTATTTACAAAAATCCTAATTACCAAGTGTTTGTTTTGGAGCAAGGCACAACACAGACACAATGGAATTGAAGTCTGATAAATGAAATTGTTGCCTTCGGTGTCTGTGAACTCTCATTATGTGCTGTCTAAAGCAATTTGTACTAAAGGCAGTTTATGTCTAATTTTTTTTTGTTTCAGATGTAATTAAACCCACTAGGTATGCCATGAAATATAAATTATGATCAAATGCCCCATAATTCCCCCTCAAAATACAGCTTTTTCTATTTTTTTCTTAGCATAATACTTTCTGAGTCTTAACACCAAGCAAGCATGCTAATGTGACACTGTCAAAGGTGAGAAGCAGGCGTATTATACGCTTAGCAGATAATACTTTATAAATAACATGGCACAAATCCTTCACTTATTTCATTTTAATGTGATTGGAGGGAGGAAGCTTAATAGTAACGCTCCTGTAGTTCAATGAATAATAAAATCCCTTCATTTAAGGTGTGACAACATTTCTAGAGAACTGTGAAATAATAGCAACAATTCATGAATATCCTAGCATATGGAGAGCCGGATTAATTCTTTTTAATCAACAATTTATGCCAGCAAAGCTACCAACCTGCAAAAACTTAATGCAATTACTAGAGTAAATTAAATGTTCTCAAAGATGGCCTTTTAATCTTTGACTCATAAAACATTGATAATGGAGAACACTTATTTCCTTTATTCCTTCATCTCAGAAATGTTCCAGTTTGATTAAATAATTTTTAATATTTACATTTTTAAGCAAAGATCAGAAAGAGGTCATGTAGATAAAAGAAGCAGTAACTTTATCTGTCAGTTAGTGTTAGTGAAATAACTTGTGTAGCAGTGATTTTTATGTATATTTCTGTGTTATAACCAGGAACTTTAATCCCCAAATTGGATTATTAGGCTCACTAGCAGCTTACTCCAAACAACATTTTTAGCTTTAGTCAATACTTGTCCTTGTCTATGTGGAGTTTATATAGAGAATATTATTTTGTTTGATACAAAGCAAAACAAGGTCATGTTGTTGACATCTGTAGGGCCAAGCCAAATTTCTAGCCACATCCACAATGCATGAAACAGCTAAGAAGAACGATGAGGCTTTTAGTAGGATGAAGATGCCCGGCTTTCCCACAGAAATCAATTAAAACTGCCAATTCTCATTGATTAGAGAAGTAGAAGACCAAGTCAGAGAAGGATTAGTGGATAAGTGGATAGCTGACTGGATGTTTTCGACAGGAGCATTGTTATTTAACTTTCAAGATTCTCCTTGTTTTGCTGCTTAGAAGGACTGTGTGATATAATCAATTCTGATAAGAAGGAAACCAAAAAAAAGGGCAAACAACATGCTTTTTTGATGTTTTGAGATTGAAGCACTCAAAGGAGATTTTTTTGTAAGAAAACCCCACTCTCCAAAACCTCTGTTTCACTTAACAATATTCTATTTCTAAAAAGAGCTTTAGTCTACTGACAAACACATATACAGATATATGGAAAGACATTTGAGTAGCTAAACAGACAGCAGTTGTGAAACACCAAATCTCCCATAATGTGTCAAAAATACAATTAACAACACCATACTTACAGAACAGCCTTAGTAAGCTATCCTTTATTATGCTATAAAGATTTAGCTACTCATAACCACAGGCCATATTTTAAAATGAAGGTTTGGGGAGCTGGCGGGGATGGGTGTTATGAAAAGTTATGTGAATGATTGCATTAAGGAGTGGGCAGTGAGGCATAAAAAACCCTTAACACTTCAGGTTCACTGGCTGATGGGATCCATTACACTTTATAATTAACTTTAATGTTCTTTTAGAACAGAAGGCAATTTCAGCTGGGCATATGTGATATGCAAGGAGATTTTACTAAAGCATGCAGTTCTGTGCACTGCTGTCCGCATACTTATGTGAATTTAGCCTGAAAAGGCAAAATAGGATCAATATTGTATGCTACTAAGCAAAAAAATGAGGCAAACAGAATTTATTGAATGTTTTATAATTAAGTTAGTAAGTTTCTTGTTTAACTTGTTTAACAGTGTTTCACAATGTAGCATGCGTTGTCTGTGACCAGTGTATAATTTAGAAGGAGATGACTTTTCCCGGGCGGCACGGTGACGTGGTGGTTAGCACTGCTGCCTCACAGCGAGTAGGTCCTGGGTTTGAACCCCGGGGACGGCCGTAGTGCCTTTCTGTGTGGAGTCTACATGCTCTCCCCGTGTTCACGTGGGTTTTCCCTGGGTGATCTGGTTTTCTCCAACAGTCCAAAGCCATGTACTATAGGTTAATTGGCGACTCCAAGTTGGCCCCATAAGGTGTGAATGTGAGTGTGATTGTGTGAGCGTGTGTGACCTGCCATGTGTTGGTGCCTGCCCAGGGTTGGTCGCCGCCTTGTAAGTTCCCAGGATAGGCTTTCAGGGTCGCTGGGACTGGAGCCTACGTGCATGGGGCTGGGTGAGAGCTAACACACCACAGGGCACACATACACAATTATACTCTCAGTCACTCCTTAAGCCTGGAATATACTTGCTGTTAACTACGTACGTATGTATGTAAGTACAGGCGCGATCCGTGTCCTGCGTTGTTTGCGTCGGTTTTTGTGCACATACTCAAAAAATAACGGAACGTACATGGAGATGCAATACCTGCGTAATTTATAGGGGGCAGTGTTGCGAGATCTGCACTCAAAGGTCAAGAAAAGAATTCCCCATTTTGCTGACGATATCTATTAAGTGGTCGAAAGTACCATCTCCGCGATTTTCGTTTAATTCTCTGGTGCTGTCTCAGTATGATGAAGATAAATTTTTTTTCGAGTGAAGACATGTTTGTTTGGACTAACAGATGACGATTTTAAGATACAGGTATTCATTCATTTATTAGGTTTGCGGCCTCGACACTGACTCCTGGTGGTAAGGAGTACAAACTACAGATTACGACGCACAGTACGGATGCAAGTATATCAGCACAAACGTTAACAACACAACTGTGTACGTATACGCACATGTAGCTCACAGCAAGTATATTCCAGGCCTTACAGGGTCAATTTAGATTCACCAATCAACCTATGGTGCATGCTTTTGGACTGTGGGAGGAAACCAGAGCACCCGGAATACACCCAAGCAAACATGGCGAGAGTACACAAACCCCTCACAGAAAGGCCCTACAGTCAACCCCAGTATCAAACCCAGGATCTTCACGCTGTGAATCTTCACCACCATGCCGCCAGTATCTAAATGTTGCTGGCCCAAACATTATTTCATGCAATACAGAAAACTTAAATAGCTCTCCCAGACTTCGCGACAGAGTTAACAGCATGCTTCATCAAAAAAGACCTCTTCCACCACTATCCCCAACTCTTTCCCCAGCCCCGTTCCAAAAATAAAAGAAGATAGACAGTGTTTGGACTTTCAACTGCAATCAATTATAAAACGTCATCTTTTTTAAAGAAAATGTTCAGTGAGAACAAATTTCACACAGGAGTTGATGTGTTCAAATAGCCAGCACATTTGGTGTCCAGATTTCGCTTCCAGAAAATTTTCACTGTAGTTACATAAAAAAGCTAGCAGATGCTAAGAATATTAATTTAGTCATTAAGCAATCTCAGAAAGACAGGCTGTGGTTTATGACCCTGATAAATTAAAATTGAACTTCTCAAAGCTGTAGCTATTTCAATGACGCATGTGAAATTGTAAACTGCAATGGTGGCCTGTATGGTGAGTATGTTTATTTTGATAACTTGGGAGCAAACTTTTTGTACCCAATAAATTAAGACAGGTCACTGTAAAACATGTTTAAATGTTAGGGACACAAATACTCTCTACACGGCTCTTATGTGCAGAAATATAAGCTTGAGAATGAAGCTGAAACAAGGTAATCTTTTAGGTTGAACAGTGCATATTCAATATACAAACCACAGAAAATTATAGACAATAGACAGACAATATAGGCAAATATATTATTCCAAAGTAAGGTCACTCACAATAAAACAGGGCAGCATTAATGAGAAAATTACAGATTGCAAACATTAAAAGACTGAATTCAAAATAGAGTTTTGAATCCTGACCTTACCATCAGTAAGTTTCTGTTAAAGTAATTCTAAAATGGAACAATGAAGTTTATCTTTCACTGATCCTTAACCCTCTATTAACTGGAGATGCCAAATTGTGATGTTAAATGGTAACTTGTGTCTCTGCCATTATGTTTCGTGATAGCATTAGGTTCTGCCCAGCAGTTAAACATAATGCATTGGGAATGAGAGCGTGTTGCAGTTTGCAATAGCAGGAGTTGAAGTGTTGATGGCTAAGACATGTTGAGTGATTTCTTTTTGCTGAGGCAGCTGTGGTCAAGGCTGAGAAACTGAGCTGAGATTGCAGTGAGGTCTGATCAGTTTATAATATAACAGAAGCCTGCGACCTCAGACACCCTCAGCTAGTTCTGCTGACCATTAAAATGCTACTAGCCACTCTCTGCAACCACACACACTCACCATTTAATGATGTAACAGCTCAGTCTGTCAAATGCAGCATTGCACATTTTATCTTATCAAGGATAATGATAGTAATAACAGGCCAATAAAACTATGGTGGTCATGATAAAAATCCCTTTGTTTTCTTATGATATGGTTTTCAGATGAAGTTTATAATTACCATGTCACTGGATCCTTTTCCTATTTTTCAACTGCCAAACCAATATTATAAATAATTGTCACACATTTGCATATATCTGCTCCTCATCCACCATTCAAAAGTGAATTAGTACTTCAAAGAGTTTTTATTCTGAAAGTTTATCGTGGTTCATTTTCTTCTGCAGTGGAATCAGAGGAAGCATTCATAGATGGATACAGTAGGCCTTGAGGTCTACATAGGCACCATAACAAAGTTTAACAATGGAAAGGAGGAGAAAGCAGAAATAGTTTGGGCAGGGGTCAGAAAAAACTCTGAGGTCCCCATTATAGCCAAGACTTTATCCACCAGCCTTCTAAGATGATCCCCAAAGAGAATGTGTATTTTCTTTCTCTTCCTCTCTGTCTCTATTTCTCTATTTCTTTCTCTCTCTCTCTTAGGAGAGGTCCAGCAGGCGTATGGTGCCGAAGAGCAAATTAACCTCTGAGCGGGGCAGCTCATGGAGCTCGTTAAGCCGGACACCTGCATGCTGCCACGGCCCACTTCAGCATCGTTTAACTTCATCCTTTGCTCCTCCACCCCTCCGTCCACTCCCTCCATCCTCTTGGTCCCCTCCTAGAGGCAGGCAAAATGTTACAGCTCACACTTAAGGAGAGCAGACAGCGGTGCTAAAGAGGCCGCGGGGAAAATCGGCTGGAATAATAACAATAATAGATGGAGAGCCGCTGCGTCTGAGTGGGCACCCTACTGAGACAAGAAGGAAGGATGGAAAGGGAGAGAGAGGGGAGAGAGACAGGCTTACCTCTAGACATCCCACAGTTAAAGAAGCCATGGGGGCATGCCAGCAGAGAGTAAGAGCAAAGGCCTCCAGACCGCAGCCACTGCTGGGCATCAGAGTGCCGTTCCGCCATCTGACCAGGCTCATCAACAGGTTGGCCCTGTCATGAGGGGTGCATCTCCATGGGAGGAGCATGCATAATGTGCTGTGGCCTAACGGCATGTGAATACGACCCTTGTGTGGCTCATTTTTAATGCATGATAGATTTCCGCATCATTAAAAACACTCAGACTTTGGATTTACAAAAGATTTTGTGCCCAGCAAATTATGGCAACTGCATTACAAGAACAAAAGAATGTTTATTGTGGTAAAATGTTACTTGAAATGAGGGACACTGTGAACACAGCACACCACTACAAAATATTTAACTCAGGAAGCGCAGGAAAACTGCACGTGTTGGTGATGGTACCTTGATCACAAGTACCTCAGTGGTATCTACACCTGCCTGTAATTTGAACCAGTGACCAGTGATAGTAACTCTGTAAGCCATACTTATGGAGATACTATAACATCCTGAAAATATATTCTGTTAACTTCTAGAAACTTTAGCAACTGTCTGGCTTTGACATCCCCAGATGGTTAATATAAAATAGACCCAACCTTTTTTAGCATCATTGTTCAATTTCACATAATGTAATCAGGGAAAAAAATACAAGCCCTGACAAGGAAGATGAATGAAAGATGTAATGACTTCACTTGACAATCTTTTTGAATGGATCTGGGATTAAATGTATAGAAGTCAATACTATAACGTTTGGGCAGCTCATTTTCAGTCACTTCAAAGGTAGTACTCAACAAAATGTCTAGAATGTTCAGTCAAGGAACTCTGTGTAGATTCTTTGTCATCTACCCAACAGGACTTCTTTTAAGTTCTTGTAGAGATTTCTCTTCTCACCTGAAAGGTTTCTACTTCACCCTTAAAGGTGTTGTCATCTTGGGAGTCGTTGAACCCACCGTCATCATATGAGTCATTAGGGCCACAAATCCCAAGGGGTGAACCGTTTGTGAATTGTTGTCCTAATCTGCCATCATGAGAGTCATTAGTGTCATATTTAAATCACCTGGGAAGAGATCTCAAGACTGCAATATATCTGGATGATAGTTGGTGTTGTAAGCCACAACCTCTGTTCAACAATGGTCCTTTCAGTTGGACACAGATGGCCTCCTTTATTCCTTCTTAATCTGTCTTTTGTATGCTCAAAAGAATGTCCCTTCTCTTTAAATGCAGATTAAGGCTGGGCATACATTGTGCAATTTTTTCAATCATTTTGTAAACCTCCAGCTCAAACTGGACAACTAAATCTCGTGCATTGAAAGGTCAAAGCTCCCGATTTATGTGCGCACACTATATGGGCCAATGCTTACAAGGGAGCTGACTGCTCACACTACACGACACGTCGGACTCTTGTACACAGAACTGTAATGTCAAAGTTGAAGAAGAAGAACAACAACAACAACGATAACAACCCGTAACGGGAGAAATGATAAGATGTGGCGCTTGCGCACAAATTCTTTCATCACATCGAAACAGAACCATAATTTTAATCAGATAATGACAACTTGTAGGGCTATTATTTATTTATTTCCGCTCATTTTCTTGCTGTTTTTTGTTAAGTGCATGCCTGCACTAATTTCTTATATGAAAAAAATATCATATACAATCGTAGGGGGGCTTAGGAACTTATTAGGGTGGCTAAAGCCTTCTGTACTGTGCTTGCCTTTCACTTCCAGTTCTGTTTACCTAGGCGCAATGAGGGAAAACGTACTCGGTTACTAACGTAACCTTGGTTCCCTGAGATATGGGAACGAGTACTGCGTCGTAAGACGCTATGGGAAAACTCCTTTTCCTCTTCGACTGAAGCCTTATACAATCACGCAGTGCAACTGCACGCTGATCGGTTCGTAAAAGTTAACTTGACGAACCAATTGCTTGACGGCGGAATTGAGGCGGCTAATAGCCGTGCTGCTTTACTGGGTGCCGGCATTTGCATGGCGGCTCCGACCGGCTCTGTAAAAGCGGCCATTTCGCCGATCAAGTTCAGATTTTTCTTCGAGTGAAGCATATCTGAGGCGTGCACCCCATGGCACGGCAAGGAACGCAGTACTCGTTCCCATATCTCAGGGAACCAAGGTTACAATAGTAACTGAGTATGCTCCCTTTTGATATTTCACTCGTACTGCATCGTAAGATGCTATGGGGAACCAGTACAATCCCGCCATGCCATGGTGGGGAGCGACTCAAACATGACCGCCGTGGGAAGTCCCATGGGAGTACCAAAAACTACACCAAGCACAGGGAGAGCCAAAGGGTCCCCCGTGGCTCAGCGTCACCCCAACGGTGCCCATATGGGCCTGGGAGTAGGGACTTGGACCACACTGGTCAAGTGACCCTGAAAACAAACCAACTCGGTCTAAAAGATGGACTTGAGCTGAAAGTACTCTGGACTGGAGAGCAGGGACGTCCAGGTTATAGAACCTGATAAATGTGGACGGTGAGGACCAGCCTGCCGTCACACAAATTTCCACACTGGAAACCCTGCTGAACCATGCCCAGGAAGAGGCCATGCCTCTGGTGGAGTGGGCTCTGACTCCAAAGGGGCACTGCAACCCTGAGGAGGAGTAAGCCAATGCAATGGCCTCCACTGTCCAACCGGAGAGCCTCTGCTTAGTAACTGGGCGACCTTTAGCGCGGCTACCGAAGCCAAAAAAAAGCTGTTCTGAACTCCTGAATGAGGCAGAACGCTCAACATACACCCTTAGTGTCCTGACGAGGCAGAGCAGGAACAAGTCCTGGTCGTCCATCGAGGCAGGCAGGGCAGAGAGTACAATGACCTGGGCTCTGAACTGAGTTGAGAGCACCCTAGGCACATAACCCAGTCTCGACTTCAGGACGACTCTGGAGTCGTTAGACCCGAATTCCACACAAGACGGGTTGACGGAAGATGCCTGTAAGTCAACCACACACTTGACCGAAGTCAATGCTAAGAGCAGGGCGGTCTTAGCGAGAGTGCCTTCGAGCTTGAGGAGTGTAGTGGTTTGAACGGGGTCCCTTCAGGGCCCGTAGTACGGTAGACAAGTCCCAAGCGGGAATTGTGCGAGGGCGCGGGGGGGTTCAGCCACCTGGCACCTCTCAAAAACTGAAACTGCACTGTGCCCGCCGACTGAGCGGCCTCCGATAGGGGCATGGAAGGCCGCTATCGCTGAGGCGTAAACCTTGACGGTCAAAGGAGAACGCTGCTCCTGCAGGAAATGACAGAACCACCGACACCTCGGAGGAGGCTGGACCCACACCACGGTCCCGACACCAGGCTGAGAAGATGGACCACTTCAAAGCATAGAGGCGCCGGGTGGACAGGGCTCTAGCTTCAATCATAGTGTTCAAGACACGCTCTGGGAGGTCCAGAGACACCCATTGAGCGGCCAGATGTGAAGGGCCCATAACTCGGGCTGCGGGTGCCACAGCGAGCTGTTCGCTTGAGAGAGGAGGTCCTGCCTCAAGAGAATCAGCCACGGTGCTGCATCCAGCAGCTGGAGTAACTCCGACACCCACGGCTGGTTCCTCCAGAAGGGGACTACCAGGAGAAACCTGCGTCTGCATTCGCTGACTCGTCTGAGTACCTGTGGTAACAGAGCGTCTGCCAAGACAACCTTTCCTCAGTACGCTGTGCCTAAGTGCACCCTTTGGGCTAGCCAGAGGGGGTCTCTCCAACGGCTCAGGGCTGTGACACAGGCCCGAGTTACCGTCATGCAGCAGCGACCGTGGCGTCTTGCCGCAACCGGAACCCTGTGCTTCAGCCAAAACTGGATGGGGAGCATATGAGCAGACCCAACCAAAGGACTGGCAAAGCTGCTGCCATGAGGCCTAACATTTTCTGAAAGGCCTTGGGTGGGTGCAAGGTGCCTTCCACGAAGGAGGCTGCACGGCACTGAATTGACCTGGCCCGCTCTGCTGAGACGCTTGTTCATGCGCACTGAGCTGATCACTATCCCCAGGAATGAGACCCATTGGCTGGGGGATAGAGTGCTCTTGGCGAAATTGACCCTGAGCCCCAGACAGTCCAAGTGGCTGAGGAGAAGGGACTGATGCAATAATGAGACCGCCTCTGACTGGGCCAAAATGAGCCGGTCACCGAGGTAGTTGAGGACGCGGACTCCCATCTGTCTCAGAGGGAAGAGTGCCGCATACATGCATCGCGAAAGTGCGGGGAGCCCGATTCAGGAGCCTGAGGTCCAGTAATAGGCCGTAGGCTGCCATCTCTTTTTTTTTTTTTTGGGGGGGGACGAGGGCTCACTCTGGGCTGGAGGAACGATTTCTATGGCTCCTTTTTCCAGCAGATTTACCACCTCGGCACGGAGAACTGAAACGTTCCCGCTGCGCACTACAGTGGGGACCACGCCGCAAAAGTAGGGGGGTCTGCGAGCAAACTCCGGAGTGTAACCTCGTCTGACTGTAGCCATCACCCAATCTGACACCCCGGGAATGGCTTGCCAAGTGCTAGCCCGTGAGGACAGAGAATGTGGTTTACTGATCGACTGCCTGAAGGCAGGATATTTATGGTAGGCGGAAGAGGAAAATTGCTCTTTCCGTGGAGAGGTGTATTCATCGGGAGGAAGTGTCGCATTGCAAGCCTCAGTGAAGTGCTCGGCAAACCCCTAAACCGCTGGACCGAAGAGGCCACCTGCTGAAATGGGAGCATCGAGGAACAGGACTAGTCCGACTCCTTCCTCTCCGTCAGCGTGAGCCACAGTTGCCGCTCCAGCACGACCAGGCTGGCCATGGACTGCCCAATGGGCTGGGCCATGGCCTTAGTGGTGTGAAGAGCCAGGTCCGTCACACTTCGCAGGATGTTCAGGGAAGTAGCGTCGAGACCAGTGCCCTTAGTGGCAAGCCTCTTCGCTTGGAAGACCTGCAGGGTAGCCCTGGAGTGCAGGGCTGAAGCTGCTTGGCCAGCGGCGGCATAGGCGTGGCCGGCGAGCGCCAAGGTGGCTCTGCAGGGCTGGGAAGTGTGGCTGGCTTTGGCCTTCCATCCGATGGCCGAGGGCAGGCAGAGATGCGCAGCCACGGACTCATTCGGCGGAGGCAGGTGCATTTAGCCTTTCTCCTCAGCGCCGTCTATGGAGGAGAGTGCAGAAGAGGAGGAAGAGCGAACTCGCGAAGAGTAGGGAGCACGCCACGCTGTGGTGAGCTCGTCATGGACTTCGGGGAGAATGGGCCCCGTCCAACCGGCTCCGCGAGGGCTCCTCGGGGGGAGACCACTCGAGGCCGAGCTCAGAGACAGCATCCGTCAGGACCCGGATGAGCTCCTCATCGGTCCTGCTTCTGGCGCCATGAGTAAATGACGGCGGCCAGAGAGCGGGGTCCGACCTGGCGCCTGAGAGCTGCGTCAGAGGCTGCCAGAGAGATGCTGTCGTCATCTTCATCAGTCCCGCCAAACGAAACCAGGCTGCTCGCAGCCGCAGAGGGACGCTGGTCGGGCTGGGTGAAGAACACTGGTGAATTTACTCTGGAAGGAGGAGCGAGGGTCGCGGGCACGGGGCCGGCGAGAGCTCGTCCGCCTCCGGGCGCTCCACAGCTCTACCCCGCCGTTCCTTCCTCACAGGGCCCTGGGAGGAAGCAAACAGGAGGGATCGAGGGGCTGGGTCGTGCGCTGAAAAGAGCGCTAGCCGTGAGCGCAAAGCAGAAAAGCTGAGAGCCTCGCAGTGCGGGCAATCAGCGGCACTAATAGCGGCGTCTGCGTGGGACTTATCCAGGCAGAGCGTGCACTCAGCGCGGCCGTCATCAGAGCGCAAGGCTCGTTGCACAAAGTGCAGCGACGGCGTGGCATTAAAAAATGCCGTTATGCTCTTTTAAGAGAATAATAACTCTTAATAATATCGCCGGAAGCAGCAGGGGAGCGGCGGATCGGAGCTTGCCGGTCTCCAGCTGCAGAGCTTGATCGACGGCGAATTCAACGGCGTTCAAGTCAAGTGTTCAGCGAGGAACAGAGTCCAAGGCTAAAAGAAGAAAAATCTGAACTTGATCGGCGAAATGGCCGCATTTATAGAGCCGGTCGGAGCCGCCATGCAAATGGTAAAGCGGCGCGGCTATTGGCCGCCTCAGTTCCGCCGTCAAGCGATTGGTTCGTCGAGTTAACTTTTACGAACCAATCAGCGTGCAGTTGCACTGCGTGATTGTACAAGGCTTCAGTCGAAGAGGAAAAGGACTTTTCCCATAGCGTCTTACGACGCAGTACTCGTTCCCATATCTCAGGGAACCCACTGTTCTTGAGGTGAGTCGGCTCATAGCTCTGCCTCAACAGTGTGATACACTCAAGAGGGGCTACCAGAATTTCAAACAGGTTTGATTTTCATCTGACCATACGGTTGCCCATTGGGAGCTGATCGTGAGGGGTTAATCAGCCCACATATACTACACGATGCATGACGCACGATTAAGCTGAAACTCAGGCCGATCCAAAAAATAGTCGCAAGAGTGAAAGATTGGCTGAAAATGGGCTGAAAATCGCACAGTGTAAGACCCATTTAAGTCCAGCACTGCAGGAGCTGTGAGTAATGGTGATCTAGCGGTAGGAGGCTTGCTTTTGGACCTAGAGGCTGTGGGTTCAAATCCACCATTGGATACCTGGACAAGACCCCTAATATCAACTTACGCTACGGAGACTGTGCCTGTAATTAGGAAATCAAAGTCGGTCTGGTTAAGAGCATTTGCTAAATACATATAGAGGCACTGAGAGACAAACATTGAAAATAATAAGTGTGTCTCTAAAACAGATCTGTTTCATAGCCAAGGTGCATTAAGGCAGGTTTTACACTAGAGATGAACTGATTCAACTTCTTCAGTCTGATACCAATCACAGTGTTTTGGATCGGCACCATGTACTGCATGCCAGTATGTCATTTTAAAAGCTTTGTCTAACTGTGTGAAAGAGACTGGGATCATGCTGCAACATCAGCCCCCATGGCCACCTTTTCATGATTTTAATCTTAGTCCCATCCTCAGACTATGCAAAATTTATCAAGATATTTACATATTTTTGATGTATTAAATAGTTATGTGTGCATATTCATTCTATTAATTGCTACTAAAAGAACAGTGACTACTTGCCTGGTTTCCTTTACTTTCATGTACAACATGCTCTGTAATGGCAAAATGGCTCTTATTCTTACCACATCTCATGACACTGTGTACCCCATTTTTGAGGGGACATCTTATGACCACAGGGTCAAGGTTGGCCAGACACTTTAAAACAGCAGGCCATATTCATCACAGCAGTAACACTGACATGGTATTTCCAGTCACCAGTCTCATGTTTGGCACAATGCAGGGTTTTGCATGTGGAGGTATGACAGTTGTTTTACGAGTTTCTGTGGCCAGGTATCATGTTAATTTGACTCTCTGGTCGCTTCATTAATTCATTAATAAGCACCAATAAGAAACATGTAATCATGTAATAATCTACAGCAGGGTCAAATTAATGCAGTTTCCTAAATGGTTAAATGTCTACACTGATATAATTTGTCATTTAGACATATTAAAAACTCAGTTGTTAGTGCTTAAGATACTTTGATTAACAGAGATGAAACATGGAGCCTTTATAAATGGAATCAATTTCTAATTGGTTTTTTTTAGTATAAGTATATGAAATGTTTTTTGTTTTTTGTTTTTTTAATTCAGGGTTTAATAAAGTAAAAACTGAAGACTGGCTCTCACAATAAAAATGAGTATAAAGTCTCAATATATTTGAACTGAAATCAGTTTTACACAATGTATATCAGCTTACAATCAGTCCTGCTGTCGTGGTGCCGGGAATCACAAGGGCGATAGGACGCACTTAGAATGCACAAAAAACAGTTTATTTAGAAAGAAAGCAGTGCAACAAAGGCAGAAAAACTCAGTCCAAAAAACACAAGAATCAAAAACAAAGTATCAACTGAAAGTTGCAGCCCGTGTTCCCAGTCGTAAACGGCAGAGAAAAGCAAAAGCCTCTGTGAGTATCCAGAAAGGTAGGGCTGGGCGATATGGAAAAAATCTAATCTCGATATTTTTTTCCCATATCAGCCGATATCGATATATATCACGATATAAGTCAAATTACTGTCAAACCACCTTTTCATTTCTGAGATGTGAAAACATAACATTATTTTTAGTTAAATATTTATTTTGTCAGAAGTTGAACATGAAAACTGAGTTGCGCCTGTTGTTTAGGTTTTGTAGCTTTATGTCATATAATAGTGCTGACACTGTAGACATAACTACTAGAAATAGTGGGAACATTGTCTGTTTTATTGTCGAGTTGCAGAAATTTGATTATGCATTTTATGGCTTAAAATTCTAATTCAAATTATTTGTCCATTTGGTATCCATCAGAATATAGATTTCTTTATTTTATAAATCAATGTTCTATATTTCTTCTTTCCTAACATTATTAAATTGAAAAAAAAAAACTAATCAATTGAAAATAAGGAAATACTTATGTTTTGGGTCCTTTTGAACCAATCTGGCCTACAAAATAAGTTTTTCTGGAAGAGAACTACATTTACCACAATCCCCTGCGCGCCCCTCGGAGCCGCGTTACTATAAAGCGTTAAGCGCGCGTTCGGGAATAAACGATGGAAAATCTATGAGAAAATCTCAATAAACGGCTGTACTGTGAGTAGAACGCTAGTTGTTGTGGTTATTTATCAGCTAAAATATGTCTGTAATAAAGGGGACGTTTAGACCGAACTGAGCTTTTTAGAGAGTAAACATCGCGAAAAATGCCATTTATGCGTTTTTATGCATTTATTTTTCTTTTTGTGCACCGAACAAAATACTTTCACTTACACAGGGATCGGGTCTTGTCTTGATCGTGCCACTGAAAACAGTAATAATCGTCCGTGTGAAACACAAGCAGCGCATGCTCTAGCAAGTGAAATAAATTAAACTAAGTAATTATTTGTGTATTCGAATAATCGTTTCAGCGCTAGTATTACCGGTCTTTGTATGAACATGCTTTCGACGCAGTTTGCAGTGTGCGCATTGGACTATATCGAAAATATTTCCAAACTGCGCAATTCTTTGGACCCTTTTTTCTCAACAATGTCCTCGTCCTTTGAGCCTTGTTCAGTGTGTCTTCTTCTATAACGGTATTGCTTGTCGTCATTTTTTTCTATTTAATCTCGCTCACTATCCTGACATACTCTCGTGCACGGCTGTAGCACGTGAGAAACCGTGTGACGTGAGAGACCCTCTTGTGACGAGAGCTGTAACTCTTTTGCAACCACGTGATTGGTTCGGCTCCTCTGTCTGTCAACCTGACTGCCGTGAGCGGTAGCCACACGATCGGTTCGGCACGGCGCTGTTTTTATTACTGTTGGCTTCTCATGAAATCGAAACGTAGACGGAATGAGTGCTATCGACTTTATATCGACTATATCTATTTTTTCTATCGAGGAAAAGCAATTTCGCGATAATTATCTTCATCATTTTTTCGCCCAGCACTACAGAAAGGGCGAGGTCCTTACACCCCAAGACTCACGAGGCGAACTGAAACGACCAAACTCGAGAAGCACGGCAGCTTGGTCAAACGGCGCTCACTGGGAGCCACGAGCCTGCAGGGAAACAAAAAAGACAAAACATGAACGAGAGGAAAAGAAATCCGGACAAAAACATAAGACACCGTAATCCACAGCACGTAAGCACGAGGGTGACGAACACAATGGAGACCTCCTGGCCGACTGGTTAGTGCACGCCCCAATCCCCGAAGTGAAAGTAACGACGCACAGCTGAAAGAAATGATGAGCGAAGGTATGATCTAAACAGAATCTAACCTACTAGGTAGGGAACACGAAGTGAGACAATAAATGCGGAAGTGGGTGTGCTCTAGCCAGGGAGTGACTACTCGCGAGGGCACGCGGTAAAGACGCCAAGAACCCGGAAGTGAGGAGCAAGCTAACGGGGAAACGCTAAGCTAACCGAAGACACACAAGGATTCACAGACACAATGGGAAAGGCACCGAAAGTGAGTCTTGAGGACAGCACACGTATACCCCCAGGTCAGAACTCCGGCGATTGCGGGCGTAGCACGGCCGGCGAGGGAGACGCGGCCGTGACACCTGCATTGTTGACTTGTAGTAAAAACACTGTTAAGAGTTCTTTTCTGTCATCCACAATTTCGTCTTATCCTCAATCAACCGAGTCTAGTGAAATACATTAGCTTCAGTTCTTGCTTTTACCTCAGAACTGTATAACATGTTGCTAGACAAATATTTACTATACTACATTTCACTCCCGCACTCTATACACATAATAGCATTCCCCTAGCTCTCTCTACAGTAATTTGTGACAGTAATGCTGAGAGCTGTTCCAGAGGTCTGTGTGTGTGAGAGTATGTGTGAATGCGTGTTAGTGTGTGAGAGAGAGATACAGAGTACAGTCAACTCCAGAAATATTGGCACACCTCAAAAAAGTGAAGTTGGCCCTGTGATCGAAAGATCATCGGTTCAAGTCCAGGCTCAATAAAAGGTACCACTGAGGTACTCATGAGCAAGGTACCATTCCACCATTTTGCAAAAGCCTTGTTTTATCTTTAAAATGTTAAAACACAGTAAAATTATTGACACTATTGAATAATACTGTAAAGACAAAATGAATTTGCATTCTTTGGGGAAAAAAGTCTTGAGGTTTTAATGTCTATGAACTGTGGTCTAGTAGAGTGGGGAGACTCGAGACCAATCAGTTTTTAAAAGTCTCGGTCTAGTCTCAGACTCTGGATTTTATTTCGAGACCAGCTGAGACCACACTTCTGAGAATATTACTATTAAAACTCTTTAAGACAGATGCAGGCATTTTGCTTTGTTTATTCATTAGTGTTTAATAATTCAGAATCCCTTTAAGATTATATTCATTTCTCTGTACGTGAAATTATTTCTGAGTAATTCCAGGCATAGAAACTGAAATAATTGTGTAAAAAGGCATTGATTATATTATTCGCGATGTAAACACATGCCTTAGCGCTCGCGAATCTCATATGGAATGCCCTCATGCCCAAAAGCAGCTCATTTTATAGGCCAAAATAAGTCCAAGTTACCTCAAAACTTTAGCATTTCTTCATTTACATTTAATCAGAAAATCATTTTTACATTTTATATTGTTAGCAAGTAATCAATAGAGAAAAAAATAAATATAGAAAAATGCATTGTTTGTTATCAAATAATTTTATTCTGTATCCAGATAGATACCAAATCGATGAAGAAGTGTTTCCGCCAGGCACTAACCTTATTATTCTTCATAGTACTGAGCCATAGAATGTCTTTGCTAAATAAAAACTCTGCAAGCCAATAAAACAGTGAGTTTGGTCTTGAGGACTGTTCTGCCACTGTGGTTTGCTGAGTTTAACATATGATGATCAGTTTGGACAACTGCTTCCAGTGAAGTTATTTCCTCATTATAGATATGCAAGAGAGAAATCTTGAATGAACATGTTTAATGTTGCTTAGGTGTTGCATTTTCCACTCATTTGTAAGGTGGTATAAAGCGTGCATTAGTCCGATCTCGGGCTCATCTCGGCCTCAGCCCTTCAGAGTCTTGGTCTTGTCTCGGTCTCGACACATTCTGGTCTTGGCCTTGTCTCGGTCTTGGTTTAGGTGGCGTTATTGCCAAACTCTATACCAAGAAATTACCAGTAGACAGAATTAGGACCATAAAGAGGATGAAAAGCATGGAATTGTTTCAGGAATGCATCTGCATAGTGCCCCCATGAACAGTGAGAAGGAGTATAAGAGAGTCAAAGAAGAGGAAAAAGATCCTAATTTCTGACCAACTCCAAAGTTTAGATGAACCTTGGGGATTCGCTGTTGCAAACTGCAGAAGCAGAGTCCAAAACACAAATCCCAGCAGCTTTGTCAAACAGCATTGGAGTTACAACTTGAATTGTGTGTTGTGGTCAGATGGGACAAAAATTTAGCTTTTCAGCCAGGCACACAATCACCATATTTGGTGAAAAATAGGGACCTGCATTTAAACCAGTGCACCTCACACCCACAATGTGGTGACTTCTTATTTTGTTATTGTTTGGCTGCAAGTGGTCCAGGAGCTCTTGTCAACGCCATTGGCGTAATGAATTTCATTAAAATTCAATACCAGAGCATTTTTGTTTGCTTCTTTTGAAACAACTGAAACTGAGACTGCCTCTCAGCGAGAAGGTCCTGGGTTCAATCCCCAGGTCTTTCTGTGTGGAGTTTGCATGCTCTCCCTGTGTTCACGTGGGTTTCTGCCGGGGGCTCCAGTTTGCTCCCACAGTCCAAAAGCATGCAATATAGGTTAATTGGCAACTCTTAACTGGCACTGTAAGTTGTAACTGAGAGTGTGATTGTGTGTGCGCGCCCTGCGGTGTGTTTGCGCCTGAACAGGGTAGTTCCCAGGATAGGCTCAGGTCCCCACTGCGTCCCCAGTTGGAATTAAGTGGTTCGGATAATGAATGAATGAATGAATGAATGAATGAGGAAAATGAATGAATGAAACTGGGCTGTGACTTAGTCTTCCAACAAATCAGTGATCTGAAGCACATCAGTATCATCAAAGAATTGGTTACAGAATTAAGCTTTTGGCCTCATTGTGTGGCAATATTTATTGAAATCTGGCTTATTATGAAAATTTGTTTTACCAAAGGAAAACTTTATTTCGTTCCAATTTTCTGTTTGTATTTGATAATAAAAATAAGGCTTACCCAATTATTTAAGCACAAAACATTTCTTATTGCATGTATGGTACATTTTATGTATTAATAATTGCAATTTCTCATGAACACCGCCAATATTTCTGCAACTGACTGTATGTGAGTGAGAACTGGCTGTGTATAAATGTGAGAAAGAGAGCAAGCAAACAGAGAGAAATGTGAATATTTGCCATATTCTTTTAATAAATAAATAAACTGAACTGCCATCCCATGCCTGGTAACACTGCAGGCACATTGTCAAAAGTATTCACACACAAACTCATAAACTCTCATGTAGTCTTGTGGGAACAGAGGTAAGTGCAGTAATTCTGCTGACAGATGAATCTGACTGATGCTGCAGCTGGAAGGTCTGCTCTCTGTTTGAATATTATTAAAGCACACAGAGCTTGCCAAAATAGATAAGAAATTCTGTTTAAAAATTACCAATGGTCAGGTTCAAAAAGTCAGATAGAGGTATTACCAGATATTACCAGAACTTCTGCAGTGAATCCTGAAGCATTTTTAATATAATCAAAAGATTATAAAATCTTTAAAAAATCATTTTATGAAGATAAACAAAATCTTAATTACATTAGACAGAAAATATGAAATATGCTGTGCATCAACTATCAGTTAGACTGAAGATGAACACGTCCTTTACATCACAGTGCTCCTACTCCATGAATAAATATTTTGTTATTGTTATTAGTGTGTTCAAGCTCACCTATCACTCGATGGAGGAATGAGTAAAATTTCACTATTATTATCTCTAACTTGAAAATGGAAATAATCAATACATCTCAGGACAGAACAAACTGCATCAAACTATTTGCTCATGCTCCCAGAAAATCTGATGTACAACTGCAATATCTACATTGCAGATTTAGCAAAGATAATAAATGACAAATGCCACAATACAGTCTGTACATTCTCCCTTCAGTATAGGTTCAATTATATTTTCTCATTTCTGCCTCTATTTCCTACTGAAACAATAGGGAGGTGAAAGATGTATGAAGGGTAACAGCTTCAATTACCATGTGTTTATCTAAAAAGCTCTTACCCCAGTCCATTAAGAACAATGTAGTGATTGAATTGATTCAAGTTCTGACTTTCATCAATGTCTGAGTAACTTACAAAAACGTGATGTGTTATATGTAGCAACAAAAATAGAATTAACTTAAAGTGAAATAATTATGCCTTTAAATCTATAGTAGAGTGAGAATGTTTAAAAACAACAGTTAAAATAATTGCATATTTACACATTTTATTCAAGTCTTGCTTTATATTAAGTGACATCTTCACATATGTTTTGGATTCAATTCTAATAATTCGGTAATAATAAACATAAGGCTAAGAGCAATCAGTATTCACTCAAAATACAACAACTTTTAGGCCATTTCCCAGAACATCACAAAATCAATATTTTTGGATCATATTCTATTAAATAAGCCCATCAATACAAGATGACCATACTAAACTCTGTAAAATGCAGGTTTACATTTCACAGACTCCTCAATTTGTGATGAGACCTAGCAGGAAGGTGCAAGGTGTCATGGCATCAGGTTTATGAGGCTGGACAGTTTCCCAGACCAGTAAGACTCCTCATACCCAGGAGTTGAGGTTAATTAAAGTGGCTAACCCTCCCACAAGTCTCAGCTAAGGCTCCTAGCAAAGTAAGAGCAGGTGTCAAAGGTCTGTAAAAGCTCATGTACAAAGAGTCTATCACTGCCAGCATGCCATTATGTGAGACTTTCAGATGACTGTCAGATGAAGAGCCCAGATCCTACAGTGGGTGTTTGAGTTTGATCCAAACCCACCATCACTGTTACAAATCCTTCTCTGTCATGCAGTGCCCTTGGTCCATATGTGAGATTATGTATACACACATGCCAGTTGTTCTCCTGTGGAGTGGAAAGTGTGACCCTAAAAAAATATGACATACTGAACGATTAAAGCTGATTTCAGGGGACAAAGATGTGGACACAGACCTTGGTTGACCTCAGATCTCCCCATGGTTCCTTAAAGACAGTGGAGTTCAGGGTGTTATAACTGGCAGAAGTTGAGATGTGACAGCATGGCTGCTCAAAGCAAGGTGACCCTGAGTAGATGTTTTGGACACAATCCAAAGCAGTCCTGGAAAAGGGTGTCATGTAGGGAGTGCAAGTACACAAGCTGCTGATAGTGGAAAAGGAACAAAAGTAGACAAAGAACACACATGTTGTTGGAACTTCCATATGCTGAGCTTTGAATTAGATGATAGTTATGCAGATCCTTCTATTGACATTTGATCATGTCCCAAGATTCACAAGAGTTCTTCAAACAAGCAAAAGAACTTTTTTAACTTCCTGAGTCATGCCACTTTTTCCTCTAAAGGTTCAACTGCAGCTTTGATCAGGTGGCACCTGGCAAAAAGCTTTTGATGTAAGAAAACAAGATCACGTCACACCACTCCTTCTGCCCCCCAGGAAACTTTCTCGTGATCGTCATGATTTGAATTCAATGTCCTATCGTCCTTTGTAGTGCAGCTCATCAGCAAGATGGGTCTCTATGCATAACATATCACTTAAACTAACACCAAAGAGATCTTTCAGCACAAAAGGAGATGTCCCTGATGAACCCAGGGCATCTCATTACCGCTGATAAACCATTTGGTGCAGCTCTGAAGTACAGTAGCAAACATTATCAGCTTACTAATGGGCCCCATAGCGATGCAGCTCTAGGCATGCAGCCATAATTGCCCCTTCTGCCATACCCAGAGGAATTGGGAATGATCACTGTGGCTCGGGTGTCGGGGCTGCCATGAGCCTTACATCCCTGGGGTGTATTATTTACCTGTGGTAGTGAGTTTTTAGTGGTTTAATTTTTCATGCATTAAGGAAATGGACAAACCTGAAAACAGTGAATATTAGGAAGGTGTAGATGTTTGTAGATGCATTTTAGAGGTCAAAGATGTGACAAGGAGCGGGATCAAGTAGAATGTCTTGTTGTTTATGCTGTATCATGGTCTTTTTTGTATCCTAATTGCTCTCTTTGTCCTCTTACTCACACTGATACACACATACATACACAAACACCTCTCCAAAACACCCACCCTCCTCATCTCTATCTCTCTTTTCACAAACCTTTTTATCCTCTTACCATTTTTCCACAAAGACTACTACAACTCTTGTAGTTGATTAGCTGATTCCCAATATGACCTTTTACTGTATTCCCCATTAGTAGGAAAATGGGATAAAGAAATGGTGTTAGCAAAAGGGCTGGAGGGAGAAAGTGTAAGAATGAGTGCTATTTTATTCTTAGTTAAGTCTGAAAAAGCCTTCACTTTCTCATTAGGTTTTAAAAACCTTGATGAGCAGAGGGCTAACAAAGTTATGAAAGAGTCCTGAGCAAAACATTGCATATGTCAATATCACATCAATTTGTATCCTTACTAGCATATGCACATGATATGCAGCACCCAAAACATGAGTTAATTCTGACCTTTATTTGCTTATTTTGCAAAAACATGACTGGAAACCACACTGAGATGCATAAGGTGTTTTATGCTGAGATTTCAATGTATAAATCACCTCACTACAATCCAAAGACATACTGTGTTAGAAGTGTTTCCTCTCATCTTAACCATTCACAACTTTAAACAGGTTTTTCACTGATACCATATTCAAAAAAGCTTTACCTTGAAATCTATCGGAATACTGAGTGTGTAAAATTCTGATATGAAAGAGTGCCTTCAATATACTGCCAAAGGCAAAGTATGAAAGCACAGTGAGTTATGAATTAAAATGCATAGCGCAAAATGATCAATAATCTGGTTGTGGCAATGTCAATATGTGTCTTAATATGTTTAAATCTTAATATTTATACATTTTAACAAAGAAACAGAAATCTTATTTTTTATGTGATAAAAGGCCTAACCTCAGCTTTCAATGTGTATGAGACATTGAAAGCACATCTGTTCCAGTTTCTGGCTATGCTATTTGTCACGGGTGCGGTCGGAATGACATGAGGCATGGTACGGTTGCAAGCCTTTTATTGACAAAATCCAACAGAACATGGGCATGAGGGCCACAAACCAAAAAACTCGTCTTAAGAAAAAACGGGTAGCACGCCAACACGGGGGAGTGTTATGGCGAGGGTGGACCGACAGGAGACAATGGGGGAAAAGCGAGCCTATATTGTGAAACAGAAACAAGGAACAGGATTAATTAGACAAGGGAAAACCAATAGGGAAGCAAACTAGAAAACAAGCAGAATTAACCAATGAAGGGGTAACCAATGGAAACTAGGGGCAGGACTGAAACAAACAAGAACCAGGTGAGAATGCTAACAAACAGTGATCAACCAATAGGTCACACTGGGACAAGGACAAGACAGCCAGGAGACACAAGACAGAACTGACTTCATCAAACCAAACCAAATAACGGCACCTGCTGGCTGCTCAGTAGAGTCAAGGGGGGCCTGAAGGCCAAAGTCCAGGGGGGCCATAACACTATTAAGCTTGTTGATTAAGAGTTAAAGCCTGTCACTATGTTATCTTTCTCACAATGGTAGCAAGCAACTGGATAAAATGGACCAAAATGTAATTAAAACTTGAGGGAAATTATCTTTCATCTGTACATTCTTTTGTTCTTCTGTGCTTGTTTTGAGAGCCTGTCTGACTTTGCTGAGACGAACCAAATTCCGCTCATGGAGTGTGATTTGTTTTTGATGTTCCCCAACTAATAAACCAGGTGTTAACACGTGCAGACAGACAATGAAGGGCTGGGGAAATGCTCACAGTTCATAAGCATAATTAGCTCATGAATAATCATATCATGCTTGCAAGACCTGATGCTTTTTTTACTCTCCACAAAAAACACAATAAAAGTTAACTTTCCTTCTAGCTCTTAGTTCTAATTTTCTTTTTCCTTCTTGCTTTTTCTCAAAGAGATTTTCCTTTTTACCTTCTTCCCTTTGCATTTAGAAATCTGCATGATGCAAATGAACAACTGAAAGAAATCATTCCTGCCTCCCAATCCCAAGCCTGTCTCACTGAGATTCTTCACAGGAGCTAACCATGCCGAAGCTGGAGAGCCCCTCTTCAGGATGGAAGGACGGGGTGCATGACCCACATATTTATCTTGTCCACTCCCTTTTGAGTCCCCATTGTGGTGAGGACGGCTCAATCAAGCAACGTTGTGTCTTCGTACAAAAGACCGCATGACGCAACCCCCGAGGGCAAGCAGAGCGCTGGGCTGAGATAAGGGGTGAAGGTGGGACTGAACAGCATTATCACCTTTCCTTAGCTGCACATAAACCACCAAACCATGACTTCCATTCCCATACATGCTATTTCTCTCAGCCTCAGATATGACCAGTCAGTTAACACCTTATTACATCCCACAAATGGGAAAAAGTGAAATGAAGGTATGTGTTTTCTGTATCTTTCTTCTCCAGAAATGTAAGCAATCTCAAATCTTGTAATGCTGCTGAAATGCAGCAGATCAAGAGCAACACATGTTGTGAATCATTCCCATTTGACCCCTATCAGGGATGACGGTCCATCTGAACTGACTTACTTGATTCTTTTGTAGAACAAGCAAGTCACAGTAGAGGATAGGTTTGGTGATCTGTGTCTGTAATAGAGTAATACAAAGATTTGCTTCTACAGTCATCTGAAGGGCATACTGCCTATTCATCTTCTGTACTTTACATCAGTACGTCTTATTACACATTTTTAAACCCTTTTAAGATAAAACAGCAAATATATCCTGAAGTTTCCATTTCGTTTGACCCTTTTTCACAGTAGCTAAATCCATGCAATGTTGCACTGATAATCTTTTTCTGAGACTTTTAAGTCACAATAAAATAGATTATTACTGTGAGACTTGATAACATGGATGAAGGAAGAAAGCGATCCCCTTCCTTTGTTATGACCTAGGCAGAGGTTTGTGGGCAGTTTGTTTATGTCTCTGCCCTCCTAAAATTCGCAATGAAGTTAAATGCGTGTGGTTTAGAGTGTGTAAACCTGAACTTTATTTCCCTTTTATCTAAAGAGATCCAGAGGTAAAGCTGCAAGTCTTCCTAGCCAGGGCTGTGGTTGAACTCCCAAGGCAGCTTAATGCGTGCAAACGGCACTTAAGACACGTCGTTATTAAGAGATGTGATAAATCTGACAAGTGGAACGGGCCCTGCATGATTAATGTTGCATTATTTATGGCTTCCAACTTCAGCTCCTTCTAAAATATCTGTCCTGGCGGGATACCGTACTTAATAAAAACCGGAGATAGGGAGCGAGGACAATGTATTTGTTTTATATAGGACTCTGCATGGCAAAACGAGGTGGTGATTGTGTAAAACAAGTAAAAGTTATTTAGGATTTGGGACTTGGTTTTGCAGGATGATTTTTATTAACTTAAAGCATCTGGCAGATGTTATTGTTAGAATGAATTACATGCAAAATGGAGTAAATAAAGGTCAGGTGTCAAGCTCAGGGCTGGAGGTGGCAGTACTTTAGGTAGGATGCTACCTAACAGTCAACCCAGAATCCTTACAATATTGGTTTATAGCCAGTTTTTCTAATATTAGGTCATACAATGCATAATGAGAGAATATTAGTTTATGCCATGGCATTGAGGGTATTACATCAGCAGTTTCCTCACTCAATATCAAGGATGTTAGACTAACGCATAATTAATGACCATAGTGACTGAGGTAATTCCCACTTTTTTCATCTAAAAATGTTTTGGCCTGATTACAGTATTTTGCTGCTTTAAGTATGACATATTACTAATGCATCATTATACATACAGTGTACAGCAAAATCCAGTAAAAAAGGATTTTAGATAACCATCTGTCGGAATGCTTCTCTCTCACTACTTCATCTACCCACCTTCTAAATTTGTTCCAACTCTTTCTCACTGTCTTTGCTGTCCTCCCTCTCACGTATCTCCTTCCTGCTTTACAAACCACTGTGTCATTTTTTCCCCACCACTTTCCACACACACAGCCCTGTTTATTTTTTCTCCATGTTTGAGGGAAGCAGATTTGGAATGAGTTCAGTGGGGTCGACTCGAGCTTCAGCGTCCCTCCTGGGAAGCCTTCGGTGTCCTTCATCCCTTAATGTAGTTGCCTTTCGCTCCTCATCCCCACGAAGACGGTGAGAAAAGAGCCCTCACGCAAGCCATCCTGCTCCCCCCATTAAAGGATGGAAAGAACGAGGCGAGCTCGGGGAGGAATGACACTTAGATCAGTTGCCTTCCCGCTGTCACTACAATGCAGTGGATGTGTAAGCTAAGTATAGCGGTGGGCCTGGTGCAGTGGCATGTGTTGGGAGAGGGAGTGGGGGGGTTTACATTCACAGCTTCTGAACCTGAGATGCTGAAGAAGATATAAAAGGAATAAAAATGCAGGTAGGAGTTCAAAGGTAAAAAGTCCCAGTGATTTGATTAAATGGAGGGAGGGTGGTCAAAATAGTGTTCCAACTGCTGACAGAAGAGGCTACAGAATGACCAGAGGCTGATCAGGAATGGTGTAGGAATAGTCTAACTTGCTTCTTCACCCCCTCTTCTACACATTCTGCACACAAGAGTAAATACTTTTAGTTTTAGAGTGCTTATGTAGTAATAATTAAATTAATAATAATCATTTTTTATAATTTTTTAAATATTATTATTTTTAAAAAATAATTCTTGGGATGTGGCCCTGTGCATGGTTGGCTGATATGGTGTCAAAACACACACAAGCACACTCGTGCACACACACACACACACACACACACATGCGCTTAATATGCATGAATTAACATTACACATATAGATGAAGTGTGACAAGCATTACCACTATAAGCTGTGACACATTAGCGTCTCTGTTTATACGCTTTGAAACTCCAAACACCTGGCAATCTCACTAACTCGCATCACCACCCCACCCTCACACCTAACAATTAATAACGTTTGGGACCCACATATCTGATACACACCCAAACCTGATGCTGATTTACAGGCAGCATGCGAGCAAGAGGCTGGGAAGCAGCCAGGAGATGTTTGAGATGGTAATTACCGTGAAGCACAGGAAGTTATGATTTGAGCGATTAGGAGGAAAATAATGTGCCATCAGTGCAGGGATGGCATTTGGATGAATACAACGTGCTCGGGATGAGTCATCTTAATAAGTAGATGCACAAGGGAAGTGATGACTAGTTAGGGGGAATGAAAATGTGACATTTCAATGAGACCATTTTCAGCTGTTTTGGCAAATAACAACACAGTAGTTTTGAAAGCACAAAATGTAAAAATAAAATACTGAATTTAGAGATTAATAAAATATTAGCTGCGCTAATTTATTTATATCATAACCTAAACTTGAATACTTGGATTGTTTTTAATGATGAAGTTGATTACATATCAGTAAAATAGTAAATGATTATGTTATGTATGTAAAATGGAATTATTTTGTCTTATGTTTCTTTAGTCTGGCATTCACACTAACCCCACAAGGCCCCCTAGTGGACATACTATGAAAATATTCACAAATCCAATTAGCCTCCACATTCAGTTCTAACTCTTTTAATTCTCTTTTCCCCTTTCAGTCAGTCCACCAGTCAACCATATCTCCTCTCAACCATGAGTTTATTAGCCTGTGCAAGGCAGAGTATACAAATACAATTTCTGCTTCTATTATGCTGAAAAGTGTTACACACCTCTTCTAAAAGTAAGATGGCCACACGCATTCATCTTCCTACCCATTTCTTCTTACATTTACATACTCAGCATATTAGCATAATACAACATCTCACCTACATGCCTATATAAGACCTGCAATTAAAGATTATTTTGGTTGTTTTGATTATTTCTGTCACACCATGTCTGCTTGCTGTAGGTGTGGCTCATGGTTGCACACATGTGAAGGAATTTGATACTTAAGCCTGATGGCTTAATAAAAGAATATAACATTAATACATGTGGTCACAATAAAAATGAAATTTAAAATGATATTATACACATTAAAGTGCAACTGTCATGGTGCGTGTAGCCTTTATAATGTGCAAATACAGTAACTATTTGCACGGATTACCAGTAAGCTAACTTAGCATGTTAGCTGTCGAAACTTTACTAAAATATAATTTGCTTAGCCAGCAATATCGGTTAGACCTGGCTTTCACACAGATAAATAGACATTTTATAGCAACATTGGTTTTGTAACCTGTTGGGGAAAGTACAAAGCGGTCACACATTGAAAATAAAAGATCTACATTGTATCAGTGTACCTACAACAGTACCTTAACTCACTAAGAGTTTTCAAATGTACCCGTGAGAAGTAGACATCACAGCTTCATGGTGCTTTTGTTTTTGATGCCAGTGCACACCATAGTTCTGCTGTGAAATAATAACTGCTTTACAAACTTGCTTCGAATTCAACGGTAAAAAGCTCCCATAATTTTGAAGGTTGCAGCGTCATTCATACCTTCATCCTTAATACAGAAAACAGACATGGCAGACAATGGAAGTGATACTGAACTATCCTGTAGTACACTGGAATTACAAATACAATACATTGACATTAAAATAAATAAACAAAATGTTATATTCAAACTGTTGTAGGCCTAAAACCGGCACAATGCCTGTACCTACTGTACTCCCTCACATATAGACACAAAAACTCCGAAGTCCACCAGGGAAACTGCAGAGTTGCCCTGAATTATTTAGCAACCTCAAGGTATCTCACAGCAATTTACACTTGCACAAACATACACACACACACACAAATCCAACATAGCACAATACACGTATTTCTATACCTTCCTGTTTTCCTAGGTAGGTGTAAACTGCAAAATGACTTCTGGTACCTGTATACATGTGGATGGTATGTGATACCAAGACAATGCAGAAATGCGGAATGTGCCTTCAGTATAATTTATGTCCAATATAAACAGTGTAGGTAAGCAATAGATGTTCCTGTAGCTTAGCAACAGACCCAAAGACTGATGTCACTGTGTGGACTGAGACTGAGCTCAGCTAGGCCTGAAGATATAGAAGAAGACTGTCAGAACAATAGATTCCTTTGTCCAAGATGGATGGAAAGATGGATTCAGTGTAGATTCTGTCCTCTTGAGCAATGAGCAAACAGTGAACTTGGCAGAGATGGAGTGATTGGAAATGGAACGAGGAAGTACAGTGGTCATTCCTTCCTTCTGACTCATCCTATGCCCAGTTTTTATGTTATGTTTTTCAATGAATAATTAGGGGAAAACTGCCCTTCTATTAACACACACCCACACAAACACACACATCCTAATGAACCCTAATTGTAAATGCAGTAGACAACAAATTTTATGGAGCATGTGCTGAGATGAGTGCTATCTAATTTTTACAAATGCCATTTACTTTACTGAAGTGCCATTTATTTTTACTTTGATCAGTGGTCAGACACATTTGTTTTTGACAATGGTCAGAAGTTATTTTAGTGTACACAGTTCACAACAACCTTTTTAGCCCATGCTAGTTAGCTAATTTTTGCTTGTTCATAACAAGTTGATGAAAGGCAGAAAATTAAGACATCCCTAATTTGGGAGATTTAAATAGACTGATTTTCTTTCCTGTAGAATAACAAAGATGACGACCCAAATGCAATGCTTTACAAGGTGAATTTTTTATGTTGCTTATGGAGACAGATAATTTCAGCACAAATGATACAGCAGTTGGTATATGTGACTCTGCACAGCAAAACCAGTCGCTTGTCGCAACAGAGGTTTCCGACCATTTATGTTGCATCGGGTAAGATTTTGGTTTTTTTGTTTTTAGTGTTTTGAAACAGTGGAAGGTCTATACTGTACTGTTGTGAATACATTTCGCTGAAAAACTTACCCTTTCCACTTCTTCCACCACTTACCCAGGTCATGTATGGTGTTGATGTTCTGTAAATTCTTAAGGCTTTGAAGACATTGTTTATGTTTCGAGGTGCCGGATAAGCTTCACAGTAAGCTTCATAGTTTAGTTTATTCAAAAATTCTGACAGATTTTTTTTATAACAGCAATAGCCTACTCCTATTTAGGTTTTTAAAGCTCTGTTTGTGAAGTGTGTGATTTGGCATTTTTTTTTCTTTACCATGCTTTAAAATGCTGAGTAAACATTCCAATATTAAAAGGTTAAAGTTTTCCATCGCTATGATGGATTTCTGTCAACGGAGTGCACTAAAGGTTAATAATGAGATTGATGCGGATCTGAAGGAAAAAAAAATGGGGGCAGCCAAAGTTCTGGAAAGGCTGTCTTTTTCTTTGGTTTAATCACGATTTAATTATTCTTCCTGAAAATAAAAATAAACATTATGGTTTCGGTAGTTCGCTTAAACATTGACGGCTGTGGAGTAGCTTACAGGCTGCAAGCTATTTAAGGGTAAGGGGAAAATAATTCCCCAGCATTTAGTGCCACATCAGTCTCAAAGGCTTTTAATGTCCCAAAATGAAGACGAGATCTGCAAAAGGGTGAATGGCACAGGCTTCTTGTTACCTGGCATATCCAATAATAATAATAATAATAATAATAATAATAGGCTAGTAGTAGTATGTTTTACATTATTTTCAAAAAGATCGGAATAGAACGTATTTATGATTGGAAGTTAGTGGTGTCTCATGAAGTGTTTCATTCGCTAATAGTAGCTAAAAAAAAGGTCGGAAAACAGTGGAGAAAACCTAGTGCTTAAATAGATAAAGAAGCCAGAACTCCGAAGCTCAAGATCCAGGACAGTGGCTCCGGCGTCGCAAGTGCTGCGAGAGCTTATGCTCCGTTAAAAATAAATAACAGTATAGCCAAGGTGGTATGAGCCCGCGACACAGAGAATTTGGTTTAAAATAAATAATAAATGAATAAAAATTTCAGTCAGACGATTTTTTTTCTTTGCTTTAATCATGACAGCGTTCTGTTATTAACATTTACTTGCACTTGTACTTTCATTACTCAAGTACAGTTAGTTATAGATTACTTGTAATACTTAAGTAGAGTAAATACAAGATACTTTAAGACTTTTACTTGAGTGGAATTCTAGTTGGTGACTTGAACTTTTATCAAAGTACATTTTTGTGAGGGTATCTGTACTTACACTTAAGTGTGACTTTCAGGTACTTTATACAAGACTGCCACACACTCCCCACCTGAAACCAAAAGAATATGTGATTTCTCAGGCCATGCCACCTTGTTCCACATGGCCCATAGGCATTTTCTGCTGTGTGCAAGAGTCAGCATGGGCACTCTGACCAGTCGGTGGCTACACAGCCCCAAAGGCAGCAAGCTCTGATGCAATTTGCGATCTGACGCATTTCTATTTTAAGCAACATTAAGGTTTTCATCTGTCTTGTCCAGAGCTGTTCTTCAGTGACATCAAACCAGCCTTTGCTCCCAACATAAATAACGGAGACTTGAACACCTTTGCCCCGTCAGTATTTCATGAGTAGTACTTCCTTCGCTAGATATTAACCACTGCATACTAAAAACACCAGACAAAACCTAGTGATTTGGAAATGCTCTGGCTAAGTTATCGTGCCTTCACTGTTTGGTCCCTAGTTGCAAAGTTGCTAAGATCCTTTCAGTTTCCTCTATTTTTCTGCTTCCAATTTCAATTGCATAATATATTCCCAATAAATATCTACACTGCAACGAGTAAAACATAGTAAAACAAAAGAGAGATCAGTTTTACTGAGTGCCAGTAGTAGAGACTAACCAATATGTCTTGTATACTGTATCTTTCCTGTCTAATGAACAGAACACAAAGCTTTCCATAATCCTTTTCTTTTCTACACTGTTATTACGCCTTAATCAAAAGACTCCAAACTATTATTGGGTGGCAGAGTGGTTCTTTATCCTCATCCCTGTCTCCAATTAGATCAAAGAGCTCTAGTTAGGGCTGTAGGCCTGTAACAGACATTAAAAGTTACTAACAATGACATGCATTTCTTTTGATTTTTTTTTTTACTTTGCTTGGGTTTAATTTGCTGTGTTTTGGGTGATGGAGTATTTTATACTGGTATATTTTATCACAAATCTTTCAATTTTTTAAAATGTCTGTGTGAGCTATAGGCTTGCCTATAGGTGAAACAGAACCGACAATATTTAATAAATTTTTACTGATAAAGAACGAACACCACACCAACAAGCATAACCAAAACAAGACAGATCAAGCAAACATTAAAAAATTATTTTCTGAAATCAAGTAGGTCTAATGAGAAGCACAATGATGAGTTTATACAGTCTGCAGTCACAGAGATGGCTGATACCATGACTCAAACTGAAATGAAATTAAAATGTGAGCTTTTAGGCCCAAATGGAATTCCCTATTTTTTGTTACAAAGACTTGTTATGATATTTCAATTTTAAAGGCCTATGTGAAACGGAAGGGTCAGGCTGGGTTCTTTGTTTATATTTCAGGTTGGAATCAGTCAAAATATCTTGAGATGCTTTAAGGAAAAGAAGACATTTTTGAGGCGCAGTATGCTTTGTTTGAAATAGAAAGTACTGATAGACAATCAAGACAAAATGGTGAATTGATGTGCTTTTCTGCAATTTTAGATTTTTAAATTAACAGTGGGTTAATGAGGCCCCAAAGGTGCAAGACTCAATTACAGACCAAAGAGGTCTTGGGTCAGAGACTGGTACTATCCTTCCTACAGCACTACCTCCCTTGATTCTTTGAGCAAGACCTTTACTTCCAGGGAGACTGTCCCTGTAATTTGAAAATGCTTGTCTCTCTGGATCAGACAATTTGATTAAAAGGTAAAAGAAAAAATCGAGTGATCAAAGTATGAATGACATTTAGAGATCAAAAAGTTCTAGTTAGGGCTGTAGACCTATAATAGATATTAAGCACTATTAACTAGAAATGTAGCCGATCCGATATGTGGATCGGCATCGGTCCGATAACCCGCTCAAACAGCTGGATCGGGTATCGGCGGCATTCGGCTGTTCTATGGAGCCGATCTGTGAATGCGTGTGCACTCAATTATGCACGTTATGCATGGGAAGTGGCACTGCGGTAAAGCAGAGCTGAAAGGATTGTTCCAGTAACTCTAATAATTCTATTACAAAAATGGTCGAGGCAAATTTTTCTAGAATCGAAGCTTCGTTTAATTCATTTTACTCGCTAGAGCAGCTCCGCTTGTATTTCACACGGAGGCTTAATAGTAACACACAGCGTTTTCAGTGGCGCGATCAAGACAAGACCTGATCCCTCTGTATGTGAAAGTATTTGTGAGATGTTCCGTGCACTAAAACAGAAGTAAATGCATAAAAACATTTTTCGACATTTTTCGCGATGTAAACACACGCGCTGTGTTAATGACCGTGCGCTTGAGCGCCGTTACTCGCTAAACGTTCCAGTTCGGTCAAAATGTCGCCTTTATTAACCATATTTAAGCTGATAAATAACAACAATAACCAGCGTTCTACTTACAATTCGGCCGTTTATTTAGATTTTCCCATAGATTTTCGCATCATTGTGACGCGCTCCGGGGCGCGGCCAGAGGATTGTGGGGAATGTAGTTATCTGCAAAAGCAGCTCATTTTATAAGTCAAATTGGTTCAAAATGACACACTTATATTATATATTAGTATATTTTCAGTTGATCTTTTTTTTTTTCAGTTTCATAATGTTATAGTGTAATCAATAAGAAAGAAGAAATATTTATATGTCTAAACAAACAATTTTTGAGAACAAATAATTTAGCATATACCTGTGTAATTATTATTACATTGTTTTAGTTAATTTAAATCAAGCATTTCCTTAAGCATAACAATAATCTCAGTCATGTATTCAGACATTTTAAAGCATTATTTTATGTTTAAAAAAAGACTGTGACTGTATCGGATTTGTATCGGTATCAGCAGATATCCAAATTTACAATATCGGTATCGGTATCGGACATTAAAGAAAGTGGTATCGGCCCATCTCTACTATTAACAATTAAATGTATTTCTCTTGACTTTTTCTATTAATCTGTTAATGGATGGAGTTAAACAGTAAAAGCAAACATCGGGTAAATAAAATGATATGAATAACATTCTGAGCTAAGGCTGGACACAGAATTGCAGCATGTAAATTTTCTATGTGTAGAATGTTTTTGCATCCTTCAAGCAATTTCCAAAATGGGGTCTAGCTTTTTACAAAGTAGAGTGATTCATGACCCTATAAAATATGAATTTTGGAACTACAGCCTTATGTCTGCAGAAACAATAACGGCCAAAGCATATACCTAAAAAGTACAATACCTATGTCAGAGCCGCTTGGGACAGGAAAGTGAGCAAATACAGCACAGAAAGAGGTTGTGCCTTTTTGATTGTCCTTGGACAGCTCCTACAGTGAGCAAGGATCCACTTTGCTGTATAAGAGAGTGTGGGTGAGGTACAGCAGGTTCTTGAGGTCGTGAATTATGTGTGCAACAAAGTGAGAGTATGCTTGAGTGCGTGAGTGGGTTGCATATGTTGGTTGTAAAGAATGAGTTCCATTGTGTGGTTGTTTGTGTGTGCATGTGTGTGTGTGTGTGTGTGAAACATGAAAGGGACATAGTTGGGGAAGGTTATAATGTGTATTAACTATTTTTGGTGATTTCATGTCTGTGTGTGTTGATGTATGTGTGTGTATGTGATCACGTTTCACATTCAGGTGCTTGCAAGTAAGCACAGATCAAGATGTGTGTGTGTGTGTGTGTGTGTAGGGTAAATAATGCAAATAAGGCCCAGCTTCTGTGTTCTTATGCATAATGTATGTAACCCATGAAGAACCCAGCAAGGCAGAACTTCTCTCTTAACTAGTTTACCTGTGACCTTTCTACGTGACCTTTCTGCTTGGGCCTCCAGTGTTGACTCACTGCCATATGTTTACTCTTGAGGCACTGGATTATATTTCTGTTATTCCACAAACAGCAATTAATGAAGATTTGGGATTTTTAAAGCAGGTACATACAGAAATCCCAAATTTATATCATAATTAAATTTTGTAGCCAACTTGTTTTATGATTAGGGTTAAATTTTGGGGAAAAAAAACCCACAATTTGAGCCTTGTCCTTGAAGTTAATAGAACTGAGAAAGACAATTCGTTCAATTTTTGGGAGTTATTGTTATGGGCCCCTGGACTTTGGCCATAACAGGCCCCCGTTGACTTTAGTTAGGCGGCCAGCAGATGCCGCCATTTCAGTTTGTTCAATGTGTTGAGTTTTGTCCTGCGTGAGCCCTGTCCGTCAAGCCTGTGGCCCCACCTTCCCTTTGTGTCCCATAGGTTAATCAGTCTTTGTTAGTATCCCCACCTGTGTTGATTAGTTTGGTTCAGCCCCTGTTACTGATTCGTTTACCCCTTTATTGTTTGATTTGCCTTGTTTGGGATTTGGTTTCTGATTGGTTTTTCCCTGATTGGTTAACGTCGTTCCTTGTTATCCTATTTAGGTCCTGGTTGTCCCATTGATTCCTGTCTGTCCACCCTCACACTACCCTCCCCATGTCGGTGTGCTGTTTGTGGTTTTTCAAATTCCAGTTTCAAGTTCAAAGAAGAGTTCTGTTTGCTTGTGGCCCTTGTGCCAGTTTATGTTCTGTGTTTGTGGTTTTTGAGCACCTGCAATAAAATGGCTTGCAAAAAGACCCTGCCTTTTGTCATGCTGACACACCCCACCATGACAGTTATATTTTAAAAAAATTCAATTTCAAGTAGGTGAATTATTTATTTTGGGCAAGGGCTCAATATGTCAGATTTTAACTAACAATTTTTACACAGTTAATAATGCTAATATTTTCCTTGTACAATCAGTGAATCAGTGAACAATGGGATATACTGTACGTGCAGACGTGTGTCAACGAACACAGGCAAATGTTAGTTATTTTTAGCAATCCTTCTGCTCGTCGCTGGTGAGAAAAACATCTCGTTCTCCATTATTAATTCATATCTTGACAGGTAACATTAGCAAGTTCCCCTGTTACGAGGAAACCATCTGTTAAGCAGGACTTTACACAATTAATGGTATATGCCAATACATACAGTACATAGAGTGTTCACTCAGATCACTACATGTGCAGTTTAATAGAACACTTCTTCCCAGGAAAATTCAAAAAGACATGTTATTTATTGTAGATTCAAAATGAACTTTAGAACAGTTAAAATGCAAGGTTAAAAAGGTGAAAATAATGACCTCAGTGTATTACCTATGTATTGGTGAGTAATGGTAAAAAATAAAAGAAGCAGACCTGTATTGATAAAAATGACCAAAAAGGAGTTAAATATACTTTTGATTACAAAATGGCTAAGGGAACTATAGAGAACATCTCACTTCCTTTGTTTGCTATTCTAAAAATAAACTGGCAACTTGGAAATAGAAATGAGAAATGAAGAAAAAAAAGAAAGAAAGAAAGTGAAACAACTAGTGGACCACTCTGCATTTGGACAGTTTTGCAGAGGTTGACATACTGCCAGAGTTATTCTCTAAAAATCAATACCAAAAATGCAAATGAATCATTTCTTTTGCTCCATGGGCAACGCTGGTGTGAATATATATTTATGTCTGAGGCATAAGTAATTTGAGCTTCAAAGTCAAAATATATTGTATTCTAGGGGTCACATCACACTGGGCAGGGTTAGATTGGGCAGTCTGAATCATAATTAACATACAGGCGTCTATTGGGACAGTTAGAAGGATAAGCTGGATATGAAAAAGGAAGAAGTCAAAGTAAAAAAAAAAACAGAGCCAAGCTGATTCTGGGGGAATCCTACAATATAAGAGCAAGATAAAGGCAGATAAGAAATATAGGAGTATTTCCTATAAGGCAAGGGAAAAAAACACTGAAGAAGGCCAGGACCTCATTTAAACCAATGAGACTAATGGATTGAGGAATGCTTCCCTGAGGGGACACAGGTGCAAAAGGTGAAAGTGGCGGCCAGGCGGTGGCAGGCAAAGTACTTAAACTGGAGGTAAACAGTCAGAGATGATCGCATTTAGAATATCTAGTGTATGATTGGACTTCAGGATGAAGATAATTAAGTCTCCAGGGTTGAACCTCCATTTTTTCCACTACCTCACGAAAGTTCTTCACCACCAGGAATCCACATAATTGCAGTTATCAGGTGGATATCAGGGGATCTCTCCAGGCTCCACTATGTGGGTCAGAAAATATCATCTTCTGCAAAGATGTTGTTGAAATATAAAAAATGATTTTGAGTCACATATTGCAAATGAGTCTAATGGACAAAACTTAACTTGGCATTCTTGAAAGTCAATGTCAAAAAACAGAGCCAAGCTGATTCTGGGGGAGCCTACTTTACAAGATAAAGATGAAACAGATACAAATATTGAAGGATTTCTATTTTTCCATTATGTAGTTGGTGGCATAATGGTTAGGGAGTTGGACCCTCAAATCCTGGCCTGGTAAAGGTCCCACTAAGGTACTCATAAGCAACGTACCCAGGCACTGCTCTCTGAGTGCTGCTAAAGCTGCTGTCTGCTCCTTTACGGATAGGTCAACCGCAGAGGTCACATTTCATTGTGGTGCACTATGTGCTGTGCTGTGGTGTATTCACAATGACAATCACTCTCTTTAATGAATTGTCATTAAATTCAAAAATGAAACTTGAACAGATAAAGCAGCATTGTGCTCTCAAAAGAGCAGAAAGAATGAGTGTGAGGGTTCTGAGGATAGCAACACTTTAGGAATATTAGGTTACCAGAGCAAGAAATTCCATGTGTTACAATCAATAAAGCATATTTCACCTGAAGAAAGTTTTCCAGAGTCTGGCAAAAATAAATACTGATTTTATTGCGGCAGAGAGGTTTATTGTGTCTTTATGAGTCTGAATTTCACAGCTCTAATGTGGCCTCACACAGTTTTAAAAAAAGGCATAGCAAGCTCTCAACAGTGTGAGAGGGTGTTTCATAATCAAAGCACAGAGTCAAAGCTGTGAGATAAAAGGAGAAGGGCTGCAAGGCCTGTCTGACAAGTGTGCCAAGCCTCTTCCACCTCTTCCCTTTACTTCACTTCTTTTTTCCCTTTTGGAAAGAGAGAGAAAGGGGGGGGGGATAGGGAGTCAGAGGATGGGGAAGAAAAAAAAACATGGCCATGCTGCGAATTTTGCTCTTTATTGAAAGAAGGGATAGAGAGAAAAAAACATGGCTGCAGCCCTCTCCTCTGCACGGACAGCTAAGGAGGGACGTCACAGGGCGATGATCAATGAGCACCACTTCACAGCCTCTCTAATTGAAACGTCCCTTTCAGGCCTCCAGTGGGGGCCTTATTTAACAAACACACACACAGAGCAGCCCACCTCCCCACTATCCACCAAGGAAGACATACAAACGAAGAAACACACCCACCCACTTGCGAACACATTCGCCTTTACTCAAGGGGACTTGAGGGAGGAGGCGGTAGACTGTCTGACTTTGGTAAGTCCTGTCACTTTCTGCCGCTTCGCTAAGGAATTACTGCAGACTTGAGCACCGGGAGGTAAGCCCACCGCTGGTGAAAACACGGTAGTGGCTCCTTGGCAAAGAGGATTCATGAAGGATTTGATAAAGTTGTTCTCGTGATGGGAATTATATAATAATACAGTACAACGTCATACATTATTCCTGCTACAAGTCAGACTTTGAGGCAAAAAAAAATTAATCCTGACAACTCGCAAATCGCTACTGCTGGAAAATATGACATATTGTAAACCTTAAACACAGTTTTCTCAAACTATGCATGTGTCATAATTTAAAGCACGTATTATTGAGAGAGCTAATGGTTGGAAGAAGGAACAAATTATCTCATCCAGTCCTTCTGACCGCTTTCACTTCACCATCTGCCAGAGACAACATGAAGACCATTACGTCAGACAAAAATCAGTGGAGAGTGATAACCCCATAAGGTTCTTTGACTTGTCTTGACAGTTGTAAAGAAGTGCGTCAGCAGACGTCTGACAAAAGAAAGAATTAGCGGATTAAACAGCCAATCAGGACCAAAGCCATTGAACCATGTTTTGGTTTTCTCAGCACAACCTTTGTGAAAGCTTCAGAGTTGAGATGACAAGATGAGAGAGAGTGTGTGAGGAGAGGCAGAAAAGCAAAGGAACTTAGATAATGGTGAATAACAGATGTTGTTGTTCTACAGATGACACTAATGATGACCTATTGTTATCTGTTAAGTAGAAAGAAACTTTTCCAGACAACATGCAAATGCAAGAAAGTTTGTGCTATCGTTTTCTCAGCACCTTAATATGAACTTTTCTCTTATGATCACCTATATTCAGCAAATGACAGTTAAACTGAAATATCTCTGAGGAAATTCAAAGTTAAGCCAATGTCCAGCTGTGTTTGCTTTTACCACACTCCAGCTCAATTCTGCAACAAAAGGCTAAATGTATGAGCCAACAGCAGGAAAGGAATAAAGTGGTACTTTAAATTAGCATCCTTTTTCTTGAATATTTTCTCAGATCTGATGTTGAGAAGCGATGCTGCTCACTCACACATGGAGGCTCCCTGTTGGCACTGGCTCTTTATTTTTCTTCACGCCAGCGGCCCACAACAGCCGATGCTCACTCAATTTCACACAGCACCCATACTAACCAGGGAGAAGTCACAGGTAGGTGCTGTTTGTGTGGACCAGATATGCCGGATGGATCATATTTAGTACAACACCTGAGAACGTGCCAAATAAATGTTCTTGCAGTAGGAGGAACAAGTCTCGCAAACAGCTGGGGCCCTCAAATCAACTAGGGAATGTAGGTGGAGCAAGCGTTTCTGCACACTTTCTTGAAGACTACACGTTTTAGATTAAAATTTAATTAAATATTGATTGAACTATGAATTTTTGACATTTGGACATCTGAGTCCATACTGCCTTGGATTATGATGGTTAAATACTTATCACTGTGCATTTTGTTGTGAGCAGAATATGACTGTTTTCTAATGATTATAATCGCTGAGGGTTTTACGTGAAATTTTTCAGACTACGTTTCAAACTACGTTTTCGTTAAGCTATCACACATATGATGCCCAAACAGCTTTCCTGGCTTCACTACTGAAATGCTGACAGTGCGTCTGCTCGCTAAAATATGCACATATTCATCAGTGGAAAGGCAAGAGTTATCACACAGTGCAACCTCAATCATCCATTTGAATATATGTGTGTCTGCTAAATATTTATGTTATTGCTGTAGATTTGTATTTATTTATTTACTAATGTTAGTATGATTTACATGGCTAGATGCCTTTCAAAGGCTGGTTAGTGATAAATGACTTTAATAATTAAGGAGATCAAAACTGCTTAGGTCAAAAGCCAAATGGGCAGAGAGGTGAACATTAATATTCCTAGGAGTTTGTGGGGCTCAAACATTCTGGGATATCAAAACAATTATGTTAATGAAATATGAATGTAATGTGGGTGCCCTGAGAGAGAGAGTGAGCTTCTTGGCATGCCAGTCAGTGTGTCTATAATGTAAGCAGGAGAGCAGCTCACTTTAGGCAGATGAAGAGCTGGTAAGGAACATCAGGCCAGAACATGAATCAAACACTAGAAAGTAATCCACCAGAAATACATTATGGACAAAAGCCAACACCTCTTAGTGTTACAAATGCGTAATTTAACAACACAGGAGACACTCATTTCTACTAAAGCTGATTCACTTTAGCGTACAATGTGTACATTAATTAGAATCCTTCTGCCTAGTTTGTGAGCTTGTGTGTCAGGGGCTGCACAATATATCATTTCAGGATTATCATTGTGATGTGCACATGTGCAGTAGCCATGTTGCAGGACGTTCAATGTCAAGTAAGGCAAATTACCAAACATGTCACACCATAACCCTTTTGCTACATGATAGAAAAGAAAAAGTCTCCTGATTTCCATTTTCTAGTACTGGGGAAGTCTGTTTTATATAAACTATAATTTAATGGTTCTGGGATAAAGTTCAACAGAGCACGTATCATACCCAAAAGCCTTAAGAGTAAAGAGCTATTTCTCATTTTATTATTTGTATTTGCTATGAACACTACAAAATACTTCCATCATTTTAAAAATAATAATTCCAAATACAAATATTTCAGTGATCTGATAAAAAAAAGAAAAGAAAACAAAACTGCTGTATTTATTCTATAGCTATGTGTGTGTGTGGGTGTGTGGGTGTATGTGTGTGTGTGTGTGACCCTTTGGCTGGCCCACTGAAAGATGCGTATTTCTGCTGACAGTGCTGAACTGGAGCAGAGCAGCCTGGCTTCTCACCAAGCTATTACTTAATTCATTGACATTTGCTATAATTGCCAGAGGGCAGTTTGCAGTGGAAGTATAGGCTCCTAACAGGATTAGATTAGAAAAATACAATTACCATTTCAGGTTTAAGTGGAGTAATCTAGGAGACACTTTGACATGGGGGGAGCAAAGGAAAGATCTGGGGGCTTCTGGAAGGAACTAGGAGGGCGAAAGGCAGAAAAAGAGACAATTTTCTCCGGAAATGGTAATGCATTAGGTTTAACTGGTTGAAAGGAGGGTTGTTGCGATGGAATGTGGGAAGGGAGGCGTGCGGCTGGTTGTAATGGATGAATTCCCATTTTTCTGTGCTGTCTTGCCTTGGCTCGTGGTTTATCACGGTGGCTTGCAGTCTCTCCTGCAGAAATGGCCTGTCAGGGGTGCTTGGATGTGTCGATTCAGAGATAATGACATATTGAAGGCTATGAACCACATTCGTGTCACTCTTCTGGTAATTGGTTCCTCGACCAGTTTATTGTCTCCCACTGCAGTGCTCATAGCTTGTGTATGTGTGTGTGAGTGTGGCAGTCTCTTAAGGAGCCCAGAAAGGATCTTATGTACTGTTGATTCACTGTCTGCCTTTCAAACTCACCTTTAAAACCCCACTAGATAACATCAGTGTGTTATGCTAAAAACCAAGCTGCAGCTCTCTAAAATGAAAGTTAAAGTGAACTTTCATTAAAGTCAGATACTTAAAAAGTCCATACTCATTTTCTATTGTTGCAAGCCACACTAGCATTGATGAGCTTAGTGACCCTGAAAAGCTGGAGCTCGAAAAGTTACCCTGAGAGGTAACAATTTACATTAAGTGCATTTATAAAGCATTAATGAGGCATTTATAAGAAGCATTTATTCATACATTAAAGATTCTTAAAGCATCTACACCAGCTTTAAATGAAAAATATAACAGCTTTAGTATACATTAATAATATGCATTGTTATTGTTTTAATAAGCCTTACATAAGAAGTTAAAAAAGCTTTTCAGTGCATTATTGAATATGATATAGCATGGGAGTTATGCCCATTCACAATGCAATCTCATACTGGGTGTAAATTTACATTAAAACTTCAAAAAGCATTCATAATACCATTACTGAGCAAATAACTTTAATGCACAATATCTTAAATATAATAATTATTTTTAAAAGTATGTTGGCAGTCAAATGTGGACTTCATGCTTTATGTAACACTACAGACTTGCTCGTTGAAAATTTAAGTTACATTTCTTAGCTTTTATTTCAAGGTTGAGACACCAAGATTCATACACTTTCCCAACATCTCCAAGTGCATAAAGGATGTTACTGTCCTGAAGAACATCACCACTAGAGCCAACAAGAAGCCCTGGTTTACAGCACAGGTGCGTGCGCTGCTGAGAGAGAGAGATGCTGCTTTCCGGTCCGGGAGTAAAGCTGCCCTCAGAACAGCCAGGGCTAACCTCTCTCGCTCCATCCGACAAGCAAAGCAAGCGCATGCAAAAAAGATCCAGAACCATTTTAATGACACAAAAGACTCTCGCAGTCTATGGCAGGGCATCCAGGCTGTCACCCAATACAAGCCAGCACCAAGCAGCTGTGAGGGAGATACCACACTCCCTGAGGAACTGAACAAGTTCTACGCGCGGTTTGATGCACTGAACAACACGCAGACGACGAAAGCAACGCCTCCCATCACCGACCAGACCATCTCTCTGCCTGCAGCTGACGTGAGGAGAACCTTCGCCAAGGTTCGCCAAGAACCTTCTTGCTGTTCATAGACTTTAGTTCAGCATTCAACACCATCATCCCCCAAAGACTGTGTATGAAACTGAGCAAGCTGGGACTGAGCACCTCACTCTGTAACTGGATTCTGGATTTCCTGTCAGAGAGACCTCAGTCCATCCGAATCGGCGACAACGTTTCCAGCACCATCGGGCTCAGTACCGGAGCGCCTCAGGGCTGCGTTCTCAACCCACTTTTGTTCACACTCCTGACTAACGACTGCACCGCCCTGCACAGCTCAAACCACATCATCAAATTCGCCGATGACACAACCGTGGTGGGGCTCATCAGCAACAATGATGAGTCGGCGTATAGAGATGAGGTTCAGCAGCTGGCTGCCTGGTGCAGTGAGAACAACCTGTCGCTGAATGTGGACAAAACAAAGGAAATGATCGTCGACTTCAGGAGAACTCGCTCCACCCACACACCACTCAGCATCCACGGTTCCACGGTTGAGACTGTAAAAAACACCAAGTTCCTGGGAGTTCACATCTCAGACGATCTCACCTGGACCACCAACACCACCTCCATCACCAAAAAGGCCCAGCAGCATCTCCACTTCCTGAGACGGCTGAAGCGAGCCAACCTGCCCCCCTCCCACCCTTACTGCTTTTTACAGGGGCACCATAGAGAGCGTCCTGACCAGCTGCATCTCTGCCTGGTTCGGTAACAGTGCTGTTGCCGATATCAGGCGGCTTCAAAGGATCGTCAAAGCAGCTGGCAACATCATCGGAGCGTCTCTTCCGCCGCTGCAGGACATCTTCTACAAGCGCTGCATCAGAAGGGCCTCCTGCATCGTGCTCGACCCCTCACACCCTTCACACAGACTGTTCACACTCCTTCCATCTGGCAGACGCTTTCGCAGCATCAGGTCTCGATCCTCCAGGATGCGTGGTAGCTTCTTCCCACAAGCCATCAGACTCTTGAACTCACTCCCTGCCATCACACTTCCCCCCACACACACACCTGGACTGTGAAGAAACTGATTCTGTTGCACCACTGCACTTTACTGTACACACCACCGTCACTTTGATGCACAATAACTTTTGTTATGATACTGCACTGCTGCCACTTATTCGCACAAACATTATACGCTGCTGTACAAATGTTTGCACATACAGTGGACATTGTACACATAAATAGCTGAATATAGTATCTGTCATATTATAACCTTCTACCTCGTGCACATTCAATGTAAAATGTCAATTTGCACCTGTTTAAATGTTTGCATATTTGCATGCAATATATACTGAAATATTGTACTTGAAAAATAGTCCGGATATAGTATCTGTCATATTATAACTCTCTACCTCTTGCAATATTCAGTGTAAAATGTCAATTTCAACTCATAAGAATACTGCATTCCGATTCTGACAAAATTTTTACCTCTACACTATGTCTAGTTTTCAATATATATATATATATATATATATATATATATATATATATATATATATATATATATATATATATATATATATATATATATAAAAGAAAAAATCCTGTCTAGTTTAGTGTATATATGTATATTGTCTGGTTTAATGTATATTTTATATTTCTACTTATTTATTGTCTATCCCATGTGCCTAGTCGTGCCACTGCTTATATTTATTCTTCTCTGTTCTACTGTTCTTTGTTTGTTTGCACTGGAAATAACCTGGAGCCACGTCGTCTCATCTCTCTATGTATCTGTACAGTATATAGCAGAGATGACAATAAAGTTGACTTTGACTTTGACTTTGACATCCCTAAAGCAACCACACATATTATGGGAAATGTAGTTTGGCCATACATACCAGGGCCAGATGGACAACAACAAGCTAAACTGTGAATGAATACTGATGAATACGTTAGCATCAGCGGCTTAGTTGAGGACTGAATATATATGACGATGATTTAATCTTTGTTTTAAACTGATAACATTATAGTTAATGTAACCTTCTCGTTTTGCTCGAAGGTGTTTGAAGAAAATTGCCACAAAAATCCATCGGCAAGGGCTGCGATGTGTGGAGTGAAGAAGACAGCAACAAGAGTCGTGTTTTGGCTGTTTCAAACGCAGAGTTTATCTTCTCACGACACCCAAGTATTAGCACTATTTAAAGTGTGGTTTAATGCCGCCAATAACATTATTGCCTATAACTGTGTTAGGTAACTGGTGCTGGGGATGTCTCTAAACATACAATGCTATGCAAAAGTTTGGGCACCCCTCCGAGGTTGCATGATAATTAGCTCTGTCTTCGTGAGAGAAGATCACAGCAAGATGTTTTTTTTTCTAGAGATATATAGACAAGGAGGTGTTTATCAGACCAAAATTCTCAATGTAGCCTTATTGAGTTGTATTAAATAAAATAAAGTTTGAAAAATGGGATGTGCAAAAGTTTGGGCACCCTCTCACTTGCATTACTTTGAAGACCTGCAGTCATTTAATACAGTTTGCAGCACTAAATTGCTTTGATTAGCTCATTAGACCTTAAACTACAAAGACAGCTGCAACCAATTAAAAAATGGTTTAACATATATAAATTGCTAGTGGTACTTGTCCTTGGTTTCCTGTTAGAGAGTGGCAACATGTGAACCTTTGAAGAACTCTCTACTGACTTAAAAACTAAGATAATGCATTTTTATGAATTAGGAGAAGGGTACAAAAGATTATCACAAAGGTTTGGACTGTCTGTCTCAACAGTCAGAAATGTAGTTGGGAAATGGAAGGCCACAGGAACAGTCCTTGTGAAGAAAAAATGTCATAGACCAAGAAAAATATCTCAAAGGCACAGGTGAAGACTGGTTAGAATTGACACAGACAAACCACAGACCACCTCCAGAGAGCTACAACAACATCTGGCCGCTGATGGTGTCATTGTACATCGCTCCAAAGTCCAGCACACTTTGCACCAGGAACAGCTCAGTGGAAGGGTGATGCGCAAAAAGAAGAGCCACATGAGGTATGCAAAAGAGCATCTGGACAAGCCAGAAATATTCTGGAAAAAATACTGTGGACAGATGAGACTAAGACAGAGTTATTTGGTCATAACCAGAGGCCCTATTCACGGGGAAAAAATACACAGCATTCCAGGAGAAGAACTTGCTGCCAACAGTAAAATTTGGTGGAGGGTCCATCATGTTATGGGGCTGTGTGGCTAGCACAGGTATTGGAAACCTTGTTAAAGTTGAGGGCTGCATGGATTCCACCCAGTATCAGCAGATTCTTGAAAAGAATGTTGTAGAGTCAGTCACAAAGTTGAAGTTACGCCAGGGTTGGATGTTTCAGCACAACAATGATCCAAAGCACTGCTCAAAATCTACTAAGGAATTTATGCAGAGGCACAAGTACAATGTTCTTGAATGGCCATCCCAGTCCCCAGACCTGAACGTCATTGAAAATGTATGGACTGAGTTGAAGTAGGCTGTGCGTGCCCGGAAGCCATCGAACCTGACTGAACTGGAGGCATTTTGTATGGAAGAATGGTCCAAAATACCACCAGCCAGAATTCAGGGACTTGTGAGAGGCTATAGGAGGCGTCTACAGGCTGTTATTTCAGCAAAAGGAGGCTCTACGAAATATTAATGGGATTATTCCTTTGGGGTGCCCAAATTTATGCCCCTGCCTATTTTTGTTTAAATGAGCATTACATTGTTTCTCTTGACCCAATAAAAAATATTTCACTACTGAATTGTTGCTATTTCCATAAGTTACCAAATATGTTAAAATTAAATTGCTGCCTCTCAAGCTTAGCAAGTTATGAATTAATACAGTTATTTTTTATCAGGGGTGCCCAAACTTTTGCATAGCACTGTAAATAAAAAAATGTATGTCTAAAAACAAGAGTTGGGATCAAGATCGCCTAAACTGAGACCGAGACAAGACCAGAGTGTGTCGAGACCAAGACAAGACCAAGACCCTGAAGGGCCGAGACTAAGATGAGGCTGAGACCAAGGCGGGCCGAGAACAAGTCAAGACCGAGACCAGACCAATGCACATTTTACACCACATGACAAATAAGTGGAACATGTAAAACCTGAGCACCTCTCAAAAAGAGCTGAACAAAGCAAACAACATACACTAAGCAACATTAAATATGTGAATTCAGTATTTCTCTATTACATATCTATAATGAGGAAATTGCTATAAGCAGATCCCAAACTGATAACAACATACGTTCAACTCAACAAACCACTGTGACAGAACGCTTCCCAAGACCAAACTCATTGTTTTATTGACTTGCAGAGTTTTTATCATGCAAAGACATTCTATAACTTAGTACTGTGAAGAAATAAAGTTAGTGTCAGGCAGAAACATTAATCAACATTATCAATTTATGGATAAAAAATGATTTAATAACAAATAATGAAATTTTCTATACTTATTTTTCCCTATTGATTACTATCTAACATTATAACTGAAAGAAAAACATGAGAATCTAACGACCACATTCGTTTACACAAATAATTTAGTAATGCGTTTTACTCAATTATTTGAGTTTTGGGCATGATTTCACATACAGAGGAATGAATATAATGTCCGATAAGTTCAAAGTCTTGTGCTTCTGATGATATGAGTATGGTTTCTGTAAGTTAAAGGGATTCTGAGTTATTAATTTATTATCCAAGCCGCTTAATCCACACTGGGATCACGGGGGGACCGGAGCCTATCCCAGGAACTTACAGGCGCAAGGCAGGGAGCAACCCTGGGCAGGCGCCAACACATCGCAGGGCACACACACTCACACAATCACACTCACATTCACACCTTACGGAGCCAATTTAGAGTCGCCAATTAACTTATATTGCATGCCTTTGGACTGGGCGAGGAAACCAGAGCACCCAGAGGAAACCCATGCAAACATGGGGAGAGAGAGCATGCAAACTCCACACAGAAAGACCCTACAGCCAACCCAGGGCTGGAACCCGGGACCTTCTTGCTGTGTGGCAGCAGCACTAACCACTGCGCCACCATGCTGCCCTATTCTGAGTTATTAAAATTCTAAATTAATAAACAATGCACAAATGCCTGCGTCAGTTTCAAAGAGTTAATAGAGTTGAAATAAAATCCTGAGTCCTCTTCGTCTGAGTCCATGACAAGACCAAGACTTTCAAAAACCGTTCCTGAATACTACAACACTACATAAAACTCTGATATTGAATTTTGTTTGAATTGATTCAGTTTTTGAAAACTTGTGTTTTGCATTGTTTGTTATTAAAGTTAATATTTCACATAATCAAGTCTGTTTCTGAGTTACAATATACATGTATGTTTAATAAAGTCTAATGCACATCTATGTGTTGCACATTTAGTTTGTGAATTCATAATGAGAGGTATTAATGGCTTGACTTTACATTAACCACACTAAAATATTTTTTTGAAGTTCTAATGTATGTACTATAAAGCATTTCTGTGTAGTTTACAGTTTATAAATGTCTGTTGAGATGTGCCTTTGACTTGACTTTACAATAACTGCACTGAAATCATTCACAACACTTTAATTTACATTTTATAAATCAGCTTTTCAATCTAGGTCTATAGTTAATATTACATTAACAGAACATGTATCTCATTCACAAATCCTTAAAATAAGTGTTGTTTCATTTTAAAAACCATGCTGATGATTTTGTGAGGTTTGTTTTGTGCTTTTGTTCCAAACCAAATGTAACTAAACCTTCAGCAAGCCTGTGTTACAATTGACTGGCAATTTGAGGAGGCAGTTGATAGCGTAACAGTTAGGACATTCACACGGTGACCGGAAGGTCACCGGTTTCAAATCCCAGGAATCGTAAAAGGTATCACTGAGGTACTCCTGAACAAGATACTGTCACCGGGAGCTGCCCTTGTTAGTTCCCCACTGCTCCTTCTCTTCAAATGCAGAGATCATAGATAAGAGATCATAAAGGTTGCTCATAAAAGGTATAATGAATGCTTTGTGAAGTTTTAATGTAAATTTACACCCAGTATACGATTGCATTGTGAAAGGGCATAACTTCCATGCTGTATCATATTCAATAATGCATTGAAGTGCTTTTTGAACTTCTTTTGTCAGGCTTATTAACACAATACCAATGTATGTTATTAATGTATATTAAGTTATAGGTGCTTTACGAATCTTTAATGTATAATTAGATGCTTCTCCGTTGAATCGAGCATCGCAGCTGGAATTGGCAACTTATTCGCCGTTCCCCTGCCGCTTCCGGCTTTAAGAGCGTATTTTCTCGCTAAAAGAGCAAAAGGCATTTTTCAATGCCACGCCGTTATTGCACTTCGTGCTCGGAGCCGCTGCGCTCTGACGACGGCCATCTTGAGTGTGCGCGCTGTCTGGGTGAGTCCCACACAGACACCGCTTTCTCCTCCGCTGATTGCCCGCACTGCGAGGCTCTCAGCATCTCAGCGCTGCGCTCGCGGCTAGCGCTCTTTTCAGAGCGCGACCCCGCCCCTCCCTCCCGTCTACCTCCTCCCAGGGCCCTGTGAGGAAGAAACGGCGGGGTAGAGTGGCTGCGTATTTGGAAGCGGACGAGCTCTCGCCGGCTCCGTGCCCTCTCCTCCCATGGATCCTGTTTTCTTCACCCAAGCCGACCAGCGTCCCTCAGCTGCTGCGAGCGACCTGGTTGTGTTCGGCGGGGATAAAGAAGATGATGATGACAGCATCTCGCTGGCTGCCTCCAACGCGGCGGAGTTTGCGGGCTCCGAGTCTGACCCCGCCCCCCGGCTGCCGCCATCTTCCCGTGGCGCCAGAAGCAGGACTGATGAGGAGCTCATTCACGTCCTGTCTAAAGCTGTTGCCGAGCTCGGGCTCAAGTGGTCTCCCCCCGAGGAGCCCTCTAGAAGCATGCTGGACGAGTGGTTTCTTCTGGGGCGCCAGCAGGCCCCTCCAACAACGCTCGGCCCCCTTCTTCCCCGAAGTCCACGACGAGCTCACCAAGGCGTGGTGCGCCCCTTACTCGTTGAGGGTCCGGTCTTCCTCCTCTACCGCGCTCTCCTCCGTGGATGGTGCCGAGGAGAAGGGCTACGTGCACCTGCCTCCACTAGATGAGTCCGTGGCCGCGCATCTCTGCCCACCCTTGGCCATTGGATGGAGGGCCAAGGCGAACTACCCCTCCAAGCCCTGCAGAACCATGTCGGTGCTCGCTGGCCGCGCTTACGCCGGCGCCGGCCAAGCTGCCTCAGCCCTGCATTCCATGGCTGTGCTGCAGGTGTTCCAGGCGAAGATGCTTGCCTCAGAAGGAGCCGGCCTCAAAGCCACTTCCCTCACCGACCTGCGAAGTGCGATGGACCTGGCTCTTTGTGCCACCAAGGCCACAGCCCAAGCCATCGGTCGCTCGATGTCGAGCTTGGTGGTTTTGGAGCGCCATCTTTGGCTAACGCTGATGGAGATGAAGGAGCCGGATAAGGTCCCGTTCCTCAATGCTCCTGTCTCTCCAGGTGGCCTCTTCGGACCGGCAGTTGAGGGTTTCGCCGAGCGCTTCACTGAAGCTCAGAAGTCATCCCAGGCTATGCGACACTTCCTCCCGAAGCGTTCCAGCGCATCATCTACCACCAGTCGCCCCAGGTCAGAGCCGACTCGGCAGCCCGCTGCTCCCGCCCCTCCCGCTCCCGCTCCGGATCCATGACCCAGGGAGCGTCAAGAGAGAGCACGCTCACATTCCGCGAGGCACTTGCCCACCCAGCGTGCAGGTCCCCGGCCCAAAATCGCCATGGACCCCGCACCCAGGAAGTCCTCCTGAACGCCCAAGCAGGAAGAGGAAGGGGTTGAGTCCCGCCGTGGCTGGACCACCCCTCAAGTGGCTTCGCGCCAACCTCTCACCACCCTGCTCGCCACCGGGTGCAGAGGCAAGTGTGTCTTCGGTTCCCGCCTGGCCCGGCTGTCCGACCGCTGTGATAGCGGAAATAAAAACAAAAAACACACATCCTCACAAAAAGAGCAATTTTCCTCTTCCTCACATGACAGATTCGCTGCCCCTGGGCAATGTTATTCATCCACTGTCCCAGCGGGCCTGGCAGGCCATCCCCGCGGTGTCAGACTGGGTGATGGGTACGATAAGACAAGGTTACACCTTACAGTTTGGTCGCAGATCCCCCGCTTTCGCAGCGTGGTCCCCACTCGTGTGCATGACGAGACGCTCAAAGCGTTCTCTGTGCCGAGGTGGCCAACTTGCTGAAAAAAGGAGCCATAGAGATCGTTCCTCCAGCTCAAAGCGAGTCAGGCTTTTACAGCCGGTATTTCCTCGTCCCCAAAAAAGACGGCTGTCTCCGACCGATTTTGGACCTCAGGCTTCTGAACCGTGCCCTGGTCAAGCGGCCGTTCAGAATGGTGACCGTAAAGCAGATCCTCGCGCAAATTAGCCCCGAGAACCCCCCATCACAGGCACTTTCTGAGATTCGCCTTCGAGGGCATGGCATATCAATACAAGGTCCTTCTGTTTGGTTTGTCTCTGGCTCCCCGCACTTTTACGCGGTGCACGGACGCGGCACTCTCCCCTCTGTGGCAGATGGGGGTCCGGGTCCTCAACTACCTCGACGACTGGCTCATTCTGGCCCAGTCAGAGGCGGTTTCGATACCGCATCGAACCCTTCTCCTCAGCCACTTGGAGTGTCTGGGGCTCAGGGTCAATTTCGCCAAGAGCATCCTATTACCCAGCCAACAGATCTCGTTCCTGGGGTGTCTTTCAGCGGAGCAAGCCGAGTCAATTCAGAACCACGCAGCCTCCTTCGTGGAGGGCTCCTCGCACCCACTCAAGGCCTTCCAGAGGATTCTGGGCCTTATGGCAGCGGCTTTGCCGGTACTTCGGCTGGGTCTGCTTTACATGCGTCCCATCCAGTTTTGGTTGAAGCAGAGGGTTCCATTTGCGGCATGGCGCCACGGGCGCCACCGCATAATGGTAACTCAGGCCTGTGTCACAACCCTGACCCGTTGGAAGGACCCTCACTAGCTAGCCCAAGGGGTGCACCTAGACGCGGCACACAGGAGGAAGGTGGTCTCAACGGACACTTCCAACATGGGTTGGGGAGTGCTGTGCAAAGGCAAACCGGCCTCTGGCCTTTGGTCCAGGGAGGAGGCGGGGATGCACATCAACTGCCTCGAGATTCTCACAGTGTGCCGTGCCTGCCAAGCCTTCCTGCCAGAACTGAAGGGGCACCATGTGCTGGTGCTCTCAGACAGCCGCTCAGTGGTGTCCTATGTGAATCACCAAGGCGGAATTTTTGCACTTGCAAAACGCCTTTTGATATGGGCCCAGGCCAACCTGCGCTCGCTCAGGGCATCGCACATGCCGGGCAAATTGAACCAGGGGCAGACATGCTGTCGAGGAGCAATGTCTCGTCAGAGAACTGGACGCTCCACCCCCTCGCGGTTCAGAGGATTTGGGACACCTTCGGCAGGGCGCAAGTCGACCTCTTCGCCTCCGAAGACAACTCTCACTGCCCACTTTACTTTACGAGAAGCACAGGTGCTCTGGCCCACGAGTGGCCAGATCTTCCGCTTTACGCATTCCCTCCAGTCGCTCTGTTACCACAGGTACTCAGACGAGTCCGGGAGCGCAAGCTCAGGCTTCTCCTGGTAGCCCCCTTCTGGAGGAACCAGCCATGGGTGTCGGAGCTGTTCCAGTTGTTGGAGACAGCCCCGTGGCCGATTCCCTTGAGGCGGGACCTCCTCTCTCAAGCGAACAGCTCGCTGTGGCACCCGCGGCCCGAGCTGTGGGCCCTTCATGTCTGGTCGCTCAATGGGTGCCTTTGGGCCTCCCGGAGCACGTCCTGAACACCATGTCTGAGGTTAGAGCCCCGTCTACACGACGGCTCTACGCTTTAAAATGGGCTCTCTTTGAGGCGTGGTGCCGGAACCGGAACTTCGATCCAGTCTCCTCAGAGGTCTCGGTGGTCTTATCTACCTGGGCGTGGTCGAGCGGGGTCTCCATTTCGGAGATTTGTGAGGCGGCCGGCTGGTCCTCGCCATCCACATTAGTCAGGTTTTATAACCTGGACGTCCCTGCTCTGCAGTCCAGAGTTTTGTCAATTTAAGTCCATCCAGTGGGACTGACTGAATGGTTTTTGGGCTACTCGACCTGTTTGGTGCGAGTCCCTAGTTATCGGGCCCGTTCGGGCACCTGTGGGGCGACACCCGAGCCACAGCGGCCCCCCTTCGTGGCTTGCTCTGTGCCTGGTGTAATTTTTGACACTCCCTTGGGATTCCCCATGGGCGTCATATTGAGTCGCACCCCACCATGGCACGGCAGGATTGTACTGGTTCCCCATAGCATCTTACGACGCAGTACTCGTTCCCATATCTCGGGGAACCGAGGTTACGTAAGTAAACGAGTATGTTTTAACTGAAGGGCAAGGCTCACATTCCCTGATTTGGTCAATGACAAGACTCTAAAACCCAAGTTGCCTCAACGGCAATGTTACCAGAATTAGGAAATCCAAGTTGTCATTTCCTTACATATTGTGCTTGCATAGCTGTGTATGTGACATATGAACGAAGAATCTTAAGGTTGCTGTGGATAAATATCAGAAAAGAACATAAGGACAGAGAGATTCATGCACAGGGAGATGAAAGCCATATATGCATGTGTGTGTTTGTATGCACTGGTAAACCTGCATGGCTTTCATCTCTGGCATCACTAATGCTGAGCTGATCAAAGTTGATCAAACATGATTCACAGCATGTCTGCATGTCCAAATGTTTGTATTTGTTATATTCTCAAGTCTAAGGCCCTCAAGGTCTTAAAAAGGGGAGAAAAGCAGTGCCATTCAGATTTGCACATGTACTCTTCTTAAATGGAGTATGTCACATGACATGTCTTCCTTTCAAAACAGCAGATCTAAAGTTATCTGTGCTCCAGACGACCTTGGAGTCATCACCAGTTTTCTACTGAAGGGCAAGGCTCACACTTCCCTGATTTAGTCAAAGGCAAGACTCTCACAGATAATTCATCAAGCTTGATATTAATTTTTCATACACAAATGACAGTCATGAATCATGCTGGACTGTGGACACACCTTCCTGACCTTCCTGACTCTCGCGTATGTTTTGAACGCTTTCTCTCATTTTTTTTCTACTACCTCCACCGCAACCGTTCACATAATAAAATAATTTTTTCTCTCCATGGCAACTGCAAAAGAGCACCTCATCCATGCTGTGAGAATAAAATCTGATTTTCAAGAACTTTCCCACAGGTTGAGCAATCGCCTGGCCAAATTCAAAATGATCACTGTTTTCATAAATCTGCAATTATGTGCAGTTCAGGTGAATTAAATGCTGCAATAAAACATTGTGCCACAGAACTGCAACACTTTCCCCAAATAATAATTGTGCTTCATGAGGGGGGCTTCATTTTGGCAGAGGCTTTAAAAACTAATTTAAAACTGTATAGCTCAGACCATAATTTAAAAATATTATTTGTAAAAATCAAGCTTTTGTCCTACAGCCTATTCCCTGGTGGTGCAACAGTAAAAAACTGGGGTGAAACTGTTTTTATAGGGGTGAGGACCTTCTCGAAATATTCACTTTTTGAAAGCTAATTAATGTTTGAATGTGTAAAGGTTACAGCTCAAACGTTTCACTGTATTTCATGGGTTTCATGGTGTCGTACATTGTGCCCAATGAAGGGCTGATTTGTGTCACTGAGTGCTGCTGGCGGTCACTGACTTTTATCTAGCCTTCATCTCCCCTGATTTATCCTACCATTTTAAGAAATAAGGATGACAGAGATGTTCAAGCTGTGTCCTCAGGTGAAGCGTAATTTCTAGGCATGAATTCCTGTTCTCAGCAAAACTGAAAATCCCCTTCAGCATAAGTGAATGTGTTTTCCATTTTTACCCTTTACCCTGTTTCAATATTTCTCATGTTTTCTGCATTATTTTAATTTCCATATTTTTCTTTTAAACAGTTTCTCTTATATGACATTCACTTTCATTAAAAGCAGAATCACAAAGGTAGTTGTCATTATGACAAATGGGAGATTTTTTTTGTGAGCAATGTAAAGATCTTAGTGAGATTTGCCGAGAATCCCTCTGAGAGGATATTTCAAAAGCCATAATAAATTCAATTTAGAGGTTTCTTGACTTCAAACTCAGGCATAATCACACAGTTTTCATTTGCAGCCCTGGCTCAGCACAGCTTTTATGTTATTAGTTGGAGAGGGGGTGGAGAAGATGGGGCACTCATTCATTAGTTATACCTTGTCTTGTTTAGGACAATCTTCCAGGGTAACCGTCACATCCTGTCTGCCTGATTTTCAATTACTCACAGCTTACTGTCCTCCAATTGACTCTCTCAGCAAAACCATCTACTTTTGTCTCTTTTAACAACCAAGATACCATCTGTGCTTTCCGATCTCTACGTTCCTCTAAGCACTTATACATACTCATTCATTTGTTCTTACTGTACAAACTGGACCCACTCGTCTTGTCTCTCTATGTACAAGTGTATAGTAGAGAAGAAAACATAGTTTACTTTGACTTTGACTTGACTTGCTAATGTACACTTGCACTTGCTTAAGAGCATCTGCATCGCCTACTCTGGCACTGGCACAATTTATCAAGCTGGTAGCTACCATGCTAACTAGTTGATGACAGCTAGCATGCTAGTTGTCGTTATACTCATTTTGACTTGACAGCAATAAATAATACAAATATGGACAAAAGCATCTCCTATGCAACTAGATAACTGCTGACAGTAGACCATGGGCATTATGTCAGTTGTCACCTGTATTTCACCATGCAAACAGCATTGCATTACAGTAGAACTAGAGCCTATTTCCACAATGAGAAGTCAATTATAGGACCGATGAAAACGAAAACACAATCTTTTCATTTGTCATTTTTGTTGAGTTATCTTTTGTTTCTGATATAAAAAAATAAAACAATGTTCATGTTTGAATAAAATGCTGCAAGGCTATTTTACCTGGTCTGAAGACATTGACCGCACATAAGTTGCCCTGCTTCAGGAAGTTGGCCAGTCTCATTGGCTTGTTAACAAATGCACATGTTTTACTGCGACACAGATTTTACAACAGTTGTTACAGGCAATACCGTTTCTCATCTGCAAGCAAATCTTACATAGTGTTGCTTTAAGTTCTGTAAATGTAAAGAGAGATAGACACATGCACATACCTACCTATAGCTGATTAATTGGTCTATTTTGTTTTTTTGATGGTAATGGTTACCTAATTACAAAGAGCTCCAGTGATCAGTGTTTTCTGATGCCTGTGGAAAAGGAACCAACCACCTAACAGACCCTGGAGCTGAATGTCTGTCCACTGCTCCTAACAGACAATAAGAAGTTAAACGTACAGTTATACAGATAAATGCACAGTTCACACCTCATTTACATTTACAGCATTAAACAGACACTCTTGCGAGTTGCCTTGAACCGCCACCTAGGTACCACCATATTGACATTGTCTCTGTGCCCCGAACCAAAAATAGTTCGTGTAAAATGCGAAAGGCGTCTTTTTCCAATCTAATTTCTATTAAATTAGAGCAGCCAATGCAGAATATCTGTAGCACTAAGCTAAAAGTAGGACTACTAAATATTAGATCATTAACTACTAAGGCACTTATTATTAGTGAAATGATTTCAGACCACGTCCTAAACGCGCTCTGTTTAACTGAGACATGGGTAAGACCCAACGAGTATTTAGCCTTAAATGATGCGACGCCTCCAGGATATAGTTATGAGCATAAACCCCGACTCAGTGGTAAAGGGGGAGGTGTTGCAACGATCTACGAAAGATCTCTTTCAATAACACAGAGGTCAGGACCTAAATTTATATTTAAATCATTCGAATTATTATTCCTTAGAATTGCAGACATATCTGCAAAACCTAACTTTTTGTCGCTCCCTCTCATTACGATTTACCGTCGACCAGGTCCTTATTCTGAATTCCTAACTGAATTTTCAGAATTTCTGTCAGACCTGGTTATTTCAACTGAAAGAGCAATAATTGTGGGAGACTTTAATATTCATGTAGATAATGAACAAGATCCTCTGACAGCAGCTTTTACTAATTTACTAGATTCCATGGGCATTGTTCAAAATGTAACTGGGCCCACTCACAACTGCGGTCATACCCTTGATTTAATCCTATCGTTTGGTCTTAATGTAGATAATGTAACAGTACTGCCTCAGACGAGTATTATTTCTGACCACCATCTCATTACATTTGATTTTTACTTTAGTCAAAACACAAATACTACAACTTGCTTCTGCTCCAAGCGTACAATCACTTCAGATACAGCTAGTAACTTTATTGATAATCTCCCCGATCTGTCGTTCCTGACAGTGGAAATGTCTAATCTTGCTGAACTTGAGAGTAATACGGACTATCTAACTTCTACGCTTCGTTCCACCTTAGATAAAATTGCTCCGTTAAAAATTAAAAAGGTCAGAGAAAACAAAACATCCCCTTGGTATAATGACCACCTACGTAGCCTAAAACAAGGGACACGAAAACTAGAACGTAAGTGGTGGCAAACTAGATTAGTGGTATTTGAACTAGCATGGAAAGACGCTATGGGAAGCTATAAAAAGGCTCTTAGAGCTGCGAAATCAGAATATCTATCATTGTTAATTGAAAATAACAAAAATAATCCTAGGTTTCTATTTAACATGGTATCCAAGCTGACTAATAGCCAGACTACTACTCAAACTGTACCAACATTGTTTTCTAGTGGCGAATTTATGAACTTTTTTGACCAAAAAATTTGTTCAATTAGACAGAATATTCTAAAATCTCAAGTAACTACAGTGGCTGGCCTTGACAAGGCAAGTATTAATACTGCAGCCATCTTATTTGAATCATTTACTCCGGTTGACCAGTCAGATCTAACGTCTTTAATCCTTTCCTCAAATTCATCTACTTGCATGTTAGATCCTGTTCCAACAAGGCTACTCAAAGAGATGATTCCAGTAGTGATTAAACCTCTACTAGCAATAGTTAACTCCTCTATTAGCATTGGTTATTTACCCAAATCTCTTAAATTAGCAGTGATTAAACCTTTGCTGAAGAAGCCCAACCTGGATCCCCTGGTAATGTTAAACTATAGACCAATATCTAATCTCCCATTTATCTCCAAAATAATAGAAAAAGTTGTTGCCAGTCAGCTAACCTCGTTCTTGCAGGAAAACCATATTTATGAAATGTTTCAGTCTGGGTTTAGAGCCAACCACAGCACAGAGACTGCTCTGCTGAAGGTAGTGAATGATCTTCTCTTATCTGCTGATCAGGGCTATGCCTCGCTCCTAGTGCTGCTTGATCTTAGTGCTGCTTTTGATACTGTTGATCATGCCATTCTCATAGATAGACTTGAACATGTTGTTGGTATCAGGGGAGTGGCCCTCTCTTGGTTCAGATCCTACCTTTCAGACCGCTATCAGTATGTGGATGTAAATGGTGATTCCTCTGAGCACGTCAGGGTGAAATATGGAGTACCACAAGGATCAGTTTTAGGTCCCTTGCTGTTCTCGCTGTACATGCTACCTTTAGGCTCAGTCATTCGTAAGCATGGAATTAGTTTCCACTGTTTTGCAGACGATACACAGTTATATATATCGGCTAAACCAGAAGACAGACAGCAATTTCAGAAAATGGAAAAATGCTTATGTGACATAAAAAAGTGGATGTCGGACAACTTCCTCCAGCTAAATCTGGACAAGACTGAGGTCCTTCTTACTGGCACTAATGCCACCAGAAGTCAGCTATCTGACATCACGGTCAGTCTTGATGGATTATCCATTGTACCAAGTAATGTTGCTAAAAACCTCGGTGTTACTTTAGACTCCAATCTTTCATTTGATGTACATGCTTCTAACATTAGTCGCACCTCCTTCTTTCAACTCCGTAATATTGCTAAGATGCAGAGAAACTAGTTCATGCATTTATTACCTCAAGACTCGATTACTGTAATGTCTTATTCTCTGGTTGTCCAAATAGGTTGTTAAATAAACTCCAGCTAGTTCAGAATGCAGCAGCCAGAGTCCTCACTAAAACTAAAAAATATGATCATATCACCCCAATTCTATCCTCACTCCACTGGCTACCAGTAAAATTTCGTGTCGACTATAAAGTACTTCTCTTGACCTATAAAGCTCTAAATGGTCTTGCACCGCAGTATGTGAGTGACCTCATTTGCACTTACAATCCGGCGCGTACGCTTAGATCGCAAGACGCAGATCTTTTAGTAATACCTAGAATAAAAAACGCTACCGTGGGGGGAAGAGCATTTGCTCATAAAGCGCCACAATTGTGGAATAAACTACCCGTTAGTGTTCGGAGCTCAGAAACAATCTCTGCTTTTAAGTCAAGACTTAAGACTTACTTGTTTAGTCAGTCTTTTGGTTATTAAAATCCCTTTTTCTTAGTTAAAGGCGAGATCTGGGGGTTCATGGTCATTTGAGATTAAAGGTGAAAGGGGGGATTGGTGCTGTCATCCTACCACTCTGCTGATCTCTCAAGTTTGCAGACGGTGGTTTGGTGTGATGCCGAGACCCCTGGAAGCCCTCATGTCTGTGTTGCCTTCCAGCTCTCCCTTCTTAGCTAGGCTGCCATAGCTACTCTAGCATTGCCGGAGGTTAGGTTAGGGCACTTAACTTTCTCCTCTCTTTTCTTCTTTTTCCGAGCTGTTCCCGAGCTGATCCCGGGATGGCGCTTGGCTGACCGAACCCTCACCGGGACTCTTTGGAGATGCCCCGAGCTGACACTGACCATCTCGACCCTACCAAGCTGACGCTGATCAACCGAACTCACCAGGAGTCCCGGAGACGTCCTGAGCTGACGCTTGACCTTGTCAACCCTCCCGAGCTGATCCTGACCCACTGAACCCGCACCAGGACTCCATGGGGACATCATCATGAAACCAACTGGGATTGGACCCTATGGACGTCTACTGACTTAGCAGCACAATACTGAACTAATTTCAGCTTAATGTTGCTGAGAGGGTCCTGCAAGTGGCCCATCAACAACCCAGGATTCGAAATATCCCTTGGACTATTTTTGTATCTTTGCTTCTTTAAATAACTAACAACTCATCTTGAACTATTGCTTGTTGTACATTAAATGTTCGTGCACCCGGTCGCCCAGAGGAGGATGGGGTCCCCCTCCGAGTCTTGGTTCCTCTCAAGGTTTCTTCCTATTAGAGGGAGTTTTTCCTTGCCACTGTCGCCTCAGGCTTGCTTGTTGGGGGGTTTAGGCCGGTTATATGTAAAGTGCTTTGTGACAATGACTGTTGTTAAGAGCGCTATATAAATAAATTTGAATTGAATTGAATTGAACTCTTATCCACAGCAGCATTTCCTAATTAGTGGAGCAGTTTGGGATTAATTGTCTCATTCAGAGACTCAGTGATAGTACAGGAGGTAGGATGGAGCCAGGCTTAAAACCAGAAACTTAATATGTCAGTTTTTATACACAACCACGACCACATATCAAGCATAACTTCCAGGAGTACAGGCCTGGTAAGTGATAGAAGAACCTTTCTTGTATTATTTTACATCTCCTCTTTGTCATCTCACTCATTTAATTTATCCCCTCTTCACAAATTTGGTATCACTCATTTTCACATCCTCTTGAAACATGGCTGAATACACAGTTACTACAAAACCTTTTTCATTCTTCACACACACTACCGCAAAATCCTCAGCTCTGCAAAATTTCAAGTCCTCCCCACCCAGACAGGACTTTTTCTTTGCTTCTCTCCACCATTCTTTGGTGCCTCTTTTTCAATGACATTGGGCTGCATTATCAACCCCACCAGTGAAGTGCCTTGTACATTTAACCAAATGTATGTATTTGTGACTGGTGGGGTTTGCTCGCTATCTGCTGCTCACAGTTCCGCTGCAGGGCTTTGTGTGGGGCTCCAGGAAAAAAAAAACACTCACACACTGTGTTGCGTTTCCCAGAGCAGCAATACCTCTGTGAGCAAGACAGATCCGCAGTCAGCCACTTCCGTCTCCGATAAGCTGGCACGAACGCTACAGAGAAGCATTTCCTTTAAAATAATCAACGGTAGAGTAAAACAGCTTCATGCTTCTGTAGGACGCGTCTGCACATCTGCTACCGCTTCCACACAAGCACACACCTTGACACACACAAACAGGTGCAGACACACTCAGATACACACGCTTAAGGAGAGATGAGAAGTAGGTTATGCTATGTCAATAAAGTTAGAGAGAGGTCAAAGGGTTATTGTTGTGTTATATACAGTAGAAAAAACTGTATTTTGGGTCTGGTGTGTTTAGACTTTTCTGATTCTTAATCAAAAAGAGATACAGTGAAAGTGAACCAGTGACCTGTTACCTGTTTAAATATTGACACACTTTGCATTGGAGGCTTAATTCTCAGCTTGTTCTTGGTTTAAATGTCATATTATGCCACTATTGCTAAAGATGTGGCCATTATGGATGCCAACAAGGCAGTGGTCGAAGGGAAATACAGGCATAGGGCCCTTTACATTTGCTATTGAAAGTAAAGGGCCCTCTGCCTATATTTGCCTTCAGCCACTGCCTTGTTGGCATCCATAAGGCAGGCATAGGGCCCTTTATATTCGCTTTTGAAAAAAACAAGAAGGGTTAGTACTCTACCCTACTCTATTACACTACCTGCACTACTCAAATTTGTCATAGTTTGATGTGTAAATGCTGACACAGTCTTGAAGTCAGCCCATTTCAGATGAATAACTGACTTGCGCCTATAGAAGTTAAAAAAAAAAAAAAAACATTTTTTAGCTTTCTCTACTATAAAAGTGCTGAAATAGTAAGACCAGTCCGTTTTATTGGCTCACAGAGTTGTTATTATGCAGAGACATTCTATGGCTTAGTACTGAGAGGAAAAATGAGGTTAGTGCCAGGCGGAAACACTTTTTTATCTATTTGGTATCCATAATAATAAAAAAAGATAAATAATATTATTAATATGATAATTTTGTATGTTTATTCCTTCCTTTTGATCACTCTCTAATGTTATGAAATTGAGGGAAAATCTGATCAAATGAAAATGAAGAAAGACTGAAATTTTGGGTAATTTTAGTGTGGTTACTGTAAGTTAAAGGGATTCTGGCTTATTAAAAACAAATTAATAAACAACACAAAATGCATGCGTTGGTCTCAAAAAGTTAAACATGGTTTTGAAGTGTTCATAGTGGAGGATGGCTGATTTGGTGAGGGCCTACAGGTTTGGGTTGGATTGCCAGGATTGCCAAGGTGTTATTGCACATAAAGAATCTGGTGCAAATAGTACCCTAATATTTATCCAGGACATACACTGATCAGCCATAACATTATGACTACTGAGAGGTGGAGTTAAAAGCATTGACTACATTATTACAATGGCACCCAGTGAGTGGGACTGGGTAGAAAGTGCACTGTTTGTCCTTACGCACATCTATATATCCACTCACACAGTTTTCCTTGGTTTCAACCTAAAGCATGACTATCAGGTTCATTAAAGGTTGAATTGGTTTATCTCTAGTTTAAGAATAGGCTTAAGAGTGTTAAGCTTTGAAATATCTCAGCTTTAGAGATGCACTTATATTTAATGCTCGTCTCTCCATGCCTCCTTTTTTTTCTACACCTGACCTCCAGTAAAAATGCTCAAATGAAATCTCTGTAAACAAAACCAAATGCAGAGGGCATAATTATCATATTTATCTTTAAGGAATGCATCATCCTCATTATCAACACGCCATTATACAGATATGCAGGTGCTCAGTGTAAATGAGAAAAATTCCTCTTTAACACTGAGGAATAATTCTCGCATAACAGTATTTTTGCATTATAACAGCCCTTTGCGTAGTGTAAATTGTGAAATTAAAAATGACTTTTGTTATTTATGAAAGTGATATAAGTTTAAGATGATGTGAGGGCAGGGCATTTTATGGTTCTGTTTTCATGAATAGCGACCGATTCAGAACCGTTATGCCCCTAATAATATCATGTGTATATAAAATGTGGGACCATCCGGTCATGCCCAAAAAATATGAGAGAATACAATGAAACTATATAAGTAAATAAGTTCCTTATTTTTGACCAAAACAAAAGGAGGCGTTGACTGGCTTCAATGTTCAGCTTCACTTAAGTTTAAATTGGTCAGATGTCTGCACAGATACTGCAAAAACTACTTATAAAAGAGTCATACATACATGAATTCCAAACTTGGTTCACATTTCCTCAAACAAGTTTCCAAGACAGAAAACCGTCTGACAAGCACCGCCAAAAAAAGAAAACTTCTCCCTCATCATGCTCAGAGCTGCTTTTGATGGCTCACAATCCTCGAGATTTATCCACCCTCCATCCAAACTGCCACTTCAAAGGCAGGAAGCTGAGAAATCTCGTGCCGACACAGCAATAGGAGACATAGTACACAGACAGGTGTGCCTTCATTACTGCCTCTCTCCTGGGCAGAAGGTACTCGCACCCGCCAGTACGAGAAACAGCTGAAAGGGTTAGCTGGCATTCACTGAAGTGAAATATGCAAAACACATCACAAATCTGATAACTTTCTGAACCTTCCGTGAACCCTTTTGCGGCAACTAATTTAAGGAAGCTGCTAATTTTTATATACAGAAAAAAACTTGGTGAGACTGTAGCAATCTGCATTTTATTTGATGGCTTCTAAAGTTTAAGGTGGTTCATTTCAAGACACTGTAATCCACATGTCTGACACATGTCTGATGAGTCATTTTTCTGTTACAGCATTAAAAAAAGAGTGACAGATTTAGACAAATGTAAAAGTTGAGGATTTTTAGTTCTTTTTTCCTCTTAGCACCAAAGTTTAGCCTATTAACAGCAACATCTCAGTCTGATCTCTCACTAAATTTGTCCGAATTTTATAAACCCAGAGAGTTCAAGAAATACTATGTCTTACCACAACACAATCTCAAACCTTAACCTTAATGAACACTGCACATAAATTGCCTGGGAACAGAAACGTCTTTTTATAGTCTTCTGTAAACATGACATTCTACTTGAAAGCCTTCATTTTTTTTTGTTTTGCCCTGAGCACAAGACAAAATTTCCATTCTAGTCCACGCCACTTTTTTCTCATTTGTGACACATTGTCTCTCTTAGCATGTACCAAGATGCCACTGATGTGTGAGTCCGAGTAAAAGAAGGAGAGATCACCATGAGAAGCTGGATTGTGCTTTTGCCTGGCTGTTAGGGGAGTAAATTATGGGCAAATCAGCTGTGGAGTAATCCACAGGCATGTTGTGTTGAATCAACCAAGGCAACTTGACACCATTGTACACTTCAGAAAATGATAAGCTTGTTAGTTCGAAGTTAGCAGCAACAGACCAGTTCTTTCTACTGTGTGGGTACAAGACTGAGTCTGCAGTGTTTGTACATAGAGTTGCAAGGCTAGGAGGATAAAAGACTTTTTGATGACTTAGACAGATAAACTTTATTTGGCAAGTAACTTGAGTCTTTTGCAAAACTGGGCCAAGATCATTTATTCCACAGTCAATGAAGGCTGAAGGCTCAATACAGACTAATTAAATCATTTGATTCCCCTTGATATATTTAAATACTGATTGAGAGAATGAGAAAGTATTTACATTATTACATTGAGTTTAATATATGAGTCCATGACAGTCTGATTCTGTACTGCTGAAACAGATTCTGGTATATTTTCTTCAAATAAAAGACTAATTATAGGATACTTCTTTGATATTTGTTTTAGATGACTGTTTAAAATATAATTATATTGTGAAGTAAATGCTGCAGTTGTAAGAAACTTCATGTTGGCTTATTGCTATTTATCAGATTAATCTAGTATGCACTGCATGTTTTTAACATTGAAGTTTCTGCTATCGATGGTGTTTAAATAAATTATTTCAGACACTAATTTAAACACTAATAGAATAAGAAGGGACGTATATTAAAGGTATTATTTAGATGTTCCTTGTAGCTAAAGGGCACTGTCGTGATAAATCAAGTTGCAATGGATTTATTTTTACAATTATATGTTACTGTAAAATTAACTATATTGTATATTTCCATGCATAATCATTTGTTTTGTTGAAGCAGCCAGTTTTGTAATGTTGCAATTAAAACTTAATGAATCTTTGATTAATGGAGCAAAACTCCAATGTAATTAATAAGGTTTATATTATCAGTGTTGCAAACGGATATGTTCTCAACTCATCAAAAGAATGCATACCATCTCCAGAACAACAATATGGGGACATAAGTGTCAGTTTTCTTCAGAGTTAATTTCAAAAAGGTTTTCAGTTATAACAAAATTGTTTAATCAATGAAATGCACTCTAACAAGTAGATCTGAAAAGGTTAAAGGGCTGATATGTATTGCTCAATGATAACGAGCATATAATTAACCTGATGCCTGTGGCAGAATATGAAAACGAGCATCTGTGATGATATGCTAGAGATTTGTGCACTTCAGATTTCATGCTGTGGGCCGAGAAATTCATCGGAGAAGCCGTTTAGCTCCAAACTGGAATGTTTAACAGAAGACCAATAGATTGAAGGCAATTTTGACACTGCTAGTGGGATTTCCACGTCTCACTGGTGTTGTCAATATCCTTCCATCGTCCAGCTCTGTTAAAGCACCTAATGATGTTTCTCTCTGCTACGAAATTACAGAAATATCCACTAGCGTATTTAGGACATGCATTTAGCTCTGCAAGCAGTTGAATAAAGCCATATTACAGAATTCTCCCCTGATCTGGATCACTTTGCAAAACTCTTAAGGTTCCCATCTCATTCAGCTGCATCTCATTTCTAAAGCAAGTATGCAAAGACCCTGCATATGGCACAAATACGGCTTTAAGATGATGGAACTTTTAGAGCTTGTCTCGACTCCATCTACAGCACACTCCTTCAGCACTGAATCCAGGACAGCTGTTGCACTTTCAGTTATTGAAACCCCATAAATAGCTTATGATGATTTCAGGGAAAAGGAAGTTTTTTGAGAACTTCAAATAACTTAAAGTAGCTGTTATTTACCATTTCTTATGATGTGTGAGAGCTCTTGGGGCTCTGCAGCTTATCTCCGGCCTGAGAAATCCATAACCTCCAGAGATATAGCCTAATGTTGCCTGAAACTTAATTAACGTGCCATAATTAACTCACAGCATTAATATTAACAACAATTTTACTAAATAACATACCAGGAAATGCCACAAACCACAATAACCTTTTTTCCTGGCTTTGAATATGGCCAGAAGCAGGGAAAGTAATGCTGTTAGCAAGTTATAACGCACGGATAAGCTTTTGTATCAGCTGGTGAGGGGATTTGGAGGCTCCAGGAGACAGGCTGCACAGATTTGCAGGTTAATAATCATTTGTTTTGCCTGATGTTTATGAACTCAACAGGGTTTACACCAATAAACCCCACTCAGTCCCATTGGTGATTCCTGGTTATAGTCACAGCCGTAATGAATACAAAGCCAAAAAAATTAAACCTTTTCCCATTTAAATAATTAAATAATGAGAGAGAAAACAATAAACAAAGCACATTAGACATTAGCTATTGGGGGGATGTTATTCCATTGGGTATTTGTGACAATCTGCTCATTGGCAGCCCTGGAGTACTGGATGACTTTGAAATTGTGTCCTTCACGTTCCCATAGCAGCATGCAGCTTTAAAAATGATTGCTGAGATTCACAGTGTTGAAATGGGGTTAAGATGATTTTAGAACCATGAATCTATTCCCTAATGTATGATCTCATATATTATACAACATAAATAATGTTAATACATGCATTTATACACTATATTGATTTCTAAAGATTGTCTAGATGTGCCAGTCAAACTACCAACAATGCCAAAAAAACAACAATGCTTCACTTGACATCGTAAAATGCTTATATAACACAAAATGCAGCAACACTGTAAAGATCTGTCAGCAATGGATGAAAAGAACATACTTTTTAAAATCACTTCCCTGATAAACAAAAGATAATTGAATTGAGCATTAGCATCAGTCATCAGGTATCAAATTGACTGACTACAGTAAGAAATCTTTCAAAAAATAGTGAATTTAAGAAATCCTTCTTGAACAAGTAAACAAGAAACAGCTGGCTGTTTTATAGAGTCATGAGTGTTGATCATTGAACTTGATCATTTTTGGACTATCAGAGGAAGAGCTGACAGGAATTATACTGATGCATTTTTTTCTTTCCCTAAGCATACATTAAAGAGAATTAAATCTCCACAAATGAAGTAAATTTGTAATGTTTAACTATAGACATTACTAACTGAGTGAATAAGCGAATAAATCTTTATAGAGCAGAACTAATTTTAAAAACAAATAGATGTACTAGTCAATAGCAGCTAACAAGCTACTGTGTTGCATTTTATTCTTCTTTTTCTTTCGGCTTCTCCCGTTAGAGGTAGCCACAGCGGATCAACTCTCTCCACTTCTTCCTGTCTTCCACATATTCCTCGTTTACGCCAGCTACTCACATATCTTCTCTCACCACATCCACAACTTTCCTTTTAGGCCTTCCTCTTTTCCTCCTACCTGGCATCTCCATCCTCAACATCCTTTCCCCAATATACTCACAATCTTGCACATTTTCACTCTTGTTGGTACTCATTTGTCACACATCCCTCTTCTCCACCCACTCTACCCTAAATGTGTTTACCACAGTCAGCTTCTTTGCAAAATTTACAACCATCTGACAACCTTCCTTCTCTCCATCATATCAGCAAGCTCTCTTCATTTACTAGTCATAGTGCCAACATTAAAAGTTCCCACCCTCGCTTCTCTACTTCCCTTCCTTCTCTCCTCCTTCCGCCAGGCATGCCTCCCTCCTCCTCTTCTTCTGTTTCTTCAACCTGCAGTAGCCCAATTTCCATGAGCATCCCGTTGGCTTACAGTGCTGGTGGCAGTTGTTGTTAACCCAGGCATCAACCGATCCAATATGGAAATCTGTGTTTCTATCCACATATTAAACTGGCAAAGGTTCTACATCGGATGCCCTTCCTGACGTAAAACTCCCCATTTCCCCTGGCTTGGGACCAGTACCAAGAGTTACACTGGTTTGTGCATCTCAGTGGCTAGGTTGCTGTGTTCTATTTTATGAATTAACTAAAACTTACCATTATATTAAACAATTAAATTTAATTTAAATTACATTTTTATTTACATAGCATTCTTTACAACAGATATTGTCATAAAGCGCTTTACATCTAACTGGCCCAAGCCCCTAACAAGCAAGTCTGAGGTGACAGTGGCAAGGAAAAACTCCCTCTAGCAGGAAGAAACCTTGAGAGGAACCAAGACTTGGAGGGGGACCCTATCCTCATCTGGACAACTGGGGTGTGTGAACATTTGATACACAAGTTAACATTAGAGGTGTGAATTGTCACTGGTCTCACGATTCGATTCGATTACGATTATCAGGTCAGCGATTCGATTCGATATCTCGATGCATCGCTAATATAATAAGTATATCAACCTTACATATCATCAGAGGATCAACAAACCACAAAACGTAATGGATGATTATGCAGACACTATTATTCTGGGCTATCAGTCTTGGGGTGTGTGTGTGTGTGTGTGTGTGTGTGTGTGTGTGTGTGTGTGTGTGCGTGTGTGTGTGTGTGTAATGATGGAGCTATAACACCTGCTTCAGCATCCCAATGATGTGCCTCACTGCAGTCTGTAACTGCATCTGTATATATGTTGAATTGAGGACAGACAAGTGGGCAAGGGGAGCCATTGATTGCGTGCTTATTAATAGTTTAATAGTTAGGTCTTATTTATCTGTAAGACCTAACTATTAAATTATATTTATAAGGTCGATAAACTATAACTTGCGTTTATACGACGGCGTTTTAGTGCCACCTTAAAAAAAAAATCTACGTGCCACCTTAAAAAAAAAAAATCTACGTGCCACCTTAAACAAAAAAAAAATCTAAGTGCCACCTTAAAAAAAAAAAAATCTAAGATTACGAGATTAAACTCGTAATACTTCGAGAATAAAGTCGAAATGTTACGAGAATAAAGTCGAAATGTTACGAGAATAAAGTCGAAATGTTACGAGAATAAAGTCGAAATATTACGAGAATAAAGTCGAAATGTTACGACAATAAAGTCGAAATGTGGTGAGTGCCGTCAGTGAGATGAGAGTTACTTCTACCCGGAGCAGTGCTGTACTCACATCAGGCAGCCACAGTCACTACCGCAACTACTTTTTAACTAGAATTTTTATGCCGCCGCCAGAAAATCACCAAACAGTTTCATTATGATATAATCGATTATGTCCTGCCACTGCATCGATGCAGAATCGTCCGCGTCTGCATCACGATGCATCGATTATAAGATTAATTTCAACACCCCTAGTTAACATTAGTTTAAAATTTAATATTAATTTAGCATTCAGTTCTTGTTCAAAAAGTCCCGAAAAAGGTCCTAGCTGGTTCCAGTTGATGGAGTCTTTAATTTCATACCCAAGTTAACACTAGTTAAATATTAAATTAGCAATCAATTTAAGTCCACAGAGTATGAAAAAGTCCCACCTGGTTCCAGATGATAAGGTCTCTATAGAGTACAGGTGAGAGTTCAGCCGGTGAAGTGTCAGCACGGGGTCACAAACATCAGTCTTTTAGCACAAATTGACTAGTGATCAAAAAAGTTTTGGAACTTTTTACTATTTACTTATTCACAGCATTCAGGATGACCATTTTTCCACACAAGTTCAGTATTATCCAATTGTTCATCAGACCACTTTTGGCACACAGCATGTTTTGTTGCTCACTGTTACAGAAATCCTTCATGTAAGAAGTACTCAGACAGAGATTCCACCTGTGAATAAGCTCAGATTCAAAGGTTTGCCTGCCTTTTAAACGGTACTGTTGGTCTTTTTAAGCCCTTCAGCTGGTTATGATTTAGTTCTGTTTCGCCACTGGTTTATTAGTTTATTAACTCATTTTGTTTTGGTTATTTAACCCAGCCGATCTGGTGAGTATTTGAGTTCTTCTCCCTCATAACTTGGTGTCGTGTGGTCGTGTTCGAGCGTGTCTATGTGGAGTTTTACCTGTGTGGATTTTCGCTGTTTTTCTGTTTCCCGGACTGTTTTTGTCTCCATGGCTCCAGGCTCGTGCTGCCTGCTGGTGAGTGCATATTTGGCGAGGTTCGCCCTGGACTTTCTCATGTGAGGAACGGTTAGGATCCTTTCTGGAATTCCCAGCAGCTGGGACTGAGGATTGCTACGTGTGGTTCCTGTATTCAAGATCTCCGAGGGCAGGAGAGCTAATTGGCACAGCGGGGGCACGAGACCACCACGTTAAGTCTTTTTTTCATGGTTTACTGAGTGACAGTTTTTGTGTTTGTGCCAGGAAAGCCACCTGTTCCTCCGTTACTTCGTCCATTTTTATTTTTATTTTTTGGCCGCACGGCACCCACATGACACATTATTATTATGACCAAATTGTTTAAAGAAAAGCAAGGAAAAAATTTTACGTTTAAGAAGTGGGAAAACATGTGCATGCGCGCATGTTAAAAAACTCTCCATCATGCATACCTTATTATGCCTAGACTAGGCAGACATAGGCATTCAGTGATATAAAGACTTCACTGACTTGAAATAACTCCCCCGCTCCATCTCTTCTCCATCCGGCAACTTCTCTCTTCCTTTCTTTAGTGTGTCACATTGAAATCTGCTCTGTGAAAGCGTAAGGTGTCTGAGGGATGGCCTCCCTAAAGTTGAGAGTGCCTCAGTGCTTGGGGGGAAGTTATAATAAGGCTATATGTCTGTCTCCCAGCATGGCTCAGCTGGTGCACTCCTGCACAGTCCTCCCTTTCAATTCCAACACACCTCTGTGTTAAAGCTATTAGTTAGGGTTTCATACAACTATTTTTAAGCTTTCAAACATTTAATTGAATCTAAAAGTGCTACACAATGCAGATTTTCATTTATTCAATTAGCTCTTTGGTGCAGTTTTCAAAGAAGCCCTGCTAACACTGTGGCTGAATGTTACTCATCACCTTCTGCAGACACTGAATGGAAAGGAACCAAGTGACAAACAGATGATCATCCGTCTACAAAAGAAAGGCCATCATGTTCTCCCAAGACAAATTGCTCTAGTAAGATTCTCCATAATTTAATATGCTATCCTTCCATTGAACTCTCCTTCCCCAACTTCCTCTCTGGCATCATCTGACTTGTACAAGGAGTCAAGCTGACTTCCTTAAAATCTATAATATCTATTGAATTATGATGCGTCTTAAAATGAATTTTCCCTTGGGAGCATGAATCACATGACAGATCCCTGGCATGCCCTACCTTTGACACTTTGTATGCACATTTCACTAAGATGAATTAAAATTAGCCCTCACACTTTAAATTATTGACCAGTCCTGGTTTCTCAGTCCCCATCTGAAATCAGTTTCTGACAAAAGGAAATATGGGGTGAGGGGGAAGCAGGAGGGATAGAGAGGGGAGAGAGAGAGAGAGAGAGTAAGGGGCTTTAACAAACAGTCAAGAAAGTCATATTTCGAAAACCATAACCTTCACCTTTTTACAAACTTATACAGAAAATGTACCACATCAGTTGGTAACTTTTTGTACAAATTATTGTACAAGTTAAATTGTGCTTCATTACAGGTTAGAGTTCAGTATGTAGACTTCTTAACTATCATTTATTCAGGCGGAAAATTTTGAAAGCTGTTAATTTTTAATCCTAACATTTATTATTAAACCAATTCCTATAAATTTTTCACCAACTAATCATATTAACAAGATTGAAAGACTTTTCTATTTTTTGCTTTCTCGGCACTTTTGTACGTTCTCACAAGTGCTTATCTGCAACGGGACCTATTTTCAGTGTCCTTGTGAAAATAGCCCCATATATCCAAAGTCCTTTAAGATTAGAATTCTTTTTGTGACATTTTGAGCAACCTAAAAATATAAAAGGCTAAAAGGAGTGAGATATCAAACTTCATAAGTTACAGAAAAATCTGCAGTGCTGCTGTCTGATCAATAGCATGTAGAAGTGAGATTTTTAGAAAGGGCGCTTTATTCCCTGTGTAGTTATGGCTTCCTAATGATATATAGAGGAAAGATGTAAAATGTAGATGGATCAGTGAATATATTTAGTGTGAGACTAAATCTAAGACCACCCACATGCTTTCATACCTGATGTACAATAGAGGAAGCATGTAACTTGCTAGTGATTTGTAAGTGCCATCAGTGGCACATATAGCACATGCTTTCAAACATGTTACAGGAAAAATATTGTGAAGAGTTATAAAAGAGTCACACACAGTTAGAGATTTTTATGTTCTTTAATGTGAACTCATGGTTTCAGTTGTGTGTCAGCATTGCAGGCCTAACAAATGTGTTCAAACAAAGCAAATGGATGAGGTTAGGGTTAGGGGGACGACAGGGTTACCTTCCGCAACTTCACCGCCTTCACTTGACTTTGAAGCCGTCCTTAATCCCTACACAAAAAGGAGTTTAATTCGCTGAACACCATGACAGGCCTATGTAGTTATTTTTTCCCCTTCAAGGAGATCAGGTAAAATAGAGCCTCACTCTCTCCTTCCCTCCCTCCCTCTCTCTCTGTCGATTCAGAATGCTCCAAAAATTCTGTTATTCTTTCAATTATCCCAACAACAGAGACCCCTCGCAAGAAAGAGCAAAACCTGACAAAGTTACAGCAACATGGCTGTCAACTTGAAAATAATTTAATGTCACTCACTCTCATTCTCGCCTCAGACCTTATCTGCGGAGGTCTTGGAGGTCCGTTCTGTGGCAGGCTGCGATACGATGCATTGGGGAGTAAGAGAGGGACGAGAGACAGGATATGATGATGCCGTCATTTGCCATTTTAGTCGTCGTTCCTCGCTAATTAACAGCAGTTGGACTGGCTGCATGAGACATCCTTGTTGTTGTTACTGTTTGACAATGAAAGTGCAAAAATGTTTTTCGCTACCTGATCACGCTCAGTGCTTCAGCTCCAACACACCCCATTTTCTCACTTGTCTCCACTCATTCTCTCACTCACCCCCCTCTCTGTTGCACACTCGTTCCTCCCTGCCACAACTCTCTCTCTATTTCGCGTTCTGTTATTTATGTCTTTGTAGCTGTTGTGACATCACACTGTGAATTTAGAATACAGTTATCAAGGAACTGACTATGAAGCAAGGCGAAATTAAACAAAAAGAAAAGTGGGGGGAAAAAACTCAACGAAGGAACCAGAGTGGCCTTTAGAGTCTCTCTTCTGTTCTTTCTCTGTCTGCTTTTCTTCTGTCTTTCTTTCATTAGAACCGGGAACATGATTCTCTTCCACAATAGCTGCAACACTATTCAGGGATGCTTGATCAGTCCTTCCTGGATTTCCTCTTGATCTTTATTCCATTTCCAGCTCTCTTCTCATCATGCTCTCTTCATCCCCTTACCTGATCTTAGGCAGTGCGAGTCGATGCAGGTTATACCTGGTGACTTCTCTCTGGAGCATATTCAAAGAAAATAAGAATACAAGCCAACACAAAGCAGACAACAAAGCACAAGAACTCATGCCATACCAAAGCTTATTCCTCAAATTAAGAGGTAATAAGAGTTGTCATGGTAACAGGTGGGGCCATCAAAGGGGTCTCAGTGTTACTGCTTCAGAATTGCTCCTCCACCATGAATAACAAAAGAGTCTGGTTCATTTTAAGTTCTGGGTCAGTTGACTAAGGGCAAATTTTTAACCCAACATGAGAAACTGACGTGCATTAAACAAACACAAACTTGGAAAACATGCTTTGTTCAGGCTTCAGAAAAAGAGTTTTAAGAGTTTATGTTTTTAATTGGGAACATGAATATGTACCCATGTTGCTGGTCTGGTTTCATCTGAGTATGAACCTGAAGAAACAACCAATAAATTGCTGTGCTGAGATTATTGGCCAATATGGGTTAACTGCAGATAAATCAGCATTAGCACATATAATGGTATGTGTCTGGTGAATGACAGTGATTTCCCTGTTTGTTCTGAGGCAATAATATCAAACCAAAGTTAAAAAGTTAATATATTTTTTAAGTTAGTAATAGTATTAGTATCTGTGTTTATTTTTAATCTTTTCAAAATCATAATCATGTCAAGAATGCTGAAATATGGTAATTCTGTCTTTGATTGACACTGGTGAAAAATGATTGACAACATGTTCATCAAAAGTCAGAACAAACCAGATGAAACAAACGCTCAATAAAATAAGTCTCTGCCAGCTGGCGTTACGATGAGGTAAACTGACTATGTTGCTACACTTATGTCAGTTCAAACGTACTTTTACAGTTAAAAAACAGTTTGCCGCTAGGATTAGTTAAGATGTGGTTGGTTGATTGTGACACACTACATAATTGACGTAAATCAGAAAAAATACCAGACAAGTTACCATATGTTTTTCCATCAGCCGTCCATCGACATAACGATTCTCACAGGCGTTTGACAGAGTTCTAATCAGTTTACTTTATGAACAGGACACAGGATGTGTTCTCACCTATGCCAACTGTCCTATAGTTTCACTGAAACCAATTTCCAACTGTCCTCATCCTCTCCATGGTTAGAAATATATTTTCATACTTACTCATTTTCATGTAAACTTAAATTGCACAGATTTGGCTCAGACTGTGAAAACAAGGTAGGATTTTAACTACTGAAGAGGAATTGGCCAATAAGGAACCATTTTGATGTTTTTGTTATATTTTTGTTTGCATGTGTGTGGTGTCTAATAATGTGATACGCTGTGAATGAAAGTTTAATGCAACAGCATGTTGGGGCAAGTTCCAAAATGGTTGGTGTAAAGCTAGAGGAAGATGAAGAGGGAAGAACAGATTTATCACTCTTGTCTGCAGTTTTCATAGTTTGCGTTCACACATGCGTACACACATGTACACACAAACCCCCACACAATGAGCAAAGCGGAAAAAGCTGTCTGACTAACACTTTATTTCTCTGTCTCTCTAACATTCTCTCTGGCTTTCTCTCACACATAAAGCGGTTCCAAACTCCCACTTTGTGTCCGCATATCTGGGGCAGGCGGTTTTGCAGAATGGAAACATTGAGCCTCATTTCTTCTTCAGCCTTTATCTCTTTGACAATCGCTTTGCCGGCAGAAATCTTAGACTGATAAAATAAAAGACATCTGAATAAACAACAAACAACAAACATACAATGTGAGCTTATTTCCAGGTATGTCTTAGAACGAGCCAGCAGTCAGGCAAACGGCATCCACGATGATAATCTGTTTTCCACCAGCATTTAGAGCTTACAAGGAATAAAAATTATTCCTCGAGATAAAAAAAAGTGATGGGACTGTTAACAGCCATGTTTAAGCCGAGCCGCTGATGTCGGTGGAGTATAATGAGAACCTTGTACCCTTTCTTTACAGCCGACTGGTAAACATATCTTACGCCACGGTGTTTGTTGTTCACTTACTTTTGTCTGATTGCATTACACACCAGGCCTCGCCAAGCTTCCCATTGTATTGACAACATATCACCTCGGCCTCCGAGTTCCCGCATTGCACCACGGTGCCAAGATACCCAGGTGCTCTGGGGTCTCCATGGTGCCTGCTGACAGTGACAGATCAGCTACGGGTCTTTGCATGGTCCTCCTTGCTGGTTTTCTGCTTTCAAACCCCAGCGGAGGGTATATTTCATCCCTCTGCATTCAAGCTTATCTGGGTCACACTGGCACGCTCTGCATATGTGTCTGATAAATGGCCTACGTCTAGGGCATTTAGGCTGGTAACACATCACCCCCCATTATTCCTCGCCGGAGCTTGCCACCAACACCATTTACACGCTTTAATTTTTCTCCCACCGCGTTCGCTTGTACCATGCAGGAGAACGCAGTTTACATGTTAGAGGTCACAGACGGGGTGAATAATTAGCATTTGCCAGAGGTTTAGCTAACGTGTACTGCGAATAACTCCTCAAACCCTGTCCTGTCTAAAAGTGATAAATTTTTTTGGGTTACACTAAAGATTGCAGCAGAATGTCAGCATTACTTGAATAAAAGCCATTTTACAGCTGTCAAGTCAAGACGTAAAATCCAGCAGCGGAAATGTAAATTGCAAGTGACAGGTGGCAACAATGCTCTAATGTCAAGTATTTCTTATTTCATATGTACAGCAAAAGTGGTGTCTTTTGCAAAAATTTGACATGCAAAATCTTCCAAAAACATTTTTTTACACAGTAAATATTTGACATTCTGGAAAAATACAGCACTGTTAGGCAGCCTTAGGGAAAACAACTTAATTTGGCTAATCAGAACACGTTTCTTTCAGTCAGCACAAACAGCAAACACTCTAACCTCTTCTCTAACCAGTAATGTCTTCATGTGAGTTTAGTCAGTCAGTCTTCTTATGAACATGTCACATCCCATTTTCTGAGCAGGATAGTGATCAAGAGATGCTGTATCAAGGCTAAAACCCACTAACCCAGAACTGTTAGGCCTGTATGTGCCAAAATAACAAAGCACCGTTGTGTTCATGTTGCTAATGTCAGAATTAAATGGTTAGATGCTCATTTAAATGCATATATTTAGAGGCAGTAAGAAACTTTGTTTTGTAACTCTGTTTTCAACCTGGTATTGCAGCTACTTTGTATCCTTTCTACTGGGGGGGGGGCTCATTTGCCTTGTAAAATTTGATTCACAGAGTCACAATCTTGACTCTTTAGTAAAACAGGCCTCCAGAAAAATAAACCTGCTTGTTTACCACAGATGGGCTTAGAGTCATCCATTAGAGTATTAGCATGTTTGACTGAGACACAACAACCAAACAGAGCAGCTTGGCAATAAGTGCTGGGTTGTTTCCCCACTTAAAGTGAGTCTATTACAATGACATAACAATAGAGTGTGCACAGTGCCACTAAACCATATTGTCACAACTGAAATTAATGTCATGGCTAGCTGCTAATGGAAAACAGAGACCTCTGGCCAAACCTGTTTATACCAACCACACATTACCATTTGAAAGCTGACATGCAAAAAAGGCAGACCTCCAACGGCATTAGGATTTAATTCAAAGGTCTGAAATAGCAATAAAGACTGCATTTGAGATGTAGCCAAAATGCGTACACACACACTGGTGCACATCTACTGAAAACAGCACATTTCCTCCACCTGTACTCATTAATCGTGTTAATGAAATTCAACCTCACCCCCAGGTATTATTTGACTGGCAGCCGGCCTTACAATGAACAAATTATTAAAGTCACCATATACATATTACATATATCTACAGCACAATACAATGAGATGGACCCGCACAGCTAATTTAATGGCTAGGCTGCCACAAGAGAGTTTTCAAATAGAATATCCATTTTATTAAGTGTAATCTTAATAAAGGAAGGGGGGCAACATATTAGAAGGGAAGGACAGGATTTAGGAGCTGAGGGAAAAAGCAAGCACCAGAATTCAAAGGGTTTTATGACGGAAATACATTTTCATAAAAGGTGATTTCATGGCAAAGTTGATTTTTTTTTTTATTTCTTTAATTTATTTAAAGCTATATCCATTCTAACCAAAAATAAACCCTTTTCTTTTAGTTTTTAGACACAGTTTGGTTCAAAAATAAATTTATTACAAAAGTTGCTCTGTGTCTGTGTTATTCTGAGCAAAATTGCCATCATTTATATTCCACTGACCAGCTTAGGTTAACTTAAGTTTATATCATTGAGCTTCTCTTTATTCATTCAGTTCAAGTCCACTAAGGGCACTAATACTAAAGCACAAACACTGTGTGCTCTGGTAGCCCCATGTTGCAGTACATTATCTTATTTGTTACTTGTCCCAGTTTTTCAGTTTGAATGGCAAAAGAACAACCAAAGTACCCTTAGTTCAGAAAAGTTTCCTTTTAGTATCTTTTTTTGGATGTGCAGTGTGAAAACATTCTTAATGCCATGTCTGTAAATCAAAGCCTCATGCCAGCCATGTCTTTTGACACTAGAGGAAACACTCAGAACTCACCTTTTCTCAAAAGCTTCACAAACTAAAGCCTCATTATAATTAAAAGCAAGCCATTGGGAGGCACTGATCATATCCCAATACATTTCTTCACAGCAGGAAGTCTCTCAGTAATTAGCTTTGGAGAGTTTACTTCAATTTTTCTCCACCTCCCTCCTCCCCACTTACCTTCCCTCTCAGAGAGTCATTAATGTCGATTGAACATTGTTCCTCTCATTCTGATGTGTAAATAACAGGCAGACAATGACAGTTTGGGGGGTGGATGTGGCTAGAGGTTTGAAACTTCATGGGAACAGAGCAATTAACAATATCTGACACGTGTACGAGCAAGCACACACACGCAAGCCCAAGCGCACACATCAACCTTAATTGCTACCATGTCACTCCATAGCTGAAGAAAATAAGAGGGACGGCTTCCTGCAAGGTGCAAAGGCAGAGAGAACTGAAGACAAAAGGGTACACATTACATTTCAGCGATGTGAAAAGTTAACTTTCTAAAAGTTTGGAGATTTATTTTTTGGCTTTCCTTTTTTCACCCCAATGAGGGATGGTTAACTGCTATTTCTGACAATATTTGCTGGCTAAATTATCATTATCGGCATTCAGGGCACTAGTTATATCCAATGCGACCCTGTAAGCTTTCTGAACTTTATGGCCAAATGCAGACAGAAACATGTGCCAGCTCAGTACCAGAGGTTTTTGTTGTTGTTGTTGCACATATTGCAATGCTGCAAACCCTACAGAATTCAACTTAAAAAGACATGAACTTTTGAACACTGTTTTCAAGCTAAAACAAGACCAGGAAAAAGCCTAAAGGAAATTTAAAAGCATCTTAAGTGCATGTTATTCAGAGACACAGTCCCTCATTAAAATTGCATGGATTTGCAATGGTTTGTTTTGGCCGCTTCTCTGCTAGACACAAGGTTGAGTTGATTTGTAGACACACAACAGCACAACCATGTCAGACACCTCACTGTGTTTATTTCTCACATTTGTCTTTAAGAACACACCACATCTCTCTTAATAATGTCTAAATTGCCCCTCCCCATCTCTCTTTCTGTTTCATTCACTCAAACATTCAGGTTGTGTGTGTATGCTTGTGCATGTTTATGAATGCATGCTGGTTCTAAGGACAAATATCCCCATAATACAATATGGGCATAAACATTTAACTTTTTAAAAATTGGAGTCTGTCTAATGGGTGCAATCAGAGGCTTATTCACTGTATTACTCAGCAACACTAAAACTGTTTAAATGCTTCATAAAAGGACGGATGGTTGGTTGTGTCTGTGTATGAGTAGACTTTATGTTCATTATCTTGTGAAGCTCATATTTGACTTAATGAAAGATCACATGCATTCATATTCACCTCTAAATTTATTACACTACTTCATAATTCACACTTCATTGTCAGAAATGGCCTTTTCACACCTTAAAAGTAATAACTTTAAAAATAAAACAATCCCAAAACTGGTCAAATATTACATTACTGTCCCTATTATATGAAGTAATTGGAATTATTGGGTGTGCCTAACCTCTAAATATTGAGATAATGAAACCAGTTTCATATGATGTCCAATTAGTGAACTTTTGGCGTTTAACAGTGCATTCCTAACATATCCCTATCACAGATTGTACTGAAAGAAAGCCCACTCAAGTGTACTTTCATTATGCTGAGTCAGAACACTCATGCTGAACTCTACTGCCCTTTTCTCGCAGTTGGAAAAGCCATCATGCATACACACTTTGATTCGTTTAATTCTTTACACTCGCTAGTACATGCTCCGCTTGTGTTTTACACGGACACTTATTAGTGATGCACAACATTTACATTTCAAGGCAAGAACTGATTTTCCTGTATGTGAATTTGTGAGATATTCCGTGCACAAAAACAGAATGCATAAAGCATAAATGACATTTTTGCAGTTTAAACACACGCTGTTTGTGAGCGCTCACACATGAGCGCCATTACTTGCTAAAATGCTATGGTTCAGTCAAATCTACCCCTTTATTACAGACTTAATTCATATTTGACCTGATAGCTAGCCACAACAACCAGCGTTCTACTCTAGATTGATAAGATTTCCAGCATTTATTCCGGAACGTCTGTCCGTCGCTTTATTGCGATGCAGCTCCGCATTCCATGCAGGGGATTGTGGGAAATATAGTTCTCTCCCAGAAACTCCAAAAGCAGCTCATTTTACAGGCCAAAATGTTTCAAAATTACCCAAAACTTCTAGTTTTAAAAATAGTTTTGAGCCAATTTGGACTCCTTTTGGCCAATGAAATGAGCTGCTTTTGCCGTTTCTGGGAGAGATTTACATTTCCCACAATCCCCCGTGCACTACTCAATGCCACATCACAATAATAGAATAAACATAAAAATATCAATAAATGCCTGTATTGTTGTTATAGCCACCCTGGACTTTGGCCATACAGGCCCCCATCGACTCTGCTGCGCGCCTCACAGCTGCAACTGTTTAGTTGATTCTGGTGTATTTAGTTCTGTCTTGTGTCTCCTGTCTGTCTTGTCCTTGTCCCGCTTTCCCATTGTGTCTCATTGGTTGATCAGTGTTCATTAGTTATCCCACCTGTGTTTCAGTCCGGCCTCTAGATTTGATTGGTTGTCCCTTCATTGGTTAATTTAGGTTGTTTAGTGATTGTTTTCCTATTGGTTCTTCCTTGTCTGATTAATCCTGTTCCTGTTGTTTCTGTTCCCCTATATAGGTTAGGTTTTTCCCATTGTCTCCTGTTGGTCCACCCTCACCATACCCCGCTGTGTCGGTGTGCTACCTGTTTTTCTAAAGAGAAGAAGCATTTCTGTTTGTGGCCCCCGTGCCTCTTATGTTTGGTTTTTCAATAAACGGCTTGCAAATGAGTACCCCGCCTCATATCATGCATCATGGGACCGTAACAGTTGTGAGTAGAGCACTAGCTGTTGTTATTTTTCATCTAAAATATGAGTTTTGTCTGCAATAAAGGGAAGATCTGACTAAACTGGTGTGTTTTAGTGTGAGCCATGAGCACTCAAACACACTGTGCACGTAATCACCATTCTAATAAATTCGCGATGTGTACCCTACTCACATTTTAATTCTCATGGATCTGCTTTTATCTCAAATATGACTTTGCGTTCGATTGTTGGAAATCCATCACAGCTATACCTTCCCCAAGCATTACCACTCAGCACTGGCCATGTTAGCTGCCCACTGCTCCTTCGTCGTCGATGCGTCAAATGCAGAGGTCACATTTCGTTTGCTGTGCTGTGGTGTGTTCACAAAAGCACAAAAAATCACTAATGTGCAATTTAAGGAAGGCCAAGATTCACTGAGACGTGTGAGAAACAAAAGCAGTCGCATCTTGTCCGATCAAATTGATGAAAATCTTAATTCTGGCTGTGATAGAAAAGTGTCTGGTTTGTTACAGTTTTTTGCTTATGCTACTGTGTAGCCCATTTAATTACAAAATTTTAGTTGGTCAGAATGTTATGGCTCATCAATCTCTGCTTTTTTATTCTAAAACTTTAATAATCATGGTGATTGACTTATCTGCCCGTGCTAGAGTAGGAGGGCATTTTCTATGATTTATGAAAATTAATGAATAATTACTTTCTTACATTGCGACATCCCCCACAAATATGAAGCTTAAATGACTGCCGAGAGCAATTGCACATCAGTCTCCTCAAAATCCGAATTAACTTATCAAGGTTCCTAATTGCTAAAGAACATTTTATCTTGTTTGGTACTTAATTCAATTTTTCAATCACATAGCAGCATCACAATCTTTGGTTCTTTGAATTCCAAATGAGCTCTTCAAGCATTTAAATACTGTGGAGAATGGCCCATCAGATGTGAAGATCAGTCTTTGGAGGGAATTATATTTGTATTAATCAAAGATGATTTTAAAGGACTGTAATGAATCTGCAAAATTTGCACAAATCTAGAGGTGTCCTACCTTCACAGCAAATTTCATTTCATTTCATTTCAGTTTCATTATAGATATTAAAAACTGCTGACTGTTGGACCAGTGTATAATTACAGGGTAGACATGTGATTCTTCAGTGGAGATTAGTTATCGATGAATGGTGGAACATGTAATTGGACTGTAATTAGAGAAAATAGAACACACCCATAATGTGATATATCCATTAATTTAAAAAGAAATGTTCCAAAAGAAGCTCTGGTAGTAACTGAATGTTTTATGAATTATAATAGAGAAATACAGAACAGGCAACATAGCAAATGCAAGCATACATGCATGTGCATGAGGGTTTGAGACAGTAAAAAATGACAAAAGAGTTCAGTGCAATATGAAGTGAAGAGTAACAGTTGAGAGAATCAGGGTGAAACACATAGATGGAAAGAAAAGGAGAGCTATACAGATTGAAAATGGGCCTGTGACAAAATGCTAGCTTGGAGCTAAGATTAGGAATCCATCAGTCTGCTATGAAATATTCACGCGCACCCAACACGGCTTAGGATGTTATGAATGACATGATGAAAAGATGTCTGTCTGACTTATAAGGAACAACGAAGTACTGCACATATTTAAAAAAAAAAACCAATAAATCTCTATTTGCATTTTAACACCAATGCTGCATTGCTTGAAATACCTTTAACCTATCTGTTGCATGTATTACAACCAGAGGTGGACAGTAACTAAGTACATTTACTTGAGTACTGTACTTAGAGTTTTTGAGTATTTGTACTTCACTTGAGTGGTATTTTATTTGGAAACTAACGACTTCCACTTCACTACATTTTAAAGACAAATACTGTACTTTTTACTTCATTACATTTCTATCAAGGTTCTCATTACTCATTACTTTCAAATCTGTTGATAAAGTGGATGTTATTCCCCCTTTTCTAAAATGTTATTGGCTTTTTTGGCAGGTGACAGTCTATCAGTAATCACTAGGGTTACATCACGCCTGTAGACTGGAACCATAAAACCAAGTTCAGACAGTTCTGCTGTTTTCTGTTTTGATTAAAGCACTGTTGCAGTTGCAAAGTCATGAAGCTAGAGGTGCAGAGCTGGGTTTTAAGCAGGTTGAAATGTTGATTTGATTTTCTGAGCAGGTTGCATTTATGGCTATTGCACTGTCTTCCTGATTAACATACACATATATGTGTGCACACACTGCCAGAGCTGCGTCAGAACACTACCATGATGCTTTGTGGGGTATATAGTCTTACAATTAATTAATAAAATAAACTAATGTTCCCTGTCGATATTCCAATGCTCACACTGCGAAGCATTCAGTCTTGCCTCTCTATGCTCGCGAATAGCTATCTTTTCAGAGAGCGACTCCGTCCCTCGTGCCCTACCGTCTTCTTCCTCCCAGGAACCTGCAAGGAAAAAACAGTGGGGCAGAGTTCTTGAGCAGTCGGAGATTGACGAGCGCACACCGGCTCAACGCCCGCATGCCTCACCATCTCCACAAAGAATGGATTCGCCCGTCCTCTTCACCCAGCCCAATCAGTGTCCCTCCGCGGCTGCGAGCGACATGATCTCGTTTGGGAGAAGTGATGACAAGATAGACAGCCTTTCCTTGGTGGCTTCGGACGCGGAGGAGTTCGCGGGCTCCTGGTCTGACCCCGCCCTCTTGCCGCCGTCTTCCTCTCGCAGCGCCAGGACCAAGACGGACGAAGAGCTCGTCCGTGTGATGACCAAGGCTGTCGGTGAGCTCGGGCTCGACTGGTCTCCGTCAGAAGAGCCATCACTGAGTAGGCTGGACGAGTGGTTTCTCCCGGGTTGCCAGCAGGCCCCCCGCCAGCGCTCGTCCCCCTTTTTTCTGGAAGTCCACGACAAGCTCACCAAATCGTGGCGTGCCCCGTACTCGTCTCGTATCAGGCCTTCTACCTCTTCCACACTCTCCTCCGTTGACAGTGCTGAGGAAAAGGGATACGAGCACCTGCCTCCCCTGGATGAGTCTGTGGCCGCGCATCTCTGCCCACCCACGGCCATCGGATGGAAGGCAAGGGCAAACCACCCTTCGAAGCTGCGTAGAGCCACTTCAGCACTCGCTGGATGCGCCTACGTGGCAGCTAGACAAGTGGCTTCAGCACCTATGGCGGTCCTCCAGGTATTTCAGGCCAAGATGCTCACCACCAAGGAGGCCGGTCTCGATTCTATCTCTCTCAGGGATCTGCGGAGTGCAACGGACCTGGCCTTTGCGCTACCAAAGCCACCACCCAGGCCATTGGGCATTCGATGTCCAGCTTGGTGGTGTTGGAACATCACCTATGGCTCATGCTGACAGAGATGAAGGAGGCAGACAAGGTCCCCTTCTTGGGCGCTCCTGTGTCAGCGGGCAGCCTGTTCGGACCAGCTATAGAAGGTTTCGCAGAGTGTTTTACGGAAGCACAGAAATCGTCTTAAGCGTTGCAGCACTTCCTCCCAAAATGCCCCAGTGCCTCATCTGCTGTTTGTCGCCCCAAGCCTGCACCGACTCAGCAGCCCGCCATGCCAGTGCCAGCCGCTCCTGAACCACGGCCTAAGGAGCGACAGGAAAGAGGACATTCTCACTCAGCGAGACGTTTCCCTTTCCCTAAGAACCAGGGACCCTGGACCAAGATCACCCTGAATCTGGCGTCTTGGAAGTCCTCCTGAACAGCCAGGCAGGAAGAGGAGCAGCCCGAGTCTCACTACGGCCGCACCACCCCACAAGCAGCCTCTGAGAAACCTCTTGCCGCCCAACTCATCGCTGGGTGCAGAGGGAAGTGTGTCATTGGTTCCCCATGGGCCCAATCCTGCGCCCGGGCATCCGACCACTGTGATAGTGGACATAATAAAATGCACACTTTTTTAAAAAAACGGCAGATTTCCTCTTCCGCCTACCACAGACATCCTGCCTTCAGGCAGCCAATCTGTAGACCGTATCCATCCTCTGGCCACACGGGCTGAGGCCTGGCAGGCCATCCCCAGAGTGTCAGAATGGGTGATGGCTGAGGCCTGGCAGGCCATCCCCAGAGTGTCAGAATGGGTGATGGCTACAAAAAAATGAGGTTACTCACTCCAATTCACTCGCAGACCCCCCCGCTTTCATGGGGTGGTCCCTACTACAGTGTGCGGCAAGAACGCTCCAGTTCTACGTGCAGAGGTGGTGAATCTGCTGGAAAAGGGAGCCATAGAGATTGTTCCTCCAGCTCAGAAGAGTCAGGCTTTTACAGCCACAACTTCCTCGTTCCCAAAAAAGACAGTGGTCTGCGACCTAATCTAGATCTCAGACTCCTGAATCACACCCTGGTAAAAAGGTCATTCAGGATGGTCACATTGAAACAGATCCTCTTGCAAATATACCTAGGGAACTGGTTCATCTCTCTGGATCTGAAAGACGCTTACTTTCACATCCAGGTTGCCCCCCATCACAGGCGATTCTTGAGATTCGTGTTTGAAGGGGTGGCATACCAATACAAGGTCCTACTGTTTGGGTTATCCCTGGCTCCCCGCACCTTTACGCGATGCATGGATGCAGCTCTCTCCCCTCTGCGAGAGATGGGAATCCGCATCCTCAACTATCTTGACGATTGGCTCATTCGGGCCCAGTCAGAGGCGGTTTCTATATCACACAGGACCCTTCTCCTCAGCCACTTGGATTGCCTGGGGCTCAGGGTCAATGTTGCCAAGAGCGTTCTGTCTCCCAGCCAACAAGTATCGTTCCTGGGGACAGTTATCGGCTCTGTGTGCATGATGGTGAACGTCTCAGTGGAGTGAGCCAGGACAATTCAGAACCGTGCGGCCTCTTTCAGGGAAGGGACCTCGCACTCACTCAAGGCCTTTCAGAAGATGATGGGCCTTATGGCAGCAGCTTCGGCTTCACATGCGACCCATCCAGTTCTGGCTGAAGTGGAGGGTTCCATTCGCATCATGGCGCCACGGTCGCAATCGCATAACGGTATCTCGGGCCTGTGTTTCAGCCCTGAGTCGTTGGAGGGACCCTCTCTGGCTAAAGCGAGGGGTGCTCTTAGAAATGGCACACAGAAGTAAGGTTGTCACGACAGATGCTTCCAACAGGGGTTGGGGAGTGCTGTGCGAGGGCAAACCGGCCTTCGGCCTCTGGTCCGAGAAGGAGTCAGGACTGCACATCAACTGCCTAGAGATGCTAGCAGTGTGCCGTGCCTGCCAATTCTTCCTGCTGGACATAAGGGGACACCATGTGCTGATATGCTCAGACAGCAGGTCTGTGGTGTCATATGTGAATCACCAGGGCAGCATCATCTCGAAGTGCCTCTGCATGCTAGTGAAACACCTTCTGGTTTGGGCCCAGACCAACCTGCACTCACTGAGGGCAACGCATGTGCCGGGCAAACTGAACCAAGGAGCAGATTTGTTTTTAAGGGACAACACTCCACCCGCTCTCAGTTCAGGGAATATGGGAAGTCTTTGGCAGGGCTCGAGTAGATCTCTTTGCCTCCAAAGACAACTCTCATTGCCCACTCTACTTCACAAGAAGCACAGACGCCCTGGCCCATGAATGGCCAGACCTCCTACTCTATGCGTTCCCTCCAGTTGCTCTGCTACCACAGGTACTCAGACGAGTCAGGGAACGCAGACACAAGCTTCTCCTGGTAGCCCCCTTCTGGAGGACCCAGCTGTGGTTGTCGGAGTTATTCCAGCTGCTCGAAGCAGCCCTGTGGCCCATTCCCTTGAGACGGGACCTCCTCTCTCAAGCGAACGGCTCTCTGTGGCATCCGCGGCCCGAGTTATGGGCCCTTGACCTCCCAGAGCATGTCTTAAGCACTATAGCCGAAGCTAGAGCTCCGTCCACTAGGCGTCTCTATGCTTTGAAATGGTCCCTTTTGTCGGCTTGGTGTCAAGACCGTGACTTTGATCCGGTCACCTCTGAGATATCAGTGGTTCTTTCCTTCCTGCAGAAGATGCTGGATAAGCAGCATATTCATCGACCATCAAGGTTTACGCTTCGGCCATAGTGGCTTTTCACGTCCCTATTGCTGGTTGCTCGGTTGGCAGGAACAGTGCGGTTACGAAGCAGAGACTTTCCAGGTGGATAGTGGAGGCTATTGCCATGGCTTACTCCTCCTTGGGCTTGCAGTGCCCCTTTGGAGTCAGAGCCCACTCCACCAGAGGCATTGCCTCTTCCTGGGCATGGTCCAGTGGGATATCCATTTCTGAGATTTGTAGGGCGGCCGGTTGGTCCTCGCCATCCACATTTATCAGGTTTTACAACCTAGATGTCCCTGCTCTGCAGACCAGAGTCCTTTCTGCCTAAATCCGTCGCCTAGACAGATTGAGTAGTCTCAAGGGTTACTTGACCAACATTGTTCAAGTCCCTACTTTCTCTGGGCCTGTGTCTTCAGGCACCAACTGGGATGGCACCCAAGCCACGGAGGACCCCCTGGGCTCAACCTGTGCTTGGTGTATATTTTTGAACTCCCCTGGGTCCCCCCATGTGAGTAATGTTTTGAGTCATCCCCCATCATAGCACGGCATGATTGTACTGGTTCCCATATAGCATCTTACGACACAGTACGAGTGGAATATCAACAGGGAACGTACCTGGTTACTTTTGTAACCTCGGTTCCCTGAGATATGGAAACAAGTACTGCGTTCCTGGCCGTGCTATGTGCTGCACGCCTCAGTTGCTTCATTTGAAGAAATCTGAGTGGCGGCGGCACAGCGGCCGCTTATATAGCCAAGTAGCCCCGCCCATTCTGCCGGGCTCTGGCGAGCGGCTCAGCCATTGGCTTGCCATCTGTCATTGGTTCGGTTTTATTACACTGCATGAACCAATGGACGTGCAGTTTCACTGCATGATTGAAAAGGCTTCAGTTGAGGAGGAAAAAAGAGTTTTTCCCATACAGCGTCTTATGACGCAGTACTCGTTCCCATATCTCAGGGAACTGAGGTTACGAAAGTAACCGAGTATGACTGGTTTTGTTTATCGGTTTGGGTTGTGTTTCATTCTGTAACATTCTACCAGTTCCTTATTCTACAGCTTCTACAAGCTAGTCAGAGGCATTAGGTATAATAAGTGTTGTGGCAATAACTCAACAATGTGGTGAATATAGATGTACCTTTAATACTTATGTATTTTTCAAAACAAGTACTTCAGTACTTTAACTTAAGTTAAAATTTTACTGTACGACTTTCACTTGTATTGGAATAACATTTGAGTAGTGGTATCTGTACTTTCACTTAAGTAATGAAGTTAGCTACTTTGCCCACCTCTGATTACAACACAGTGTTTGTGTTGTAGTTCTAGCCATCGCTACAAGGCTTGGAATAAAGCTGATCTCTTCAAACCTAAAAAGCTGAATAAATTAGCAAACCATGAGACATTTAAAGGTCCACATTTCATTGCTTTGAAATCAGTGGAGGGATGGTCCAATTTGCATGCTTTAAGATAATTTAGAAGTGACCTTCAAAGTGTCAAAAAAGTGTGTGCAACAAATATAGAATGTGAAATGTCAGAATGATTTGGATGTGGGAATGGCTTAGCCATTGGACACATAATAGCATAACCGGAGTAATTCTCCAGAATTAGACCTTGTTTCAGTCACTTTTCCTTCCTTAAAAATCATGATGCGAAGATCATGGTTCATTGGTACTCAAGAGCATACTTAAGCACTGTGGAAAATAACACCATAATTTGCCAATCACTTTAAGCCTCACAAATCACATCACATTATGCAGGCATGGCATTTTCCCAAGAGACCAACGTCACAACCCCCTTATCGCACACCCATTCCAAAAAAAAAAAAAAAAATCATTGGGTGTGATTTTCACAATTTTTTATGCATCTTGGGACTGTTAGAAGTGTGTCTGATGTCACCCTCCTTTCCGGGTCTATTTTGAGCTTATTTGCTCAGACATCACGTAGAAACATTGCTCTATGAAAACTATAGTGTTATACACTTTTTGAAGACAGACTCACTGTACACTGGAAGTACAAAGCTAATAAACATGTTTGTTTGTTTTTTTATCAAGTTTGTGGATTACTCTAAAAATCTTTCATAGAAATAGATTCATTGTTCACTTATTTTTTTTAACTGCATGGTGCAAGTTTACCAATGGAGTCTGGTCGATAAATTGGGTTTATATCATATGAGCTAATTGCAGAGCAACTTATAGGCCAATTAATTATATTATAAATGAACAAATGTGATGGATCATTCAACAAGGTTATGAGCATTGTCTTGTTAAAAACAACTAGACTTAATCCTCCACTGGGTAATTGGCCCAATGAGTCTGTAAACTACTATATCAATATGACTATTACTGATATCATAGAATAAGAAATATAGTATATCCATGTAAAGTAATGATTATTCACTACTAATAAGAGGTCTGTGTAACAATGAGATTGCATCTTGAGAAATCATGAACCCTAGTTTGGATGTTGTAGTCTTTTTATAGCATGTGAACCTGTGGTCTGCAGGCCCTTGGTGGCCCGTGGCAGTATGGCAGGGGGTCCGTGATATGCAATCCAGTTTCACTACCGAAATCCCTTTTTTTAATTATTTGATTTTATTTATTTTTCAAATACATTTCCAGATGTTTGGGGCATCTTTATGAATTAATGAATTGAATGCAAATATCTAAACTCCACTCACACAAACGGGCAGTGTGACTACTGCTTAATCTAAATGGTACTCCCTGGGACAGAACCAGTTGAAAACCCCTGCTATAGAGCACAATAAAACGGTAGAAAAGTAAATATTAAAAAGATGACATCTTCTAGGAAATACACTTGACTATTGAAGCTACAACACTAACCAGACAAATTGCACTTTCATTTGTTAACAAAGACATTAAAATGTCATTCTTTTTTCAGAGGGAAAAAACTTTTCTTTTTCACACAGTAATTAGTCTTTCGCTCTCACTTGAAATGTCCAATTACTCCAATCTGTCATAATGGATCAGAGAGCTTGCTGGATTATGTCAAGGTGAACTATTATCATTGTTGAAATGAATAAAATTAGATCTACTTAAGAGGTTTGTATGGAAGGAGAGAGGCTAGGGGGCTTTGTGCTGCTTAGGTGGCAATCATGAAAAGTGAGGGTGTAAGAAGATGGGCTCCTTGGTTTATGCAGATGGTAAAAATAAAACATAAACACTGGAAAAAACTGAGCGGGGCGGAATTATTCTGTAATAGAAAAAAAAAAAAATTTAAATAAAGATTGAAGGATTTTTTAATAATGCTTCACCTGACTGACATAATACACAATATGACTGTTTCACATTTGTGTATCATAATAACAATGGGCCTCAATCACCAATATCTTCTTGAGATTTTCTTAAATTTGTTCTTAAGAAATTTGCTAAGAATGGGTGCGTTCGACTTGATGCAGCCACTTACAGCGCTGGTTTAAAGCAATGCATTCTAGTATTGAGGCAATGCATTATGGTAAGATTTTTTTTGTCCGGCTTCAGTCGGCGCTGCAAAACGTCACCACACATCATCATGTCACGTGGTACAAAAAACCTCGCGAGAGCAAGACGCCTTAAGACAGATCCTGCAGCACCTCTCAACCGGCTGTGCAAGCTGGGAACCGCCTCCGTGACGACACAACTTTGCCCTTATTCCTGAAGAAATTTAGGGAAGTGCATGACGTGTGCGACGTTTGTATTCCAGGAAGTTCCGATGCGTTACCTGCTATTTCAAGAAAGAAAAAAGTCCTCAATGACGCATGTTCATTCTGTGAAGGATCGCCAGAAACCTCTGTGCATTTGTTTTGGTTTTGTCATCATTCTGCTAAGTTCTTGCAAAACATTTCACTCACAAATGTAAATATACCAACAGTAAGTCACTCCTCTCCATTTTGACAAAAATGTACAACAGCACACTACAATCTTCAGCAAAGCCATCAAAACAAATATCCTCCTGGGCTCTTTCCACCTTAGTGACTAAGAGTTTTTGTTTATCTGTTTGTTTGTTTTTGGGGAGGGCTTTTTACTGAGTGCCATCTGTCTAGCTTTATATTTAACATCTGTTAACATCACATATTGAGTAAATAAGCAGTGTGTAACAGTTTGCCAAACCTTTCTGACATTGAGGGTAATGCCCATATGCTAATTGTTCACAGATAAAGACATGAAATCACATATAATTAAACTGATTTGCAGGTTTCCCATTCAATCTTCTACTGTAACACAGTTGAATTCCCTAAATTAACCTCAATGAGTAGATTGTCAATTAATTATGCAATTCTATAGTGGAAAAGGTGTTGTGTTTCTAGGTATATTGGTTGGGCCTATATAAAGGCTGAAAATTTGCATTACTTGAGCCATGGTAACTGAAATTGTTTCAATCGACTTATTTTGAGGGTGCATTTTGGCACTCTGTGTGTCCAAAGAAAAGGTAGAAAGGCTAAGGACCGGTGAATACACAATAAGCTTTACTTGATGATACAATTTGTTGGGTCAAACACTATTGTCAATACTTTTTGGAATGACTTTCTTCAGATAAATAGTTCTTGGCCATTCTAGCACAACAGGTTAGACTCTATTAGCCTGCTGAACTGTACTGTTAGTCCTAACCTAGGAAAAAAGGGTGGGTGAAAATCATGTAGACTACAGGCATCAGATTATAGAAATAACGTGAAGCATATTTTTAGAAAGTTTTAATTTGCCTTCGCTGATCTCTGTATTCTTCATGCAAGAACACAGGGATTTCCACGAAGTCTATTTCGTCTGCCACGAAAACGTCAGCACCGTGAGCTCAGCCACTGCAGATCTCGTGCACTACGAGCGGTAAAAGTTGTCTGAAAAGTCCGGCTTGTCACCAGTCAGTTTTTTCTCCGCTCCTGCAGCCACCTGTAGTCTGCTTTGGTTTACGGAACAGGGCAGATTAAATCAACTCTTTACTGCAGGCTACATTTTTAATGTAAGTAAATGTAATGTAAATACATAAGAAGAGGGGTGATTTTAGCCTAGATAAATAAAGCTTAATCTGTGAGGGGAGGAGTAGCTGACAGCCTGTGTCCACATGATTTTCACACATCCTTTTTTTCCTACATTAAGGCTGACAGTACAGTTCAACAGGTTAATAGAAAGTCTAACCTGTTATGCTAGAATGGCCAAGAACTATATTTCTGAAGAAAATCATCCCAAAAAGTATTGACAATAGTGTTTGGCCCAACAAATTGCCTCAAAAAAGTATCAGCAAATAAAAGCTTATTGTGTCTTTAGCCTTTCTGCCTTTTCTTTGGACACACACAGCGCCAAAGTGCACCCTCGGAATAAGCTATAGTGATAGAAACAAGTTCAGTTGCCATAGCTCAAGTAATGCAATTTTTAGCATTTATATAGGCCCAACCATCTACCCAGAAACAGAACACCTTTTCCACTACAGAATTGCATAATCAAATGACAATCTACTCATTAAGGTTAATTTAGGGTATTCAACTATGTAACAGTAGAAGATTGAATGGGAAACCTGGACAGCAGTTTAATTTTGTGTGATTTCATGTCTTTATCTGTTAAAAATTAGCATATGGACATTACCCTCAATGTCAGAAGGGTTTGGCAAACAGTTACACACTGCTTATTTACTCAATAATATGTTGAGTAATGTTAACAGATGATCTCACAGCTTCACATTATTTTCGGGAGAAATAGCTGATAACTTTTTCTTTATTGTATTTCATTTCAAAAGTAGATTTGTATAGTAAATGTACAGGAACACCAGGAGACAAAAAACAAACATCCAAAACCAAAGAGTAAAGAAAATTAAAAACAATAAACAAACAGATAAACAAAAACCCTTAGTCATTAAGTTGGAATGAGCCCAGGAGGATATTTGTTTTGATGGCTTTGGGGTTTGCTGTAGATTTTAGTTTGCTGTTATACATTTTTATATCATTCATAAAAATGGAGAGTAGTGGCTAACCAAACCTAAAACAAATGCACAGAGGTTTCTGGGGATCCTTTATAGAATGAACATGCATCATTGAGGGCTTTTTTCTTGAAATAGCAGGTAACAAATACAAACGTCACACACGTCATGCACGTCCCTAAATTTCTTCAGTCAATAAGGGTTTAGTTGTGTCATCACAGAGGCGCTTCCCAGCTTGTGCAGCCGGTTGAGAGACGCTGCAGGGTCTTAAGGCGTCTTGCTCTGACGAGGTCAGATGACACGATGGCGCATGGTAACGTTTTGCAGCGCCGGCTGAAGTCGGACAAAAAAATCTTACCATGATGCATTGCGTCAATAACAGAATGCATTGCTTTAAGCCAGCGCTGTAAGCGGCTGCATCAAGTCGAACGCACGCAGTGTCAAAAAGACGCGCAAACAATTGTCATGGCGAAATCAGCACAGCTCGTGAGACAAGATGTGCAGATATGACGATTGTGACCTTACTACAAATAAACATTTTAGATTTTAGATTAACATCTAAATCACTTCCACATTAAGTAAAGAGTAAGACAGTAAAAATGTGTAGACAGTAAAATTTCATTCATTTAAAATCTGAGATAAAATGACCAATTTACAATCTGCACAAACTGATAGCGTTCTTTTTCTACAACACACTTAGTACAAATTAAAGACCACATATAACTGCATTATATTTCACATCTTTTCATCATATTTCTTTTGCCGTTTACTCCATCAAATTGGAGGTTAGTCCTTTGTCATAATCACTGAACAAGGCATGATTTAATCCACATGATTGCTGATTGTAACGTCGACTAAAACTCTTCCCACACTCAAAACAGAAAAATGGCTTCACTACTGTGTGAATGAGCTGGTGTGTTTTCAGATGGCTATGTTGATTAAAACTCTTCCCACATTCAGAAATACTGGTGTGGGAACATGGCTTCTCTCCTGTGTGAATGAGCTGGTGTGTTTTCAGATGCATTTTACGACAAAACCTTCCCCACACTCAGAACAGGAATATGGCTTTCCTGTGTGAATGAGCCGATGTGGTTTTCAGATGGCTGTGTTGATTAAAACTCTTGCCACATTCAGAACAGGAATATGGCTTCTCTCCTGTGTGAATGAGCTGGTGTGTTTTCAAACTGTTCTGATGATTAAAACTCTTTCCACATTCAGAACAGGAATATGGCTTCTCTCCTGTGTGAATGCTACTTGATGTGTTCTCAGACTGCCTTGGATGATTAAAACCCTTCCCACACTAGAACAGGAATATGGCTTCTCTCCTGTGTGAATGCGCTGGTGTATTTTCAGATTGTCCTGTCGATTAAACCTCTTTCCACATTCGAAACAGGAAAATGGCTTCTCTCCTGTGTGAGTGAGCTGATGTAGCCAGATTGTTCTTGCTGATTAAAACTCTTCCACATTCAATTGGTGAAGCGGCTTTCCTGTGTGACTGAGCTGGTGTGTTTTGAGAGTGCTGCTAGGTGAAACTCTTTCCACACTCTGACCACTGATGGGATTTCTTTTCTTTTCACTACACTCATATGCTTCTGGAGCTCTTTTGTCAGTCTTAAATTCTTCCCCACATCCCTGAGCAGTGGCGATCTCCCTTGCTCATATCTTTCTGTGAAGTGTTTCAGGCCAGGCGCTTGTTTCCAGCAGTATGCAGTAGTGGTGTCTTTTGATGCGTTTGGGTGGGTAAAATTGAAAATTGCAGTACAGTGGACAATAAGGAGCAGTAGAAGAGAAGTCACTGGTTATCTGTGATTTCTGTAGAACATAAGAAAATACAAAGCAAATGCAGTTATGACGGCAGAATTCAGCAGATACTTATCCAGAGCGACTTCCATTTCAGAATCTCTATGATTAAAAGTGTCTTGCTAAAGAACCCAATGATAGAAAAGGAAGTTTGAACCCATAACCCCTGGTCCAGAGTGAGTACTACTACACCACCAACATCCTGATGAAACAATGCAAATAAAAACATTGATATAACAAACTAATTTAGTGCAGAAACTCCTCAGTGAATTTAAAGTGGTGATTATATTTGGATTATCATCTGTACATAACCTCATGTAACAACTCAGTCACTACACCAGTCCATTTACTCACATTGTAAACAATTAACACATTTCCTGACCACAAACTGACTCAAATCCTGGCTCCCATGACACCATTTCAAATCTGTTCATGCAGTATTTCCAAAATGGAGATTTTTAATTAATTTTAATCAGTCATTCAGTAAAACATAGCTCATATAACACTAGCTCTTGAGGATTTAACGCCGTTATAACCGTGAGGCTCGTAAGCTTACTGGAGGTGATCGAGGCTTCAGTAAGTTTCACCGTCAGTAATCTCTCCTCACCACTGCTGCTGTTATGTAGTTGAGCGCAGCAGAACACGAACACAGCCCAGTTCAAGCAGATTTCAAATAACAGGAACAGAGTGTGTACATACCATCAACCGAACGCTCTGTGCTCGAGTCTCTACTTCCGTCTGAAAACAGGAAGCGACTGGACAGCGTCCTGATCCAATGGCGTTCGAACACCATATACGAGTGACTGTACTGGTCCAATAGCGTTGCAGGACGAAACCAGAAGAAGCCAATCATTTGTCGGAGTGATCAGACCTTATAGACACGCCCCTAAACGATCTAAATGATCGCGTGAAGTCGCACTTATTAAATGTGGTTCAGCTCCGTTACGTTATATGCTTTAACTAAGGATCATGTTTAAAATACATTGATCAAGATATAGTTTTCTCCACATCTCAAATAGTAACGCTTGCTAATATCGTCAAATTTTAACGCCATAAGGCGTCAAAAATTTATGGAACTCCAAAGTGTTCAAAAGTATTATGTTAGAATTATATTGTGAAATACAACTCATTATTGTTGAAATATATTTCATTCTGTTAGTAGACATTTACTTATTATTGTGAAATATGATTTCATATTTTTATTTTTCAATTTCAGTATTATTTCATAATGCTGCCATCATTTCATGATCCCGTGATTTCATCATTTCATAGCCGCTTCATAATTTCATGATGCCGTATTTCTATCATTTCATAAAATTTCTGCCTGTCAATCAAGAGAGACAAGGTGGGACAGTTGTGTGATTGGTTGCTCCTTTTACTTCCAGACGCAAGTAATATACATGGTATATCGATTGTGCTCGTGACACAGAAACATATCTGCTATAGCCCCGATGGTAATCCCGGTGTTCTGAAATTTTTTCCTACCGGTAGCGTAAATTTATAGCCTTGTCTGTAATTTTGTCTGCCTTTGTGATAATATCCTACCAGCATAAATATCTTCTCCCCTCTATCCGCGGGGTGGTAGCGCATTATTATAGATACTTACACTCCATAAATCAATTTATCAAACGGCTAATAAGATCTGGTAAAGATGCGGTTTCACGTAACGTTTTAGAATGAAAGATGAACAGTGATAACGATATTGTATATATTAGAGACGCGACATGGTTTTGCAAAACTAAAGATACCGGGTAAATCCCCGAAGTTAATTTCGTGAGATGACCAAGTTTTAAACAGTGATAAGCAAGTATTATAAAAAAACAAAGCCGTTTCAGCCCGGAATCCAACAAACCATCAGCGTCACACTCGACGCAGCAAATATTTTATGGGCGGTGTTAAACAGCAATGACGCTGCTAAGGTCGGGTAGGACATTCTCATGGGTAGGAAAACATTTCAGGACACCTGTTCAGCACTAAAGTCCTGAGTGCTGCACCCGGGATTTCAAGACGTGGACGACCACAATTTGAGGACAGTTCTTCTTGTGCGTATTGTAAACGGACACAGTGCTCAATTGCTCTAAACCATCAACAATGGTATCATCATGATAACACTTCAGAAGAGCAAATGATCATCCCAAGCATTTCAAAAAAACCTTCATCTAAACGATTCAAAATCGTATCTACGGGTAAATTATCCTCTCTATCTGGTTCAAGTAAAATAAACAGAACTGAATGAAGTTCATGCCAGTCCTCCATCTCCTGACTAGCACGTTGTTACAGCTGTAACAGCGTCCGCTGGAGCAGGTATCCAGGAAACTAATCGACAAGTTAAAGGATGAGCCAGTAGGCGCAGGTCCAACCCACTGACACTGACGAGATCAAGAAATTTTATGAAATGATGAAAACGTGCATTATGAAATAATACTGGACTTTGAAAAATAAAAAAAATATGAAATCATATTTCACAATAATAAGTAAATGTATATAACAGAATGAAATATATTCCACAATAATGAGTTGTATTTCACAATATAATTCTAACATATTTCATAACACTTTTGAACACTTTGGAGTTCCATAAAAAATTAACACGCCAATGGTGCGTTTGACGGATGCAGCCGCCATAGCGCTGGCTTAAAAGTAATGCATTCTGGTATTGGATTTAATGCATCTTGGTAAGCTTTTTTATTAATGCTGTATGAACGACAGAAATGCAAATCCAATGCCGGGTGAGCAATTGAGAATACAAATACAAGCATAAAATCAGGGAAAATATTATGAGAATGACACAATGAGACAGTTTAAGGGCTTTGAATTGGTAAAGATTTTTGTCCTGACTTCAGTCGGCGCTGCGGAAAACGTCACCGCGCGTCATCGTGTCACGTGGTACAAAACTCGCGAGAGCAAGACGCCAAGACAGATCCCAGCACCTTCAACCGGCTGCACGAGCTGGGAAACGCCTCCAGACGACACAATCCCTTTGCCCTTATTGGCTGAAGAAATGTAGGGACGCGCATGGCGTGTGTGTGGTTTTATTTATTTATTTATTTATTTATTTATTTATTTATTTATTTATTTATTTCTCTTCCAAGAACAAAGATACACTTAACTGAACATGCTTAACATCAAACACAAAATAAAGAGGAAAAAAAGAAAAGAAAGAAAGGAAAGGAGGGGACACACATAACAAGTATACATCATGGAGGGTAAAAAATTAATTTATAAACAGCATTTTTTTAATATTAAAGAGGTTCTTATACATTTCTTGTTTCTAGTAACTGAAAGCAATGAGTCATAAACTATATTAAGGTTTCTACAAAAAAAGTTAAAAGAGGGAGTAATAGACATTAGTTTTGATTTATGTATATGAAACTTCCCAAGGAGTATTAAAGACCTTGTGTTATTCTAATACCTCTGATCCAGTACTGCAAGTCAAAAAAATTTCAATTAATTTTATAAATATATCAAAGACCAACTTAGATACCTGCTTCCAAAAGTCTTCAGAGTATTTACAGTTATGAAATAAGTGTGTGAGTTTATTCTAAATCACAAATGAACATTTAGGTGAGACATATTTTCTAAACTTGTTAATAAAAGTGTTACAAGGATAGTACCCAGCACATTATTTTATAATGTATTTCTTTTCCTTATTTGGGAGTAAAAATTTATTAGATGCCAAACTATATTTTCTCAGTAGAAGGTATGAGGAAGAATTGTTCTCCACTTCATGAGGCATGGGTAACAACTGACATCTCGCAAGACATTTTCTAATGTGTGAGTTATTACATCTAAAAAATCCAAGATATTAATACCTCCAATAAGAAGATTTGGAATTTGTCGGACAGCTGAAGTATAACTGAGATGTATTTTCACAAGGTAAAGCAATTCAGGGGAAATGCTTTTCACAACCAAATTATAATCACTGCAAGAAGATTCAATCCCAGAGAAGAAAAGAAATTGCTGATAAGTATAAATCTCACCACTAGTGTTCAATAAATCAGAAAGAAATATAATCCCTTTATCAAATCAATCTTTTTTAAATGTACTCTTATTTTTAGACAACACAAATTGGTTATTCCATAGTATGCATGAATGAGGAGAAAAATTATGTTTAAAAGCCAATTTCCATGCTTCTAATGATTGCTTATGAAAGTTTGATAATTTTATGGTGTGTGTGTTTGTATCCCAGGAAGTTCCGAAGCGTTACCTGCTATTTCAAGAAAGAAAAAAGCCCTCAATGATTCATATTCATTTTGTGAAAGATCCCAGAAACCTCTAGATTTGTTTCTTTGGTTTTGTCATCATTCTGCTAAGTTCTAGACAGATTCTTGCCACTATTATGCACCAGATTTCAGTGGAATTTTTTATTTGTCTGAGCTCCGCAGTGAGGTCCCGATGTTAGGGTGACTAGGACAATATCTTCCACTTTCTTTAATGTGTGACAGCCCGAACACGAAGAAAAACAACAGCATGAAACCTTCGGGACAGCTTAAAAAGCTCTGCCATAAGTCAGAGTAGAGTCAATCAGCATGACTACTTAACACCGATGGAGACGGCACCAGCTAGTAGAAGCAAACGTGACAGAGAATTGACAACCTCCACAAATACTCCAGAAAAAATACAAATGAAGAAAAAAGTGAAAGGTACGCCCTGTGTAGATGAAAAGCACCACATCAACAGAAACAATTTGAAAGCAATTGACTCTTCTTGGAAAGCGAAGTGGATGACCGCATAAGTGAAGAAGTAAAACAATGCAATAACACAGCACCATGTTGGCTAGTATCGCTAAATCGGTTCAGTTTAACTCAGAAGAGCTAGTAGAGTGTAAGAAGAAAATAGGACACTTGAAAAACAGATCGATTCACTCACAAAAGATAATGATGACTTGAGAGATCGTCTGTTGAACCAAGAAAGATACAAAAGACGTTGGTGCCTTCGTATTAAAGGGAAAAAGCAGAAAGTCAATGAAAACATCAAAGAGGTGGTAGAGCTTCTGAGGAAAATTGCGCCGGACTTAAAAGAAAAGATGGATGAGGCGGTTGACGTGGTCCACAGAGTGGGGCGAGTGATGGAAAACAGGCATCGGCAAGTCATTGTTTTGTTTACATGACGTACAATGAGAGATGACATTTGGAGGTGAACAAAGACTTCTCCATTATGTAGAGAAGAAGGATTCGGGTTTGTTGAAGACCTCATCCAAGTGGACTGGAGAGCCAGACGCGCCCTGTGGCCAAAATCGACCAGGCTAGGAAAGAAGGCAAGGCTGCAGGTTTCAGAGGTCCACTTGGTTTCATTGAAGGCAAGCGCATTGTAGAAGAGTCTGCAGACGTGGGCTTATGGTTGGATTTAAAGCGTTTCTTGGTTAGGAGCATTTCAGAAATGGGACTTCTGTACTTCAATGTTCTGTTACTCCATCTCTTTGACTTTCGGCCAAAAATTTTATGACTCAATGTGTTCTATGTTCCAGTTGAATTCTGACATTTCTTTTATTTATTTTAATACAAGGGATCTGAAGGACGCGTGAAGCGCAAAGCTGTTTTTTTGTTTTGCAAGGGGCAAAAAGCACACTGTATATTTCTTCAGGAAACTCACTCTGACAAATCTGATGAGAAGTTTAGTCACAACAATGGGGAGGTAAAATGCTCTTTAGTCATGGCTCGAATCGGGCCAGCTGGAGTTGCTGCATTACTCAAAGCAGATGCCCAGGTAAATTGTGTGTGACAGGGTGATAAAGATGGACACTGGCTGCTTGTGTTTTGACTATTGATAATACTCATGATTCTGGTTAACATTTATGGATACAATAGTGATCAAAAAATAAGAACTTGTTGCATCAGATATCAATGGTAATAGGGGAACTACATGCACAATTCCCTACGGATAATATGGTCTTAGGAGGTGATTTCAATTTGACTGCTGATGAAGGCATGGATAGATGGCCTTCAAGAATTCTAGGGGAAGTTAGAAATCCGATTATGGGAGATTTCATGAACGACAACAAAGTAACAGATATGTGGAGACTGCGAAACAGGGATGTTAAACAATCATACATAGACAATTTTTTGTTTGTTTGTTTATTCTCTGTGTGTTTGGTCACTCAGACCACATTACTTTTTCCAGAGATCAACTGATAAACATCAGGCAGTCGTCTCAAAACAGTTTTTACCCTTTTTTCATAACCCCGGAAAGTTTTTTAGGAGATCTTAGTTGGCGAGCTGCCCGCGGAGCTCGCCGGAGATGTGCAACGACTCGCGCTGGTGCGCTTGGTGAACTACGCCAGCGGGATTCCGTGACTGGCGCCCTCTCCACTCAATCACCCGTTGGCTAACTCCGCCTCCCTTCCAAACAAAGTGGACAAGCTGCTGCTTCTTAACCGGACTAACAAGGACTTTGCACGTTCTGCTGCCCTTTGCTTCACTGAAACATGGCTCAGTGAACGAACCCCAGATGCTGCCTTAAATCTGCCGGGCTTTCAACTTCACCGCTCGGACCGCGTTACAGAGCTCTCAGGGAATCCTCAAAAGGAGGGGACCCTGCTTTACATTAACGGAGGTTGGTGTATTGATGTCACAGTTTTACAGAAATTCTGCAGCCCAAACCTGGAAACTTTTTTCATCAACTGCAAACCGTTTTATTCACCGCGGGAATTCTCTTCGTTCTGGTCGGAGTTTAGATCCCTCTTCAGGCTAACGCGAACAACGCACTGAGCGCGCTGGCTGACCAGATTACCACCTTGGAAAAAAAATTCCCTGATTATTTTCTCATTGTTCTTGGGGATTTTAACAGAGCGAATCTAAACCACAAACTTCCTAAACACAGACAGCATATTAACTGCCCCACCAGGGACAATTTCACATTGGACCACTGTTACACCACTTTAAAAGATGCTCATCGCCTAAGTTCCCTGACAGCTTCAGATATTCTACCACTGCCTGGTCCATCTTATTCCAGTTTACAGTGACAACAACTTAAACGTGCTAAGCCTGTAGTCAAAACTGTGAAGAAGTGGACCAATGCAGTAAAGCAGGAACTGCAGGACTGCTTTGACTGCACTGACTGGACTGTTTTTGAAGCTGCATCTGATAATCTGGATGGGCTGACCGACACTGTGACATCATATATCCGCTTTTTTGAAGATGTGTGTGTGTGCCAACTAAGACATATTGCACATACAACAACAACAAACCATGGTTCACCCCTAAGCTGCAACATCTTCGTCAGGCCAAGGAGGACGCCTACAGAAGTGGTGACAGGGCCCTGTACAAATTGTGAAACATACTGACCAGGGAGATTAAATGGCAAAAGGATCACTCTGGAGAAGCTGAAAAGAGCAGTTCTCAGCAACGACCCTGCATCAGTGTGGAGAGGCCTGCGAGACATCACCAGCTACAGATGCCCCCCACCCCCTGCTGAAGCGAACAAAGTCCTGGCAGATGAGCTGAACACCTTCTACTGCAGGTTTGATATGGACAGATTTACACCCTTCACCCACCCCACCCCAGAGACAATGACTCAACACACCTCTCACCCCTCCACCCTCCCCCTCCTCCTCCCCAATCCAGAGCCAACGACCTCCATAACGCCTCTCACTCCCCCCCTCCCCAGTCCAGAGTCAACGACCTCTATCACACCTCTCCCCCCCCCCCCCCAACTCAGTATATGCACACAGGATGTGAGCCATTGTTCCAGAAACAGAAGACCAGGAAATCCCCGGGACGGGACAGTGTATCACCCTCCTGCTCAAAGGGCTGCCGGATCAGCTGGCCTCATCTTCACCCGTAGATTCACACAGATCCCTGGAGCTGTGAAGTTATCTCCGTTTCAAACGCTTCCACCATTATTCCGTCCCCAAGAAACCCACCATCACCGACTGAATGACTATTATAGACCTGTCGCCATCGCCTGTGTCATGGAAACTTTGAACACCTGGTCTTAGCCCATCTGAAGGACATTACAGACACCAGCTGGACCCCCTGCAGTTTGCCTACCGGGCAAACGGGTCGGTGGATGATGCAGTGAACATGGGACTGCATTACATCCTGCACCATCTCGACCATCCGAACTTATGCATGATCCTGTTCAGGACTTTAGTTCGCTTTTAACACCATTGTGCCTGATCTCTCTCTCCAAACTCTCCAAGCTCAACATATCACCTGCTACTTGTCAGTGGATCACCAGCTTCCTGACAGATAGGAAGCAGCAAGTGAGACTGGGGGGGGGTCACTTCTAAAACACGGTCCCTCAGTATTGGTGCCCCCCAAGGATGTGTCCTCTCACCACTATTGTTCTCCCTCTACACTAATGACTGCACCTCCAAGAACTCGGGCTGTTAAACTCCTGAAGCAGTAGACGACACCACCATCATTGGTCTTATTCAGGATGGTGATGAGTCTGCATACCGGCAGGAAGTCGAGCGGCTGGTACTCTGATGCAGTCGGCACAACCTGGGCCTGAAAAAGCTCAAGACTGTAGAGATGAGGTTGGACTTTAAGGAGACATCCTCAACACTGCTCCCTCTCACCATATCAGACAGCCCAGTGTCTACTGTGGACACCTTTAAGTTCCTGGGTACCACTATTTCCCAGGACCTAAAGTGGGGGACTAACATCTCCTCCATCCTCAAGAAGACCCAGTGAGATGTACTTTCTGAGACAATTGGGGGAAGTACAGTCTTCCACAGGAGCTGCTGATCCAGTTCTACACTGCAGTCATCGAGGCTGTCCTGTGCTCCTCCATCACAGTCTGGTATGGAGCAGCCACTAAACAGGATACAGGAACAGACTGCAGCGAACTGTACGGGTAGCAGAAAAGATCATCGGTGCCCCCCTGCCCTCCATCCAGGACCTGTTCCTCTCAAAAACCCGGAAACGGGCAGGGAAAATCATCACAGACCTCTTCTGCACCCTGGACACAGACTTGACCTACGCCCTCTGGCAGACGTGTATAGCCTGCAGAGACCAGACCAATCTGACACAGGAACAGTTTCTTTCCCCTCGCCATCTCCCTCCTAAACAGCTGAACTGTCCCACTGCTTCACACTACAAGACTGCAACTGCACTTTATGTACACTCTGTTGTATTCATTCCGTAGTCTTGTATTTTTTCTGTATATAAGATCTAGATTGTTTATTATATTATATTGTTGATTTATACACTTTGTGTATGTGCGTGTGTGTATGTGTATGCATATATACGCATGTGTGTACACGCACACACACACACACATATATATATATATATATATATATATATATATATATATATATATATATATATATATATATATATACATACATATCTTCATACATATATTTAGATTAATAGTATAAACATATGTTCAAATAATACTTATAAACTTGTTACCACTTATCTTTATATTTATAAATATAAATCCATTTTACGGATTCAAACTGTAGATTGTATATTATTGTATGTTGTTTCAGTATATTGTTCATTGTGTTGTTTAGATATTGTTGTGTTTTATACTGTTGTGCTTGAGAGACACCATGGACCGGAACCAAATTCCTTGTATATGTTCTCACACATACTACCAATAAACACGATTCTGATTCTGATGGCACAAACCTAACGGTCAAAGCAAATCGCGTATTGATTACTGGTTGGTTTCAAACTCAATTATAGAATACGAAACAAAGATCTCTAATAGTCTGTTATGATCATTGTACTAGTTAATTTGAAACTTAAAAACAGACACCAAAATAATAAAGCATGGATATTGGAATGACTTCTAGCCAGCAACAATATGGAGTACTGTAACAAAATGGCTCTAACATCCCGGCCCCTAATTGACTAGGCATTAGCATATCAATTACCAACAAAAATTCAGAGCCATTAGCATTTTTAGCATTTTTATCTAGGTCAGTTCTTTTCCTGGTGTTGTGTCCAACAGGACGAGCTTGGTGATGGGTCTTCGTACGGTGCTTGACTTTACTCGGACCTCGGCGCTGCGAACTACACCTCTTGAGTCTGGCATGACTTTGGTGATTCTTCCCAATGGCCAGGATCTTCTTGGGAGAGCCGGATCAAACACGACGACTACGTCTCCTACCTCGAAGTTTCTTTTCAGCCCACGCCATTTTTGCCGTTCTTGCAGAAGTGGCAGATACTCTCGGGTCCATCTTCTCCAGAACAAATCTGTCATGTACTGGACTTGTCTCCAGCGTTGTATGGCGTAGATATCGTCTTCTTTAAACAAGCCGGGTGGCATGATAGGCTTTTTGTTTTGTTCAATTATGTGATTCGGTGTCAGTGGCTCAAGGTCGTTGGGGTCATCTGAGCACATAGTTAGGGGTCTTCCGTTGACGATCTTCTCTACTTCATTCAACAAAGTTCTCAGTGCGTCGTCATCTAACACTTGTTGCCGTATGACGGAGTTCATCACCTTCTTTACTGTTCGAATCTGTCGCTCCCACACTCCACCTTGATGAGACGCGCCGGGTGGGTTGAAGATCCACTGAACTCCTTTCTGTAGCATGTCCTCGTTGATACGGGACTGGTTCCAGTCCTTTAACATCTTCCGTAGCTCCTTCTCTGCAGCGACCAGATTTGTACCGTTGTCTGAGCGGATGATCTGAACTGATGATCCCTTTCCACTTTGGAAGCGACGCAGTGCATTAATACAAGAGTCTGTGTCAAGAGATTTGGCGAAGTCTAGGTGGACTGCTCTGGTTGTCAGGCAGGTGAAGAGCACTCCGTAACGTTTCGCTTTGGCTCTTCCTACTTTTACCTCGATGGGACCAAAGTAGTCCACGCCTGTGCTTGTGAAGGGAGGTTCGTTGGGACGTAGCCGGTCTTCTGGTAGATCTGCCATCTTTTGTTCTCCGACCTTAGCATTCAATCTTCTGCAGAGGTTGCATCTTGAGATTACGGTTCTTGCCGCTGTGTTTGCTTTAGGTATCCAGTACTTCTGTCTTAATTTGGTTAACATATAGTTTCTGCCGCCGTGCCCTGTGATTTCGTGGATGTGGCGAAGAATGAGTTGGGATATTGGGTGTTGTTTATGCAGAATAGCAGGATGTTTGACTTCTTCCGGCATCGCCGATTTGTTCAGCCGTCCACCTACTCTCAGTACTCCGTCGTCTAAGCGTGGATCAAGTTTGGAGATTGAACTGCTTCGTTTCACGCCGGAGTTTCCTAGCTGCAGTGCTTTTATTTCTTCAGCGTAGGTTTGCCTTTGACTGTACTTGATCAGCTCGATTTCTGCATTGGTCAAGTCTTCAACGGTAAGGTCAGTCTTTACTGAGTGCTTTTTTATTATGTTTAATATAGTTTCAGGCTTTTCTACAACCTCCATTAAAGGTTTTCTAGCTTTACTTAAGTCTAATAACTCCTTTCTTACACGTAGGATCCAGGCGGTTGCTTTCTTTAGTTTGTGCCAACTAGAGTAATACGCTATAAATCGGTCTGTTGGATTTTTGTCTGTCACTGAACTTGAATGCAGTGTAGTAGCTAACACTTTCACTTCTTCATCGTGTTCTGTCAGGTCGTTTGACGGTTCAGGTTGTTCTGACCTAGATAAAAATGCTAAAAATGCTAATGGCTCTGAATTTTTGTTGGTAATTGATATGCTAATGCCTAGTCAATTAGGGGCCGGGATGTTAGAGCCATTTTGTGTGAATGTTTAGATTTAATGTTTTGTAGTTGTTTACAGTAGAAAGTAGAAAGTAGATGTTTCTGGAATCTTCCATAACTTTCCATGTACAGCGCTACGTAATAGAACTTTATCAATACGTATGCATGTTAAATGTACTACTACGTAACAATAGAAGTAATACGCGCCTTACGTGTCGTAACCTGAAGTTACGTATGATGTAAGAACGTAAAAGCTTTAGTTTCACATTGAATGTGAAGGAGCTAAGAGCTCCGGAGCGCTACAGTTTTTTGACCGTCACGTAACGCCACGTAAAGTATCTTTGTAGTCTTAGGGATTCATTTCTTGTCTGTAAAACCTTGAATTGTAGTAAAGAAAAGACGACGAAAGACAACCCAAGACTCAAGACTCTTTTTTGGTACGTGTCGCGTACAAAGACAACTCAAGAGCTCTTAGCAAATGAGAAAGCAAGGATTTGCTCTCACAATTACATTAAAATGCTAATGCTTTATTAAATGTACAATTAACAAACTCAGCAACTCAATCAACAACTCAGTTTATGTTAATTACTGAGGAGTGTCTAGCCCTGAAGTTAAAGAAAATCATTTTTGGGAGAAAAAATTCCTGCCTGTGTCTAGAGTGAGGATGAAGCCAGGGCACTACATGAATCAGGGCATTGAGCATATGCACGAGCCACATGAGTGAGTCCCTCCTCCTTTTCATCACCAAGCTTTTCACTCCCCCTCATCCAAAACACACCAGTAGTAGGAAGATGTGAGTAAAAACTCACTCAGGTCCAAACAGAAGGCTTAGGGTAGCATGGGGCTGGAAGAGGATAGAGGGTGTGGAAAGTGTGAGTGTGTGTGTGTGTGTGTGCGTGTGAGTATGTGTGTGGGTGTGTGTTTGGTGTGTGTGTGTTTGTGTCTGTGTCGGAGGAGCTAGGTCATCCAGTCACGTTCAAATTCGAAGGATGTTGATCACTAGCGGCTTATCACGGCCCGAGCCAGGCCACCCCTCGCGAATTAAAGAAGAAATAGTATCTCACTTGCTCATTTTTCAGCTGCCCAGAGATGCCGGGGAGCCCTGCATCTTTCCTTTCTGCTGTGCTCCTGTTCTGCAGAGATAATCCAGGGGCCCATTCCAAGCCGCCGAATCCATCTTTCTCCGGGTGGTGGACCAGAGTCCTTGACTGGAGCGAGGTCACTGCTTTCACAAGCACACAGTCTTTATCTATATCTCTTTCTCTCTCCCTTTTTAAAAATTACACTGTTCTGAGGTTTTGTTTCGTATCAGTCCTCTTGCCTTGAGAAACACAGTTCATATGCTAAGGTCAAATGGAATGGCTATGGTTAATTAACTGTTTAAACAATGAATCTAGGTGCAAAAAAGGACATTTTCGAAATCTCCCCTTAACAGACACATTTAAACTGGGAATTTCTATATATTTGTAGCCCCCTACAAAGTTCACCATACACTGTTCTGGGGTTTTGTTTCGTATTAGTCCTATTGCCTTGAGAAACACAGTTCATATGCTAAGGTCAAATGGAATGGCTATGGTTAATTAACTGTTTAAACAATGAATCTAGGTGCAAAAAAGGAAATTTTCTTGGGAATTTCTATATATTTGTAGCCTCCTACAAAGTTCACCATACAAAAATACCCACACACAGTAATTTCTTGTTATCAATGTGAGGTACTTCGATTAAAGTTGATAATTACTAGATCTAAATAATAACAATAACTTAAGTAAACCTTTACACAAAATAAAAGTTTTCCATAAAAGCATTTTTCCTTATATACAAAAATATTCCTAGATATTCTTAGATTCTTATCCTCACTTACAAACATGTCCTTACAAAGGCATGAAAATCTATCTATTAGGGGACCTCCAGAGCAAGAAATGCTTCCAGAGTGAGAGAGAGAGAGAGAGAGAGAGAGAGAGAGGAGAGTGCCGGCGCTTTGTGGAGTGCATCGTAGACAAATGCCAGATGTTATTTTGCATGGTAGATGCTTCATTTGAATGTTTTCTTCTTTCCTTGGGGTTAGGCCACGCTGTAGCTCTTATTTACCTCTCCCTGGGGAATCAATTCTAACATACTGTCAAGGCGACCTATAGCACACTCACAAACACTCACTAGGGGAGGAGGGCGGTGGAGACAACTAGGCAAAGAATGCAACCGTGAAAAGTAAGCCAACAATAATACAACACTATGCAATGCAATGAGTTACACTTTTTATTTACTGTGTATTCATATTCTAAATATATATTTTAAATATATTTCTGTTTTCTTGCTCTGCGTTTTCACCAAACAAGTTGCCATAAGCCTGTGAAATATGATAAATAGACAGATGCACGTGAAAGCTTCCAGTTGTAATTTGATTTTATGTTGATGATTAATACAAAACAAATGTGCTAATTTGCAATCTTGGGAGCCATGTCCGATGGCTTTTTGGCAACAGTGTGTTATAGCATTCGATTTATGGCCGATTGGAAAGTGGAACATCTGTGATCAACCTTCAAGGTGAAATTGCAAAATTGTCTATAGCTGATGTGTAATAGGAATAACATTTTAAAAGTCAAAGTCAAAATAAACTTTATTGTCATATCTATATAGAGCATATAGTATATAGAAAGAGTATATAGAAAGATAAGACAATGTTTTTACAGAGTACTAAGAACAAATAAGGCACATAGAAAAAGCAAATACATAAATAGGCTACAAAAAATTAACTAGTGGTAGAAAAAGAGTATGTGCAATTTAGTTACATGCAATAACTAAATTGTGTCACAATTATGGTCCTGGAATTGTCTTTTTTTGCATTGAGTGTGCATAAGATCTGCAGCAGTTCAATATGAAAATTCTAAACAGACAATTTATTCAATAATAACAGCTATCTGTATCTAAGCTAACAACGTGGAAAGTTCAATAACGTGCAAATAATATTTAATAATATGTGCACATATTGTAGCAGCAGTTAAGTGGAGAAAACTATAATTATAATATAATTAAACATTTGTGTAGTAAATGTGTGTAAGATCAGCAGCAGTTTGACTAGAGTGTACTGTACAGTCAATCTGTAAAAGTGTCCCTGAGAGTTGCAATTTGGCATGGATGACACTGTCTATGTAGCAGTGTGTGCATCATGAAACAGTGATGTGTAAAGTGCACAGGTGCAATAGAGTTAGTACAAAGTCCCGGTGTGTGTGACGGGGAGTGGGAGAGTAGGCATTTTGTTTAAGAGTCTGATGGCTTGTGGTAAAAGCTTAGTTGCATAGTCTGGTGGATCGGGCCCCGATGCTGTGATAGTGTCTGCTGGATGGAAGCAGAGTGATGAGTTCATGTGAGGAGTTAAGCACAATGCAAGAGGCCTTCCTGATGCAGCGCTTGTGGAAGATCTCCTGCAGTGGGGGGAGAGACACTCCAATGATGTTGTCAACTGCTTTAACAATCCGTTGCAGTTGTTTTCGGTCTGCTGCGCTGGGACTGCCAAACCAGGTGGAGATGTAGCTGGTCAGGACGCTCTGTCTGGTGCCACTGTACAACACGGTGAGTATGGGAGGAGGAAGGTCGGTCCTCTACCATTGAGCCAGTCATTCTGAGTGTTGTGTGAGTGGAGCTAATTTTTCTGAAGTTGACAGTAATTTCATTACTAAAATTTCTTTAGCCATCATGGGTCAGTACAGTGAACAATAGCGGTCTGAGAACGCAACCCTGAGGAGCACCTGTGCTCAGTCTGATGATGCTGGGAATGTTGTCTCCGATACCCATACTCTCACTCTCATAGCTTCATAGTTAACAAAAAACAAAACCATAATTTGACATCTAACACAAGTTGACTTATGGAAATTCTTACAATTTGCTGGTGGTTGCATTGCCTATGCAAGTTTTAATGTAATTCATGGAACTCTACAGAAAAAAGTGATAGAGACCGAACAGATCTATATTCGGAGAACGTACTTTTACCTGACCTCACTGTGGTCAGTGTTAACAAAGTGTCTGTCTATTCACAGCCTGTCTGAAGGCTAAATGGAAGGTTCCGGGTTAATATAGATTCCATGGCTCACACTGTAAGAAGAGTAAGAAGAAACCCCACCATACCCACATCCACACCGCCATCCACCATAAATGATGCAGGAGAATTAAAATATGGGTATTTGCATCTTGCTTGGATAAACTGTATTTTTTTTTATTGTAAAAGAGGCTAACAGGATTAAAAATGTGAAGGAACAGAGAAACTAAAAATTGTACAAGTGTATGTGTGTGTTTACACCCTGTAAAATTTTGAGAGCCACTTGATTACTACACAACAAATGTCAAGTTCATACAGAGAACTGTGCATAAGGTTATGTATCAAAGTGCTGGACTGTCATATATTATTAATATAACTGTTACATTGTGAACTGCACAAAACACAAAAATTTCTTGTACTTCCTGCTATTTGCAGCAGATTTTAGTCACACAAAATAAGACATTATTGAGAAAAAATAAGATAATACAGTAACTATAAATTTGGTCCATTTGAGCTATTTTTCCACTTACAGACAAGGTGACTAAGCAAGCCCTCATCCCTTTTTTCTGGATGTTCACTTATTTTGCCTTAACCAGCACCTAGGTCGAAATGTCCTCTCTACAGTTGAAGAAAAGGAAATGAGTCATTGAGTTTTGGTAATTGAATAATGGCGTTCTTATGGGCTTTTTGTAAACTGTTTGAAAAATAAAAACATCATAATAGGCAGTGGCTGTCATCACCAGTAATCCAAGCTACCCAGACTCAAGTCCTGCTTACTTGAAATAAGACACACAACCGTTCATTAAGAGTCTGAGTCAAATTTCAACAGTGAAGCAAATTTAGCCATTATCAAAGCTGGATTCTGTTAGCCGGAGCTGGCAAAGTGCTTTGTAGGAGCAAAGAAAGACAGACATAAATAAGTGAATATGTCCTCAAAAATAGCACCAAAGCACATCCCTGGTCCTGATGGCAGCACTGCTGAGCAGGGGAAAGAAATAAAGTCCAAGATGACTTATCCATTAGCAAAAGTAACTGAAACAATCAAATTATTTTTATTTTGAAAGCCCTTTCCAGACAATAATTCTAATAAATGTCAAATTGCACCCCGTTGAAAAAAAAGGAGCACTCCTTTGAATGTTCTCATGAAAAAAGGGTTCAATCTGTCTGGTCTGCAGCATTCAAGTGTGTCTAAGTGCAGCTAAAAGCAAAAGTACCTGCACTTCAGTGGACCAAGTGTTCATGAGTTTGGTCAAGAACACGCCACAAATTCACAGATTGACCAAATTCAAATGTGGACAGGGCATTTAAAGAAGTTAAAGGTGCGTTGTTTTTCTGTTGTCTATCCATCCATCCATCCTCACCCACTTGTCCGGGGTCTGGGTTGCGGGGGTAGCAGCCTCAGGACTGTCACCTCCACTAGCTCTTGGGGGGAAGCAGATGATTCCAGGCCAGCCGCAAGATATAATCCCTCCAGCAAATCCTCGGTCTTCCCCAGGGCCTCCTCCCTGTAGGCTCAGAAAAGAGGACCATGATCTCAGACTTTGAGGTGCTAATCCTCATCCCCAACATACACTGAGAAGATGTCTGACCAAGTTGGTCTGTTCATACAGGGACCGAATCACCCACAGCAGCGGGCCCCAAACTCAATACTCCCAAAGGCCCACTCCAGTGACCTCGCAAGGGTATAAAGCTGATCCAATGTTCCACGGGCAGGACAGAAAATGCATTGTTCCTCCTGAATCTGAGATTTGTCTAGTAATCTCACCTTCCTTTTGAGCACCCTGGAATAAACTTTCCCAGGGAGGCTGAGAATTGTGATCCCCCTGTAGTTGTAACACACTCTCCAGTCCCAAAACATAGTGTTTGTTATGGACAAACCATGCATGTACAGAAGTTCAATAACAGAACATCACTTTGGTTCAGTCCTTGGATGCCTGTTCCTCCCAATCACCCCCCTCCAGGCCCCCTGCAGACACTGTCATTGCCCACATGAGCATTGAAGTCCCCCAGCAAAATGACGGAATCCCCTGTAGTGATTCAGAAACGCTGAATACTCCGAACTATCATTCTGCGCATATGCACCGAAGACAGTCAGGGACATTTCCCTGACCCAAAGTCTCAGGGACACAGCCCTCTCGTTCACTGGGGTAAATTCTGATGTTAACGCACCAGTAGCCCCACCCTTGCCTCTCGCCACTCACCAGAGACAAGTCCAAAAGAGAAGAGAGCCTAACCCCTCTCCAGAAGAATGGTTCCAGCGCCCACGCTATCCGTCGAGGTGAGCCCGACTATATCTAGCTGTTATCTCTCAGCCTCCAACACAAGCTTAGGTTCCTTCCCCACCACAGAGGTGGCATTCCATGTCCTGAAAGCCAATTTTGTCAGCCGGGGATCAGTCTATCAGGGCCTCCGGCCTCGAATGCCTACCCGATCAACAATTTTTTCTGTTGTTTTAATGTAAAGTAACAAGGACTTGCTCACATGAATAAACATGGACAAAATGGTCAACTATGGACCAGTTGTAGTGTTACATTATGTAGTGGTGCGCTGTGTGTTGTGCTGTGCTGTGCTGTGTTCACAATGGCAAATAATCACTCACTTAAAAATTCACTCACTTAAATGTCACAAGACTTTTTTTTCCCATAGCTTCTGTCAATACCTGCTGCCTAACCCCCTTACAGAGCAGTACCAACAAAATCCCTGAAAAATGTAGGAAAAAAACATGATTTGGTAGCTGATTGTGTGTTCTTTAATTAAATTACCACAGTAATGTTTCCTTCCCAGATTCCAATCACACCAAAAGCTCTCCCTTGCATATATTTACATAGTTCATCATCATTTGGTGGCATTTTGGTGCCATCTAACATCTGTAGCCAGTTAGCTTTAGCGTTCTTGGTTGCATTGTGAATGCATGTGTGGTGTGATGTTTTAGCCAGTTAATATTATTCACTATATAAAAAAGATTTCCTTTTCCTCCCCTGTTGCTGTTAGGCACTGGCCCAACCTGGAAGATTAAGGACTTTCCATCAACCCTGAAAAAAATTTATCATGTGAAAAGCTATTGACAAATGCAGACATGGAGAAAGGTGCTGACCCCAACATGGCATGTGCCAAGTGAGGCTGCCTCTTTCTGACAAAACTAAATGACCAAAAATGCCAATGCATCATCATTCACTCACTCTCTCCCTCATTCACACACACACACATAAATATGCACCCTTTAGAATGTATATGCTCTCTCATGCATTGTCATGCCACCAGCTGATGATCATCATTTGCACCAAACAGCTGCTTGTATCTATTTTGGACAGTGTCAATGGCAAAGGACACTACAGTAATACATCTCAATTAATATCTGACATCATACCTCCAAAGTAAGGCCACTTTCATTATTCAAATGCACCTCCATATACTACTGAGCTGTTATTTGCCACATCTTACACTCCACATGACCCAGCGCACATACACACACAAACTTACAAACAACTGTCTGCTTTCCAATTTCTCCTGTCATTTATATTCTGGTCAAACCATCCCCATAAAATCAACATCACATTCTCCTGTCCTTTTTTCCATTTTAGGCCGCCATGTTTTTAATTTCAGAGAGCTGGCTTCTTTTGCTCGCAGACGGATGGTTCAGCATTCATCATCTTTCAATTTGAGATGGAATATGCTCCCTCCAAGATGCGCTAATGCCCCGATAGGGGAAGAGAGAGATTTGCATATTGATTAGGCAAAACGCATATCTCCAGTCCAAATTTACTGACAAGCAACGTAAGAGAGAGAAATCATACACAGGACCCTGCATGCAAGAAAGAGAACAAGATAGCAGAGAAAGTGAAAACAAATGAGAGAGAAAGCAAGAAACAGAAGTGAGAAAGATGAGAACATCAGAGAGAAATAAGAGACTGAGAAAACAAGAGTGAGTGAGTATCTGATTATTTGTCATTGTGAATACATCACAGTACAGCACAAGTGCACCACAATGAAATGTTGACCCATCTGTGAAGGAGAAGTGGGCAGCTGAGATTGGCAGCACTCTGGGTGCAGTGCTTGGGGATGGTAACTTGCTCATGAGTACCTCATTTACCAGTCTGGGATTCAAGTCACCGACTTTCTGATCACACAGCAAAAACCCTAACCATAACCAACTGTTCTGAGAACAACACTTAACAAATAACATTTTGATTCAAATTAGCTCATGTCTCTCATATCAGTTGAACTTTGATCATATTAACCTCTAACTTGAGGTGATGGGGGTCTAGTGGTTAGGATACTTGCCTCTGGATCAAGATGTCATAAGTTAAAATCCTACCTCCAGCACTACCAAAATTGAGTCTCTGATCAAGACCCTTAACCCCTTAAGTTGCTCCAGGCAGACCATTCCTATAATAAGGTAATTGAAATTACTATGGATAAGAGTCTGATAAATGTGAGGTCAAAATGTTCTTTAAGATATTTATTGGAGGAAAAAGTGTTTTGTATTTTGTGACTTGGCTATTAGCAATCAAGACAACCAGATGACCTAAGATTTCTCCCCAACATATCTGGCCATACATAGACATACACAGACTCACAGCTCATGATTGTGTGAGACAGAACTGTAGAAAAAAAATGGTGTGACATCTCAAATTGCCAAATTCTTTGGCTTAACACTTCACATCAAAAACACCATGCAGCATACTGAGCATCAAGTTTGTTTGCCAATGTAGCACATATGATGATAGCACCTTAAATCAGATAAACAAATCCAGCATCAGCAACCCCAGGTAAAAAGGCATTTGCTGGGCTAATATACTCCTTTCTCCTTGCTAAAACAGCTATCTAAAATAATCTCTGCCTCCCATTTAATTAGAAGCATTAGGACATAGTCAGAGGAAGTTAGGAACTTATTTACAGTTAGTTAGCACCCGCTGCCTCCCCCTTCTCCCTCCAGAGCCTTCTGAACCACCGGTTTCTGTTTATCTTGGGGCATATTGTTTTATTACCTTCAAAACTCTTACCACCAGGATCTGAGCGATGGTGTTGCTTAGCAACAGGAACAGGCTGATGATCCACTGGATGTGAGCTGGGTTGGGAGGAGTGAGAAAGGAAGAGTGAAGGGGCGATCAGGGCATTGGGGCAAGAGGACAGGCGGTAGAGTGGGTAAAAAATTTTATGAATCTTTGGGGGGGAGCGGTTCTATTAAAAATATTAACAAAACAAATGATTGGTGTATGTGAAAGCATGTGTTGATCATCCAAGTAGCATCCAGCATGTGTCATTCAGACATTGTACCCAAGTTAAAATTTATCTCATGTCTACTCATAGCAAAACACAAATACAATACTACATGTCTAATTATTTTAGTTGTAACCTTTCACTGTGTTCAGAACAAACATACAGTAATTTTGTTTCTTTGGATTAAAAAAAAATGATGTTTGACATTGTGAACAACCTCAAGAGGGTGTCAAACAGGCAAGTCTTATTAACCCCTTTAAAATTAGATTAAAATGCTGGGTTACAGAGCAATAATTTTAACCTTTATCCTGTCCTTCAAACTTATCCTGCCCTTGAAATTGAAAAGAAATCATTATGCCACCCGATTTTAAAAGCTGTTGAAAGGAAGAAAAGGTAAAATATAAGTCCTGTCTGCAGTGGTCACCTTGCTTTATTGCTGGCTTTGCCCATAAAAGAGGCCAATTGCAGGAGAGAATACTTTGAAAAATACCTGACAAGACATTTAGCCCCAAGCTTTTCCTTCAACGTCTCTGGACTTACTGTTCCTTTGAGAAAGCACTTTTCCTGACTTGTTTTTATCCACTCAACTGAACACCCCTCCTTCCTGTCCCTCTCTTCTTCTCTCTATAGGTGTGTTTAATAAGCACACAGACTTGGCACAAAATCTAATCTAAGGTTTCAGACTGAGGTCAATACAGAAATAAATGTAATACAGAAATAAACAGAAGAAATGTGTGTTTGTGTACACATGTCTTGTGAAGAAGGTATTCTGGTTCTGAAATGGAAAAAAATAGCTTCCACCACATTTGGAGTCATTATCAACAATGAGCCAAACCAGAAGGTAATGACCACCACTGAAGCCCACATAAGAATGCAAACAAACTCCAAAATGTGTATGGCCCGCACCCCACTGCAGCTCCTATATGAACTCTAAAATAAAGATGTGAGAGTTACGCTGGAGAGTGTTTCCCTGGCACCACACCAAAATGTTTAATTATAATTACAGCAACAATTATGAGCTAATTGTTACTAGCGAGCTTGGAACAACACAGAGAGTCAGGGCTACTGACAGGAGACTGTTCTCCCTCACACTTCCAGTAGAGACTTTTTGTGAGTGCAAGATTCATGTAAACTGTTTTCCATATATATTCAAAAATTAGGCAATATGGTCAAAAAGAGTATCACAATATTTTTTTCTATATTGATCAAAATATAAAATTTCATAAAAATCCTTGGTTCAGTTTAAGTAAAGATGCTTATTATGCCTTAATTATACCATATTGTTTCATCAAACAGCATCAAAGTATATGTAGAAAATTGATTTAAGATTTTTAGACTGTTAGGCTATAGTATTTTTCGTATTTAGTCCATTTTCCATATACATCCAACAAGAGCTGGGCGATATAGTCAAAAATATTGACGTTTTTAATGTATATTGATCGATCTTGATATTTATAATTAATATAGATTTTTCTAAGTCAAAAAGTCAAAGTAAACTTTGGATGGCACAGTTGCAGCTCATGAGGTCTACAATTTTATTTAGAAACTTGCATGACAGGAGGCGAGGGATTCGTTGCAAGCCTTTATTGAAAAATCTGACCATAAAATGGGCACAAAACTTTAAGTATAACAGTGGACTGATAATCTAAACTGACAACGGCAGGACTGTAAATAATCAGGACTAAAAAAGAAACAAATGAGCAAAAGGAACTTAACTGAAAAGGAGAGGGTAAATTGAACAAATAATCACAAATTCAAAACCCCAAAACAACCCAGAAGAGGGCCCTGGTAGCCAACCAAGCAAAATTCTGTGAGGATCCGTTACAGAATCCCCCCTTATATGTGACTCAAGATTCAAGATTCAAGATTCTTTATTTGTCACGTGCAAGTTATACAGGTACAACATGCAGTGAAATGTATCCTGATCTGCTCTTTTAACTGTGCAATAGACAAGGAAGATAGAGACGCAATACAAACTTACAAACATAGATACTAACTTAAATACGGAGGTTGGGGTAACAGGACAAAAATAAAACTATATATTATACAATAAGGAACAAAGTTAAATGTGCAAACCTGAGATTGTAAAAATTGTAAAAATGTGCTAGGGCAGAACAGGTGCAAAGAGATGATTTTTTAAAAGTGCCAAGTTCAGCTACAGCATTGTACATAGCAGAGTAGAGCATGTGACAATGAAGTGGCAACCAGTATAAGTTATCGTAACAATAAGAGGTATGTATTAGCAGCATATAATAACATATAATAACATTGACATTTACAGTATAGTTATCGTAACAATACGATATGAGGTATGTAATAGCAGCATGTAATAGCATGGACATTTACAGTATAAGTTATTGTAACAACGAGGTATGTATTAGCAGCATATAATAACAGAACTGAGACTTAGAAAGGCATGTCCTGGTTTAGGAAACGGATGGCCTGAGGATAGAAACTCCTCCTGAGTCTCTCTGTTTTGGCCATGATGGTGCGGAACCTTCTGCCTGATGGCAGAAGATGAAAAAGTCTGTTTCCTGGGTGAGATGAGTCTTTTATAACCCTGATTGCCCTGGTCCTACATCTCTTGGAGTAAATGTCCTGCAGGGAAGGGAGAGGTGACGTGCAACAGCGCTCCGCTGCCCGGATCCCTCTCTGGAGGGCTTTCTGGTCCTGAACACAGCTGTTCCCGAACCAGGACAAAATGTTCTGAGTAATGATGCTCTCCACAGCACCAGAGTAGAAGGCTTTTAGAGCAGCAGGGGAAAACCCGAAACTTTCTCAGCTTCCGAAGGTGATACAGACGCTGCTTTGCCTTCTTGACTTGAACATTGATATGTCCAGCCCATGTCAGGTCCTCAGAGATGTGAACGCCAAGGTACTTGAACGAGGACACCTTCTCCACTGGAGCACCGTTGATGGAGAGGGGTCTGTAGTTGCGCTGTCCCCGGCTGAAGTCCACCACCAGCTCTTTCGTCTTGCTGACGTTCAGCTGGAGGCAGTTTTCCTGGCACCAGAGTGCCAGGTTCTCCACCTCGTCCATGTAGGCCGTCTCATCATTGTTGGAGATTAACCCCAACACCACTGTGTCGTCCGCAAACTTTACAATGTTGTTGGAGTCATGAGCGGCCACACAGTCCGAAGTGTATAGTGAGTACAACAGCGGAGAGAGTACACATCCCTGAGGAGCTCCTGTGTTGGTGGTGATGCTGTTGGAGACAGACCTGCCTGCCCACACCACCTGAGATCTGCCTGTGAGAAAGTCCAGCACCCACGTGCATAAGCGGGTGTTGAGTCCTAGGTCTCTCAGCTTGTAAAACAGTCTATAGGGCACTATTGTGTTGAATGCTGAGCTGAAATCGATAAACAGCAATCTCACATAGTTACCCTGTTTCTTGTCCACGTGGCTGAGGGAGGTGTGCAGGACGTGGGAGATGGCATCCTCTGTAGATCGGTTAGAGCGGTAGGCAAACTGGAGTGGGTCCATGGTGCTTGGGATGGAGGAGGAGATGATGTGCTTGATCAGTCTTTCAAACACCTTCATAACTACCGATGTCAGTGCAACAGGGTGGTAGTCATTCAGGCATGAAGGTTTGTTGTTCTTGGGCACGGGGACGATGGTGGATTTCTTGAAGCAGGTGGGGACCACGGACTTCGCCAGAGACTCCTTGAAGATGGAGGTGAACACACCTGACAGTTGGTCAGCGCAGCAGCGCAGCAGGCGCCCGGAGATGCCTTCTGGACCTGCCGCCTTTCTGGTGTTCACCCTCCTCAGCGCCGCGCGGATGTCATGCTCTGTGATGCTGATGACGTCACCGTCCTCAGTCGCCGGCCGGTTAGTAGCAATAGCCGCCTGGCTAACCTCAAAACGGGCGTAGAATGCGTTCAGCTCGTTGGCAAATGCGGAGTCGGCGCCGATCGTCGCGGTGTCTTTAGCTTTATAGTCCGTAATAGTGCGCAGTCCATGCCACAAGCTTCATGCATCACCCTGATGAAATTTCGATTCGATTTGCTGTTTGAAGTTGCGCTTGCAAGCTCGAATCTGGTGGCGAAGTTCATAGGAGGCCGCTTTATAAGCGCTCAAATCGCCGGTAGTGAGAGCGGCGTTGTAAGCAGCAGTCCGGGCGTTCACAGCAGCGCGAATCGATCTGTCCACCCACAGCTTCTGGTTAGGAAAGGTTTTAACTCTCACCGTGGGGATGACTTTGCTCGCAAGCTTGCTAACGAAGCTAACTGCTACATCCGCAAACTCGTTGATGTCCTCTGCGCAGGCTCCGAACATGTCCCAGTCTATGTCATCGAGCGCGTCCTGCAGCGTAGCCTCTGAATTTGCAGACCAGCGTTGCACCTCCTTCATGACCGGAGCCTCACGACGAAAGCTTTGTTGATATTCCAGTATGAGGAAAATGGTGGAATGGTCCGATTTTCTGAAAGCCAGCCGGGAAGAAACTTTATAAGCATGCTTGTACAGCGTGTAACAGTGGTCCAGTGTGTTGTTTCCTCTTGTCGGGCATGTAACGTGTTGATAAAAGTTCGGCATGACTTGTCTGAGATTTGCCTTATTAAAGTCCCCTACTACAATGAGCGCTGCGTCCGGGTGTTTGTTTTGGAGCGCACACAACACATCGTGCAGTTCGGATAAAGCTGTACCTGTGTCTGCGTGGGGTGGGATGTAGACCGCCATGGCGATGACCGAGGTGAACTTGCGAGGCAGGTAGAAGGGGCGACACTTAATGCTCAGGTATTCCAGATGACGTGAGCAGCGGCTGGAGAGAGTAGAAACACCACTTGTTGTTGATCATGAAACACACTCCTCCACCTTTAGCCTTGTTGGACTCCGCCGTTCTGTCCATGCAGAACACAGAGAATGAGTCCGATGGCGTAACAGCTCGGTCCGGCACGGCGGGGGTCAGCCATGTTTCAGTAAAGCACAGCATGTTACAGTCCCTCATATCGCGTTGGAAAGTAACTCTGGCCCGTAGATCGTCTAACTTGTTGTCCAGTGACTGAACATTAGCCAGCAAGATACTCAGTAGTGGTGTGCGATGAGCTCGTTCTCTCATTCTGTTGCGGACGCCACCACGTTTTCCCCGGCACTTCTTTGTTCTGCGCCTCGGGTCAGCGTCGCGTCCATTGTTCTCGTTCTCGGGCCTCGTAGTATCTCAGACGGCCACAACGGGTCAGGCTTAAAATCAGTCGAAAATAAGAGCGAAATCAGATTTCCTATTTCCAGTAGTGTTTTACTGTCACAGGTAACTAAACCCGGTGACTTTTGTGCAGAAGAAGCAGAAAAAAACAAATAAATAACATAAAATGAGCACAGTCTGTACGGAGCGGTCGGGAAGGTGTCTGGACGTGGCTGCGCCATCTTTGTGTCTTATGGCACACTCAAGGCTTGGGATGCCTGTAAAAGGGGGTCCAGGGCACCCAGAAATTAGTAATCCCTGGAACACTTCCACTGCAGACAGGCTAAGACTGGCTGGCCCAGGAGCAGACTGGAACAGGTGCTGATAGGCTGTCTCAGGAGCAGACTGGAACAGGGACTGTGAGGCCAGTTAAGAAGCAGACTGGGACATGGGCTGATAGGCTGTCTCAGGAGCAGACTGGGAAAGGGCTGAGAGGCAGGAGCAGGCAGGGAGTCCCTTTCTTAATCAAATGGTTCTGGAGCCACCACTTCTCATGCAGACAGGGCTGGAGCAGGCACCTCTTGTGCAGACAGGGCTGGAGCAGCCACCTTTTGTGCAGACAGGGCTGGAACAGTAACCATTTGTGCAAACATGACTGGAGCATCCACTTCTTATGCCGACAGGGCCGATGCAGCCAACTTTTAGGCTGACAGGCTGAGAGCAGCCATCTCTTGAGACAGAACTGGAGCAGCCACCTCTTTACTTAGCCTGGAAGGGGCCATTTCTTTTGCCAGCAGGTGAATTTCTTCTTCTTTTACCAGCCCAAGTGTGGCTGTCCCTGTAGTGGAAACAGAGAGAGGTAAAGTGGTTAACATTAGCAGCCATGCAAACAAAGTTTCTGGCACCTCAGCAGGGAAACACAGAGTGGCCAAGGCCCTGTGAACAGACAGAGCAGTGGAAGTCACATCAGAAACAGACAAGACAGTGGAGACTGAGTCAGAAGCAGACAGAGAGCACCAGAGAGCATGCCAAGAGCAGACAGAGTGCCAGAGGCTCTCAGAATAAGCCTGAGTGAATGGGGGCATCTTGGGAATAGTCTGAGCACTGGGTGTTGTGTCTGGGGCAGTTGGAGCAGCTGCAGCCAAAACAGAGGAGGTTAGCATGGTCTGAGCAGTGTCAATGGGCTTTTGAAAAGTGAAGGTTAGGTAAGATGTCTGAGCAGTAGGGGTCATATATGGGAAAGTCAAGGCAGTTGGGTCTGAGTCAGTAGGAATTAGAATGGCTGAGGAAAATGCTGGGGAAGTCAGAATGCTTTTGGCCAGGTAAGGGCCAAAGGACCCAGTGCAGCTAAGGTTGCAGCAAGAACCAATGGCCTTTGTCCAGTTAAAGCAGCTATGAAGGCAGAAGGACTCAGAAACCAGAGAAACTAGGGCTGCCTCAAAAGCAAAAGGACCTATACCATACAATTTTTTTGCAAGCTCTAAAAGGCTCTGGGTGGCCAGTTCAGCAGAAAGGCTAAACAGGTCTAACTCTGTGGGCTTGAAAGTGAGTGATTATTTGTCATTGTGAACACACCACAGCACAGCACACAGTGCACCACAACGAAATGTGACCTCTGCATTTAACCCATCCATGAAGGAGCAGTGGGCAGCTAACAAATGCCCAGGGAGCAGTGCTTGGGGACAGCACCTTGCCCATGAGTGCCTCAGTGGTAACTTTACTGGCCCTGGATTCGAACTTGCGACACCCTACCATTACGCCACCAATTGACCCTTGTTTTTTCTTCTCTTTTTTAAACAATGTGGGTTTGGTAGTGACATGTGTCACGATTCCCTCTCACCAGACAGTGCGGACGCAAATGCAGGAGTTAACATCGACGTGAGTTTATTTAAAAACAGGACATCACCACAGATACACAGGGCTCACACAAAAGGAGGGACGAGTGCGAGGGTCATGTGTGAGGGTCAAGTGTGAGGGAGAACTGGCAAAAACAAACTAACAAAACCAGACTTAAATACACAGACAGGAACCACAGACTAACTAAACACAGGTGACACTAATTACAACTAACAAAACGTAAGGGCAAGACAAGACAGAACGAAACAAACCCAAAACAAACAAAACACAGCGCCCCCTACTGTCTGCACCACTAAGGTGCCGACTAGCTCCTGACAACATGAGTAAGAATGGTTTAATCCTTGTAACTGTGGGAGCAGAAGGTGCACACTAGAATGGACTGGTGGGATTGAGTCTGCTATTGCAAAAATTAACACTTTCAGGAGTGATTTGGTGGAGGACAGAACAGAGGCAGATTTTAGCCTAGCTGCTAATTCTGCCTTCTGACAATTGAGCCAGCACAGCCATACTTCAACCATGGATGCTAGCAGAGCCATAGCTTTGATCAGAGGCACTAGCAGAGCCATAGATTCGTCCACAGACATCATATATGATATTATGTGCATGAGTGGGCTGATGTAACTGGCTCGGGGTGCTGGTATGGACTTACAACTAAAACCATGTGTAGTAAATCAGGTAAAAGGAGGCAGGCAAAACTGAGCAAGTAATTACAAAATCAAAACACCTCAAAAGTGGCCCCTGGTGACTGTCCAAGCAAAGGTCTGTGAGGTAAGGGGTTTAATAATATGTGCAAATACCAAAGCAACAATCAGTAATATGTACAAAATATGTTCAATCATTTGGGCAATGAAATTACAATCATGGACTACATTTATACTTTTCTGTATTAAATATATGCAGGATCAGCAGCAGTTACACTTGAGCATACTGAACTACCTGTGAACATAAACAGTAATCCTGGAGCAGTTTCAATGTGGCATGGATGAGATTGGCAGAGGTGCAATAGAGTCAGTTCACAGTCTGGGTGTGTGCAGGCAGAACATGGTGAAGATGGGAGGGGAAGGCATCTTCAGAAGTCTTCCACTTCAGGTGTCTCAGGAAGTGGAGATGCTGCTGGGCCTTTTTGGTGATGGAGGTGAAGTTGTTGATCCAGGTCAGGTCATCTGAGATGTGAACTCCCAGAGACTTGCTGTTCTTTACTGTCTCTACCATGGAGCCACGGATACTGAGTGGTGTGTGGGTGGAGTGAGTTCTTTGGTTTTGTCCACATTCAGCAACAGGTTGCACCAGACAGACAGCTGCTGAATCTCATCTCTCTATACTATCTTGTCATTTTGGCTCATTAGCCACACCACAGTTGTGTTATCAGCAAACTCGATGATGTGGTTTGAGCTGTGCATGGCAGTGCAGTCAAAGGTCAGCAGTCTGAATGATAGTGGACTGAGAATGCAACACTGAGGAGCTCCTATGCTCAGTTTGATTGTGCTGGAAATGTTTTCGCTGATCTGGATTGACTGAGGCCTCTCTAACAAAGACTCCAATATCCAGTTACAGAGAGAGATGCTCAGTCCCAGCTCGCTTATCTGTCTCTCATTTCCAGGTGAGTTAGAGAGAGGTAAAGGGAAGTGGAAATGGCATCCTCATTCAGCTGGTTAGGCCAATATGCAAAGTATGAGACGTTGCTTTTTTACCTGTGCCATGATGAAGGATAAGAGCAATGACAGGGGCTACAGCGATGGGGCGCAGGCAGGCTACTGAAAATTTCTTTGCCACTGGGATGATGGTGGGGATCTTGAAGCATACTAAGATGATCATCTGGCTCAGCAATGTGTTAAAGATGTCCATGAAGACCTCAACAATCTGTTTAGCTTCTTATGTCAGCTGCAGACAGAGAAATGACCTGGACAGTGGTGGGAGGCATGGCTTACATCGCAATCTTGTTCAGCACATCAAACCATGTGTAGATCTCATTCAGTTCCTCAGAGAGTGTAGCATCCACATCACTGCTGCTTGGTGCGGACTTGTATTGAGTGACAGCCTGAATGCCCTGCCATAAACTGCAGGAGTCATTTGTGGCTCTGGATCAGTGCATGATATAACTTTACCTTGGTTGGCCCTGGCTGTTGTGAGTGCAGCTTTGTTCCCAGACCTGAAAACAGCATCTCTCGCTCTCTCTCTTAGCAGTGCATGCATCTTTGCTGTAAACAGGGCTTTTTTGTTGGCTCTTGTGGTGAATTTCTTGGTGACAGTAACATCCTCAAAGCACTTGCTGATGTAGCAGGTCACACATTCAGTAAACTCATCCAAGTTCACACACCTGTTGTAAGTAGCAGCTTGTCAGAACATGCTCCAATCTGTGCACTCTAAACAGTCCTGAAGTGCTCCATTCGACCAGTTGGTTTTACACCCTTGTTGCCATTTATACTGACAGTCTATGTTAATTATTCACATACATCAAGAGTTTCATTACAATTGTTTTATGACTCAGTATCAAACTATGTTCAAAAAATTCATACCAATTTAAGAACAACGACTAAAACAATAATTGGGAGAGGCACCTGCCCCTTGAACACAGAAAAAAGCAACATTCCTCTTTTCTTAGAAAATGCCTAATAAATTGAAATTATAATCAGCAATCAGTAATAATCAGTAACAGAGCTGGTAGGATGCAAAGTAAAAAAAATAAGTTTAACTGTATGTAGCAATAATACATCTATTTCTTTTTTTATTTATCCAGTACCAAAACCAATACCGATAACTTTTCTGATACTCTCTTCCTGGGGCCTGCTTAATATTGAGTTTTGGTACCCATCCTTAACTCTAGCTAAATAATTCAATATGGGTGAGGTTTTTCACCAATCATAACCACTTAACACTTAGAACCTAACAGCATATTTTATGCTTAATTTGGCTGCAGAAGCTGCATTTTCAGATAGAAAAATAAAAGTTTCCTTTGCAACAACAAATATATCATGATTTAGGCCACTGCATGGGGCTTAATACATAACACACATTTAGCACTGACACTTAGTGCAACGAACCCAAAAATATTACAGCAGATGTCATAACTAAAAGAAAGTCTCATCTCCTTCAATAGGGGAAATTTACACCTCACCAAGTCTTTTTTCAATAGTTAATCAGCACTAGGCTGTGCCCAATGCCTCACTGTGACTAAAATCAATTTATCCCCAATTAGAATTGTAATTTAATACAGCAGACCACGATGCTATAATTGGATCAGATGGAATGTGAGTACCAATATCAACACACAGCTAGTAATTCTAGTAATCCTTATTTTTGAATAAGCTTTGATGGAACCGTGTTGAAAAATCAGCACAGACTATAGATGTTAAGATGATTTATGGTGGTCATTTGCTGGTTATTGCTGCTTTGATGCATAAAACTGAACTCATCTTAAGACTGTTTGTTATACTAAAAAAGACAGATATAGCTGTTTACTATGAATCCTTATGTCTTCTCTACAAGATCTTTTTGTGCTTCAAGTTATCTCTCACTCACTGGCTGATCAAAAAGCTCTAATACTATCTATGACTGTATGACTATATATGTCATATAGTTATAAATTATAGACAAATTTCTTCAGTGATAGTTTTTTTGTTCATGAAACAATAGTGCACAAGAAATACATAATTTCTCCTAATGTCACTAGGTGAACCTACATCAACATTCATTCATTCATTCATTATCCGAACCGCTTAAATGCGAATTGCGGGGGACCAGGGCCTATCCCAGGAACTATGGGCACAAGGTGGGGCGCAACCCAGGGCAAGTGCCAACACACTGCAGGGCACAAACACTCACACCTACATCAAAATATAGAGGAAAATGAAAAACAAAAACTAAAGCAATCAAGTAAAAATCAAGTGCAAAAAAAAAAAGATCCATGATCATTTTTTTCATCATCATAAACTTTTCATGCTTAATAACATTTCCAAACAGCACAGTTACTTTCCCAAACAGCACAGTTGCTTCCCAAAAACTTCACAAATAACCACTAGGAAATCTTCAGAGAGCCAACTGATTGCCTCGTTAGGCAGTTTTCGTGATCGCTGCTCGTGCTGAAAATAGCTCATTGATGTGGGAGGTTGAGCGCACAGTTCTTAGGAACACAAGAGGAACAAATCTTAGCACGGAAAGGTATGATTTAATCTTGATTATGAGTTAATACACCATATGCTCTTTGCAATTAAGCTGTCCATGAATAACCCATCTCTAATTTGTTAAGAGTTCAATGCAGCGTAAAATCTGGGGCAGGTCATTCCCCGGAGTTTAATCTAGCTAGCATGGCGCAGAGCGAACTGTGCTAGCCATGCCGTCTAATTACAAGGGCCAGATCGCAGATGAGAGAGTTGAGCTTCACAACACCTTCAGCTCTCCTGGCCAACCCCATTCAGCAATGTATAATTAGGGATGGAGATATGTGGGCACAGAAAGAGTCAGAGAGGTGAAGCAAAAGTGTTGAGTAGAAAAAAAAGATGATTTCACAAAATCAGAAGGCAGAATGCTAACACACTACACAGCTGTTGGCATAGATCATTAAACTATGCTGCAAAATGCTGGCATACATTTATGGTTTCACCAATGCATAATATACCACAGAAGAAAGGCCTTCCTCTGATATTCCATTTTTTCTGCTTGTTTTAAAGCACATGTAATATTTTAGTCTGTCCTTTGCCTTGTGTGCACCTTACTTCCTGAACAGGGTGAGCATTTTGAGTGTCTATGTGCAGAATGATCAGAAGGCATCAGATTGCACCTTAAATGAAGTGAAGAAATGTTTGATCTCTGAAATCAATTTATGTGAAATGTCCAGTCGTGCACACATTGACCCCATCAGGAAATGTTCTGCAGCTACATTCTTGACAGCCATCAGCAGATGAAGAAACAGACCTGCCCAGATCAAGCCTTCCCAAGTAGTGGTTCATTTGTTACATTCGTGTATTTGTTTCCATATAAAACAAATGTGTGATGGTTTCTGTGCCATGTCTTTTGTTCAACAAAATGTTAAAAACTATAAGTTTTCTTTCTTGTAATTAATTCAGGATAAAAGTGGATATTAAATTAATGCTGATGCATTATAATGAGTGAATATGCATTATTAAAAGAGAAAGTAAAGAAGTAAAGCAAAACTACAAGACTAGACTACCGCCTTGATGAAGTCCCTTTACCGTTGTACCCGTACCTTTTATTTAGCTACTTTTATTTTCTCCACAATCAAACACTTTTTAGGTAGGCTAACACTCCCATGCAGTTTGATACAAAATAACATCATCAATTATGTTTCATAATTATTAAAAATTACATCAACTTTGTTGTGCTCTGTATGTTCTCTACCTTGTAATTTATTAGCTGTGTAAGATGATCTGCCTAAATTTAGAACAAAAACAAGACTCAAAACAAGTGCAGAATGCAGCAACTGCATATTACCGACGTGAATGGCTGATATTCATATCCAATAGGCCTAATAGAATATTAATTGATTAATTATCATTCACATCACTAACTCAAAAAATGCTTAATTGAAACTGGCAAAGCAGTCTTGAGTGCTGGAGTCTCAGTAATGTTAATTGCGATGTTTAGATAATTAAATCTGTAATTAGTCACCGATGGAAATACAGTGTGAGTGTGAATCAGGAAGCGGAAAGTGATATTAGCAGCAGTATAAATTATTTTTTTGCTACATCTGAACCCAAATAATGTCTTGATGGATGCAAAAAAAAAATTGGACAAATTTGTATGCAGAGTCCCAACCATTACATCTGTTCACTGATTGAGAATTTTTACAAGCAAACTTGTGTGAAAAGTACTAGGGGAGTTTATTTTGGATATTTGGTGAAATTGTATTCATAATCATTCCATTGTGATTTTCATATTAAATGCTGATAATAATTGTAAGAGTCAAAATTCTGCAATGTTGATAAAAATGTGTCACCTCACAGAATCAATTATTTTGTAGTCATGACAACATTTCTATCACAATGATCACTCTATACAACATTTCAGCGAAAGCAGTGAATAAATTGTAAGTTTGTAACAGTGTTAATTTGGATTTCTATTTCTGACATTTTAACATGAATATAAGATCTCTAATATAATTTTAAATCTATATTTGTACAGATGAGTTCAAAAGCTAAACAATTTGTATCAGTTGTTTCCATATTTATTCTATTATATGTTTATCTAGGAATATAGATATCAGTCACCTGTGGGTAAGACACTAACATAGAGACACAGACCCATACACACACCCACCCACATATCAACAATATCCAATGGTATGCTGTTTCTGTGTTGTTAACTTTGGCAAAATAAGGAATTTTGCTGAATGTCTGAAAGATGCTGACATCAAGTACACCCACATAAGAGAGCACAAGTCAGAGGTTTGTGTCCAGCTGCAGGATCAATAGAAACATCCCAATCATATTATAAGTTTGCCCCCTTCTCCATTCTCCTTTCATCTTCTTAATCTTCCAGATGCCTTCTAGCTTGCATTGACACATCACAAAAATTCTGTCTGAAGTTTGTCTAAGCAATTCTAGGCTCAGGCCTTAAATACAAGTCCTTGTCTTATAAAAAGGTACATTTCAAGTTATTTGAACAGATTTATGACCAGGTCTTCATATTCCGGACCTGAATCTATTATGACCTTATGAGCTTCATCAAAAGACCTTATAACAACAAAATCTAGTTTATGCCAGCATTAAATAATATTCACAACCAGAACTGCATTTGATGAATCATTTATCATAATTTATTTTCATATAAAAACATCACTTGTAGAAGATTTTAGTGCGGAAGTGCTTGTCACCATGCACTACTACTTTTGATCTTCCAAGCAAATGTTTAATAACCAAGTGAAATGAAATACTAATCCTTCTAATATAAGTATTCACCATGCCAGCAGAAATCATGCCTATTGTACCCTGTGATTTCCTTCCTCATTTTCCCCTTCCTGCCGGAATCAAAGCAACATAAATCATACCGCATTAACTTGCAATTAGGGAGACATTTGCAATCCCTCTCTCTTTTTATCAGGGCCTTGGCTAAAGAAAACCAATCATTTTGCTCTCTGCCACAATGACCATGTTCCCTCCCTCTCTTTCCTGACTGGGAGGGGGTGGGAAACATTTTACCTCTTCTCTCCAGCCATCGATAACATTGCAAACATGGTTGGTCAAAGGCCAATAAAGCTCCAGTCAACGTGTTTATTTCCAGCCACCTTCTAATGTTGGGGCATAAAAATGGAATTCTTTAACATTCTAGCAGCTGGAAATTTAAATTTTTTGATTTAACAACCAAATCATCCCCATTTCCACACACACACACACACATCGTCCAGAATTGCGTGTCAAAAGAAATTTGAGTTCTGCATGCCTGAAAGAAGAGTCCTGATTTCTTCATTATAAGCTGCCTGTAAGGAACACTGAAGAACTTCAAAGTAAAGAACTACATTTTAATTTTCTGATTTTCTTTAAAAGAGAGATACATGAGAGTGATTAAAGAGTTTGCAGCCTGTTGATATTGACAAGATCCTAAGTACCATTGTGGGAATAAAGGCAACATTTTCGTTTTAGTTCACTCTCTTTAACTTTATTATATTGTTCAGAAAAGAGCAGTTAATAAAGAGCAGATATTTTTGACATTCTACACACAACCATTCCAAGAGAAATAATAAACATATACTGTTTATTTGAAAAGTCTTTATAGCCATATATACACTAGCAAAAATTGTACTAGTGCAATGTTCTTGTTGTCTTTACAATCTAAATAACATATGCACATTAGCCACATGTTAAAAGGTAGATAAGCCCTTAGTTCTTCTCTCATTACTTTGTTGAATATGATGAATAATACAGAGTTGCTAAAATGATTTACAGATAAATCATTTAGCCCAATTATGCCCTCAAGACCACTATCCCATTTTTGTATTTTTTATTTAGGCAGCCCTAAGAAGTTTGCGTGATGAAGTCATTTCTTTGCAGTGTTTGGCTTCTTCATTAAATCTTTCTTCCTAGCATCACTTTGGCAGCACAACTAAAGTGATTGTGACACACTCTTTTCCGTATCAAGTTTTCTTTTCATGTGAGTGAAATTACCATTTCAGAGACCATACTTCATTTCATGCCTCAGATCTACGACAATCTTCTCATTTACCTTCCCATTCAAAGTGGCAACAAAATGATTTGGCAAGATCGGAGGTTAATCGACTTGTATCATGGTTTAGTTGCACTGAAACTTGCCTTTGAACAGTTTTGTCTCATATTCAGTAATGTATTCCTTTGTAAAAAATTGAGGTGAGAGAAAAAAAAAAACAAATTGGACAAAACTGGACATAAATGCATCCCCGCTCAGAAGTGATAAGAGACATGGATTAAAGGAAATAATGAATTAAACTAAAGAGAGAACACGAGAAGTGAGTCAAGGGAAGTAATCTTTTGTTTAGTCAACTTAATACCACTTCAAAGTTATGAAAAAGTCCTCACAGTTGAGGAAGTTAAAAATAAAAAGCTCTGGAGCCTGTTACAAGAGACATGTTTTAAATGATTTTTTTTGTCTCCTACGCTAACCTTTACATCCATTCTAAAAAGAATTTTTAAAAAAATTAAATCCTATCTTTCCATTACACATAACCATCCTTATTTTTAAATATTGATTTCTTCTTACAGAGGAAAACATTTGCCAACATAGTGTGCGGATAAATTTCTAATGTGAAAATTATACCTTGTATGTGTCTACAATAGAAACAAAGGTTCTGACCAAGTATGAAAACATGATGAGGTGAAAATGAGAACATACAGCAGGGAACAGTATCAATTAAAAGATGTTCCTCAATCCCTTTTCACCCACACAACACCTGAGCTAAGAAAATTAAAGGACTCATAGCAGCTGAGCTTTAAGCCTGTGTCAATGTGATATATTTCATTCTTTTATATACAAAGATAGCTTAAATATTGAGCCCTTATGAAACGTTTGAAATATGTTGTCTTTATATTTCATTAATGTCTTTGCACATCTATATGCTACTTACTGTTACTAACAATAAAATCATTGTGGGGAAAATGCATTATGAATAAATATATGATTCCACAAGTCAAGTTATATCTACTTAGTTTATCTACTGTTTTTGCTGTTGATGAGCTTGAAACCATATTGCAAAGCTGCTTCAGTGTGGATCAGACCAATGACTCACAAATGACTTATATACTGCAATTACATCTTAAAGAAGTTAAGCTTCAGGCATTTTACATAATAGCTTTGGCCCTGAATCATCTTTGCAAGCTAGCAAATTAGTTTGGTTTTGAACATTTGAAAATGCTGGTTTGTTCCTCTAGCTAGGTATCTGTCATGCACTCTCTGATTCCAAGTGTCGATATAGGGTGAAGCCAGTTCATACTGAGCCATGGACATATTTTATTTATGCATTATTCATCTATTTCTTTTTCTGTTGTTAAAGTGTGTCTTTTCTCAAATGTCTAAGTAAGGGCTAGGGATTGAAGTCTGACTCTATAGATCTTTACAGGATACTTCCTTTGCTTGAGATGCTCTCAGTATAACCCTTGGAATCCTAGACACTGTAGTAAATTAATGCATAAGTTTATGCTTCAAAGCCCTGTTCTCCTTCAACACTGGCAGTGTTAGGTTTGCCTCACAAAGACAAAGGATTGAAATTATGCTACAAAAAATCCATTTGCAACAGAACTAAAATGTTTTATTATCAAAAGTCAAGTATGGACAATAACCTTGTCTCTCAGACCACTTCTGTCTCTTGAATGCTGATGCCAGGTCCACACCATAAATGGATCTGCTATCTGAGGAGGTCTTATCCAGCTACAAAGAGCACCAGAGGTTTCTGGAGATGTTATATCCTGGAACCTAGGGACAGTGAGGTCAGGGAAAATGTTGCGTCAACCACCTGAAAAACAGACAAAAATATCTGTGACTTCCCATATCAAGACTGCAGTGACATAAACTGCACACTTCGTGGATAATCGTCACAAAAAGAACACAGTGATTTCTTTTAGTGTTCATGTTGGTGTCTGGTTTGTATTCATTCCAGAATTGTATTCACTTTCTGAGTTGCCAATGTGATATATATATACAAATTGCCTAGAACTACGTCTAGCTACCAAGCTGAGAGTTAATAGTTCAAATGTTGCTATCATGATTTTAAGACATTATTGTAATTCAAAGCCACTGATCTTATTTGTCTATCATCAAATTTCCAGATTGACCTCAGTAACCAAACAAGAGTGTGCCGACCTACAGATTTTTGATAAATAAATAAATAAATAAAAGACTGAAAAAAGGGAAGCAGTGCAGCTGGGAGGGTGTCACATTCCTCACCCTGGAAGCTGGAAGCACTTAACTCTATAGTGTCAATGTTCCTCCAATTACTCCTGCCAGCTCGCCCGTGCCAATGTGAGGTGGCCCGTTGCTGCAAGTGCTCAGCAGAACACGGAAATGCCATAACATCAATTATTTAGACCCGTTCGCACTGCCTTAACTGCCTCCGATCTGTCCCATAAGAGATAAAGGACATAAAGGTTCGTGCTCACCCACAATGCAGAAGTGCGGAGAATCTATTTGAGTAATGATTTAGGATACAACACATGTTTAGTTTACAACATAGAGGGTGTGATATGAAGATCATCAGTGGGCAACATTGACATGTTAGGTGTGCTAAGTTTAGACGAGACAGGGTTACACCCTGTCTGCTATGTCTTCGCTTTATTGGCAGAGGAATGGGTGGTCTTAAAGGAAGATGGCACAAAGGAAGAATGAGGGATGAGAAGAGACAGAGAAAGGCAGTGGCCTCAAGTAGAGCATCCATCACTATCTATAATTTGCCCAGGACATAGTGAAGAATAAAAAAACACTGCAGTGTGGGGAGAGAATTCAAATGATAGACAGGGAGGAAAAGAAACAGTAAGAAGTTAAGGATCACAGAGAACGAAAAGTGAGGAAGTGGGTGAAGGGTGGGGGGTAGGAGGAATGGGAGAACGAGAGAGAAAGAGAGAGAGAAAGGAAAATGTTTAACTTTATACTGCCACATTTTCTTGAAAAATTGCTTACACTCGTCACTTACGCTCATCAATTATAAGTAGACGAACAATTATAGTACAATGAATAAAGCGTGATAAATCTCTCAAACATCAAACAGTTTCCAAAGTTAGTATTCCTTAACCTTTTATACCCTATGGTGACTAGTTATCACAGAAAGTGAAAAGATGCTAAGAAAAGTTGCTTTGCATCTGGTTATTCAAATTATACTGCTGTCATTATATTAAATATATAATTAATTTTACAGTCCTCTAACTTGGCTATGCAATAACAGATGTGTTAAAAACCCAGTGATATCAAGGTGTGAGCTTTTATCAGAGAAAAAGAAAAATGGTGACCAGAGTTAAGACCCCTGAACACATGATTAGGAAGCCAAAATTGCACAATTCTAAGACCCTGTGAAAATGTGGCAATTTAAGATTCTAAACTTGGTATCAATGAAAGGCACAGCAGACACTGGGTTTTAATAACATGATTTCTTCAAAGGTGCTCTGCAAATCTGGGCACATTTACATTTCAAAAGAATAAAGATTGCTTTCAATTTTTTATGTTTTCAGTAGAGGATGATTTTTTATGCCCCCACCACTTCCAAAAATTGCCACCATTTTCAATTACAGAATATAATGGATATCTGTCATTCCTTTTCACTCATTTGTTTGTCTTCTTTATTTTACAACATTAAATAAGATCTGTGTTTTTCATTGCCCATGGTACATGATTAGACATGACCTTGTTGCACTGTTTTTATATCAAACACGCACACACTTTTATTCTAGAAAGGAATTCATAGCTAAATATGATCTTTGAATGTTATACCATCTTGATCCCCGTTTTATGCCTTGCTGGTACTTTTGTCCCAGACTTGTGGGTTTCTGCTAAATAAGTGGAGAAAGTTTTCAAACTGCACAAAGACTATTTTGTACCTTTGTGATATTCAATCAACGGCTCTCTCCATCCTCCTTTTTAGCTGTGCACTTGATAAACCAGACATGTTAAAGCCTGAGATGAGATAAATGAATAAAATAGCGTGTAGTAAGATAAACCTAGCAAGTACTTGTCAGCCGAGTCACCCAAGGTTCCCAGTGAAATTCATTTGCATAGGTTAATTTTCCAGCGGCTCTGCAAATCAGACTTGAAAGGATAATTACTTAATTTCCATCATTGGTGCCTCCTCCTCCCCTTTCCTGTCCTTTCTACCATGTAAGTTATATAAAGGGCACTTTTTGCCAATGCAGATGAACTAAGTGTTTAGACAGTGCACTACACCAGTTAGGCCAACCTCTCTTCCCATTATCTAATTTTGTCCCTGTGCATCCATATTGACTTAGAAGCGCTGTAATTCCTGCTGTGATTTCCATGAAAAAGAGCAAATTGTCGACTGACTTTTGTGCTAATGTGTACAATATAAACATAAGTGTAAGCAGTTGCTTTGTTTTGTCAACCAAGAAACCTGAGTATTGTTATTAATCAGCTTTTCTTAGCACAAGTATAATTTGAAAGCTCAAAACATTAGGTTATCAATTATGTAAATACATTTAATGGTCATTGCATGGTGCCTTTGTGTGGAAGTTCTGGTAGTAGAATCGAGTTGCTACAGGTAAGTATACTACCCTTAGGTCACATGAGATATCAATTTCACATGGACAGGTTATTACACATTTCCTATACTTTCCTTATAAAGAAAAAAACATAATTCTCTTACACGATGGTACAACCAGTGAGAACAAACCACTGATCTCCTTTACACACAGTCCTACTCAGTGACATTTCTGGTCCAGTCTTAATACTAGTGGGCTTAGCAAATGTGCATAATCACATGGGAAACTATTTAAAATATACAAATCTTGTTTGTTGAGTTTGCCAGCTTTGTTCATTTAATAGATCAGAGGCATTGAAAAATGAAAAATATGTAGCACTAATAAGTAGTGGGTGTTGTGCCTAAGGTTATGTAGTAATGAATACCTCAACTTCTGACTCACTCAAAGTTTTAAGAAACAGCTTTAATTGTTCATCAAGCCAAGATCAGAATAGCTGACAGGCTTTGTGAATCCAAAGGCAGATGCTAGTTTGTTAAGATAATTCCTATGAATATCTTTATAGAACAAGTAGCAAAGGTCAAACAGAACATGTTTGTGTAGACAAGATAGATTTTTGTCACATGCACAGCTCCTCCCTGACGCTCGGGCTCACCAGAGTTTTAAGCCTGAGGTGGACCAGTCCTGAAGGACCAGCCCATGTCAGGGTGATGTTGGTGTGTGTGTCTACCCCTGTAAGAAAACCCTTCTAGAATTCCTGATGCATGTGCAGCATGTAAGAGCAGTCCTCTGTTGCCTGCTGGAAAACAGACTGTATGCAAAGGCCAAGAAGTGTGAATTCCACCAGAAGGAAGTAGCATTTCTTGGCTACACAATCAGGCCACAGGGAGTGAGCATGGCAGAGAATAAGGTGACAGCAGTAATTGAGTGGCCTGAGCCTTCCATGGTTAAGGAGTTGCAGTGGTTCTTGGGTTTCACTAACTTCTATCATAGATTTATTAAAGGGTTCAGTTCTTTGGCAGCACTGCTCACCAGCCTCCTCAAGGGAAAACCAAAAAAGATCACTCTCACTCCACAGGCCTGAGAGGCTTTTGTAACCCTCAAATGAATGTTTACCCAAGCTCCTGTTCTGAAACTTCCAGATCCTTCCAGGTCATTCATAGTGGATGTCGATGCCTCCAAGGCTGGACTGGGGACAGTGTTGTCACAGAGATCAGGTAACCAAGAGAAACTGCACCCTTGAGCGGAATTATGACATAGGAAACCACGAGCTGTTAGCTGTCAAAGTGGTGTTAGAAAAATGGTGTGATTGGCTAGAGGGCACCCGTTACCCCTTCATAGTGTTCACAGACCACTGCAATCTTGAATACATCTGGCAAGCCAAGAGACTCAACCCTAGACAGGCTCGGTGGTCGTTATTCTTTACCCATTTCCAATTCCAAATCACCTATCGTCCAGTGTCCAAAAACAGTAAAGCCAATGCCCTGTCTAGGTGCTTTGCTCCACCTGACACCTCCAAGGTCTCCAAGCCCATTCTTCCACCTGAGATGGTAGTGGTGCCATTCATGTGGGATCTGGACAGAGAGATTGCCCGGCTCAGAGGGGATCAGTCCCCCCTGGAGGGTTGTCCTCCTGAAAGCACCTACATGCCAGAGCCACTGCGGGATCAGGTGTTGGAATGGGCCTACACTATACCTGCTAGTGGTGTGCAGCCACCAAGAGCTCAAATCATCTGCCAGTCAGTAAACTAATGCTCCTACCAATACCGAACAGACTGTGTTCTCATATCGATGTGGATTTTGTCACAGATCTGCCAGTGTCAAATGAGTACACCACTAGTGGTAGTGGACTGCTTCTCTAAAGGGGTGCTGTTTATTCCTCTAAGTTCTCTTCCCTCTGCCTTGCAGGTGGCTGAGGCCTTGTTCCAGAACATGTTCTGGGTCTATGGTCTGCCGGAGGATATCCTCTCTGATCGGGGCCCCCAGTTTATCTCGTGGGTCTGGAGGGCATTCGTGGAGAAGCTGGGAGTCAACATAAGGCTGACGTCAGTGTACCACCCGCAGTCAAATGGTCAGGTAGAGCGTACCAATCAGGAGTTAGGGAGATTCCTCCAGTCATACTGTAGTGCCCAGCAGCATGACTGGGCAGAGTTTTTGGTCTGGGCAGAGTACACCCAGAACTCAATGCACCATCCTGCTACCGGCCTCCCACTGAGTGTGTGCTTGGGCACCAGCCCCCATTGTGCCCATGGGACAGTTCTCCATCTGAGGTCCCTCGGGTCGATGACTCATTCCGGAAGGCAGAGCAGGTCTGGAAGGGGGTGCACACTAACCTCCAGCGAGCAGTGCATAGGTTTACTAGTCAAGCTGATTGGAGAAGGCGTGAGGTGCCGGTGTACTGGGCTGGTGATTGGGTTTGGCTGTTGACCAGGGATTTGCATCTTGGTCTCCCCTGCAATAAACTGTCTCCTAGGTTCATTGGTCCATTTCCCATTGTAAAAATTGTTAACCCTCTTTCTGTAAAACTCCAGTTACCATCTCATATGCGTATTTCCCCTGTGTTTCATGTGTCTCTCCTTAGGCCAGCGGTCTGGGGCCTGTTGGATTGAAATTGGAGTCGAGGGCACATCCACCTACTGAGTCTGGCAGCTGTTGGACTCCCAAGTGTGGAGTGGGTGCTTGCAATATCTAGTCAACTGGGAGGGGTATGGGCCTGAGGAGCAAAGTTAGGTCCTGGCTTGGGACATCCTCAGCCAGGAATTGGTTGAGGAGTTTCACTGTTCCTGGCCAGACCACCTGGCTCCTCGCCCTCAGGGTCACCCACCTCATCCTTACTGGCTGTGGACTTGCCCTGCGTGGTTGGTGGAGTGTCCTCAACCCCCTACGGGGGCCAGTCCTGAAGAGGGGGTACTGTCACATCTGCAGCTCCTCCCAACGCTCAGGCTCACCAGAGTATTAAACCTGAGGTTTGACCACTCCGTGTCAGGGTGATGTTGGTGTGTGTTCACCACTTTCTGTGTTCTCTCTGAAGCCAGCCAACACCAATCGAGCTAACTGCTAACTGTTAACTGCTAGCTGCTAAGCTACATCAGAGCTAACCACTATGCTACACAGAGGTGATCTACCTTTTTTGTTTGCCTAAAGGCTCTGCCCTCTCATCTCAGTTTGTGTCTTCAGGAGTGTGCAGTTCAGATTACCTTTTGGAACTGGGGTTTTGTATCACCGAGTGCTACAGCTTTGGATGCTTCAGAGAATTCTTCTTTTGCACCAAGTGGCCTTGAAGTGAGAAGCTAACACCATTAGCCTTCAGGCTCATTCGCAACATCTGCTCTCTCTCTCTCTGTCTCTTCAGGGAAGGTGCTGTGCTCAAGACGCTAAGCAGGAAGCTAGCAGGACTATCTTTACCTTTGAGTATAGGATTGTCTGGGATTTGCTCACATTCCAAAATGTGTGGACTTCCTATGCAAGGCTCGGTTTGGCTTGGCTGTGCTGTGGTTGCATTGTGTGCCGTTGTGCTTCTGGACTGTAAATATCACACAGTAAATACACTCACTTCAGTATATTCCTGCATTTGCATCCCTTTTCCCAGTGTGAGTGGATATCATGACAATTTTTACCATTATTATATTGCCAACAAGCTGAACACATTCTACACCCACTTCAAGGTTAGCCAGGCGGCTATCGCTACCAGCAGCCTGGTCGACTGAGGATGCTGATGTCATCAGCATCGCAGAGCATGGCGTCTGCATGGCGCTGAGGAGGGTAAACATCAGGAAGGCGGCGGGTCCAGATGGTATCTCCGGATGCCTGCTGCACTGCTGCCCTGCCCAACTGTCAGGTGTGTTCATCTCCATCTTCAACGAGTCTCTGGCGAAGTCTGTGGTCCCCACCTGCTTTGAAAATCCACCATTGTCCCTGTGCCCAAGAACAACAAACCTTCATGCCTGAATGACTACTGCCCCGTTGCACTGACATCAGTAGTTATGAAGGACTGATTAAGCACATCATCTCCTCCTCCATCCCAAGCACCATAGACCCACTCCAGTTTGCCTACTGTGCCAACAGATCTACAGAGGATGCCATCTCCCATGTCCTACACACCTCCCTCAGCCATGTGGACAAGAAACAGGGTAACTATGTGAGATTGCTGTTTATCAACTACAGCTCAGCATTCAACACAATAGTGCCCTATAGACTGTTTACTAAGCCGAGAGATCTAGGACTCAACTACCGCTTGTGCACATGGGTGCTAGACTTCCTCACAGGCAGATCTCAGGTGGTGCGGGCAGGCAGGTGTGTCTCCAGCAGCATCACCACCAACACAGGAGCTCCTCAAGGGTGTGTGCTCTCTCTGCTGTTGTATTCACTCTACACTTTGGACTGTGTGGCCACTCACAATTCCAACAACATTGTCAAGTTCATGGATGACACAGTGGTGTTGGGGCTAATCTCCAACAATGATGAGACGGCCTACATGGACAAGGTGGAGAATCTGGCACTCTGGTGTCAGGAAAACTGGAACCAGCTGAACGTCAGCAAGATGAAGAAGCTGGCGGTGGACTTCAGCAGGAAACACCATGACTACAGACCCCTCACCATCAATGGTGCTCCAGTGGATAAGGTGTATTTTTTCAAATACCTTGGTGTCTACATCACTGAGGACCTGACATGAACTGACATTATTAATGTTCAAGTCAGGAAGGCAAAGTAGCGTCTGTACCACTTTAGACAGCTGAGGAAGTTTGGGGTTTCCTCCTACCATTCTGAAAGCTTTCTATTCTGGCACTGTGGAGAGCATCGTCACTCAGAACATCTTGTCCTGGTACGGGAACTGCTGTGTTCAGGAATAGAAAGCCTTCCAGAGAGTGATCCAGGCAGCAGAGCGCTAATGCACGTCAGCTCTTCCTTCGCTGCAGGACATTTACGCCAAAAGATGTAGGACCAGGGCAATTAGGATTGTTAAAGACTCAGTTCATCCCAGAAATGGACTTTTTCATCTTCTGAAATCAGGCAGAAGGTTCCGCACCATCATGGCCAAAACAGAGAGACTCAGGAGGAGTTTCTATCCTCAGGCCATCCGTTTTCTAAACAAAGACATGTCTTGTCTCTAAATGTCTTAATTTGTCATACCATACTGCCTCTTAACTCCATATTGTTATGATCATTTATGTTGTCTGACATTTTACTGTTCAATATCTGCTGTGCAGCTGCACTTGGCACTTTAAAAACATTGCACACTGCACTCATTACACCTTTTTAATCCATCGCACCTTTGTATTTGTCAGTTTATTTCCTTTTTTATCTCTTTCCCTTTATCTCCTTATTTCTAAGTCATTTCCCTTTATCTCCTTATTTCTAGGTTATTTTAAGGTTCTATTGTTCTTCTTGTTATTTTATTATTGTTATTTTTAAATTTAATTGCATGGTCAAAGAGCGGATCAGGATACATTTCACTGCATGTTGTACCTGTATAATTTGCATGTGACAAATAAAGAATCTTGAATTTTGAATCAAGTCATTTGAACTTTGAAGTTGGAACATATATATTAAATGCTCATATTCTTAACCACAGTATAAAATCGTTTAATAGGCACAAAGTAATGCTGACTTCCACTCGTGCTTAATGTTAATACAACACATTCCATGTCTGGAGAGGTTGTTAGTGGCTAAATCATGGAGGTTTCTTGGGGGACATTTACCTTAGATGTGTTCTTTTATGAAAAGGCATAAAAAACACCACAATGTGCCACTCTCCTGCATATGACAATATGCTATTTGGTTATGATATATAAACTGGTACATAAGTTTAAGAAGAAGAATATTATTATTCTTAAACAGCTCCCACTTCTTTGTCTTGTGCTTAAAAGAAAAAAGACATCCTATAATTTGAACTCATTCCAAACCTCTTGGTCTAGTCTTGGCCTTGTCCACCTTTTCAAAATGACTGTATAAAACATCTTTGTAATGATCCACGTCTGTGTTGCTATTTTTTGGTGACTTTCTCTAAAAGTCTTAGATTTGTTGAAAGACTGCATGGGCTAACACTCACCCTGTCATATTTGAAAGAGCAATTTCACTTTCAGCTCCTCGTGTCGCACATTGTACGTTGCGAGTGCCTGTTCGCTGCTGCAGCTGTTAACGCACTGCTGTCATCTGAAGTGCTGAACCACTCAGAAACTGAGGTGGATGCAGAGAGTTTGGTATATTTTTGGAGAAACTAACTGAAGCTTTTGAGGCAATTATGAATATTATCAGCATAAACGTGTAACAGTGCTGTTCTGTATACAGTCACAAGGGCAGCAGGATGACAAAAACATATTTCTATAATTTGAATAATCAGTAACGATTTACATTTGTTTTACTTGATTCTGTTTTTTGAAAACATGTGTTGTGCAAAAAACATATTTTGTTATTAAAGTTAATATTTCACATATTCAAGTCTATTTCTGAATCACAATGTATGTGTATATTTAATAAGGTTAATGCACATCTATGTGGTCTATACAGTTTAGTTGTGAATATTTGAAGTGAACGTGAGTAATTATTTGTCATTGTTATTACACCACAGCACAGCACACAGTGCACCACAACGAAATGTGACCTCTGCATTTCACCCTTGAGTGTTGGGCAGCTTTTGGCAGTGCTTGTGGACAAGTGCCTTACTCATGAGTACCTCAGTGCTACCTTTACCATTCTAGAATTCGAACCGGCGACCACATCCATCATACTTCTAAAGACAATTAATACATAGTTAAGACATTGTGCATTAATGAAGATGCTTTATGAGGTTTTAATGTAAATTTACACCCAGTATAAGATTGCATTGTGAAGGTGCATAACTGCCATACAGTATCATAATATTATAATCAATATAATTCACTGAAATGCTTCAAGAACTTCTTAAGTCAGGCTTATGAATATAATAACAAAGCAAGTTATTAATGTATATTAAAGTTGTTATATTTTTCAGTTAAAGCTGTTATGGACACTTTAAGAATCTTTAATGTATAATTAACTGCTTCTTATAATTGCCTTATTTATGTCTTATAAATCCATTATGAATGTGCCAATAATAATAATAATAATAATTATTATTATTAATATTATTATTATTATTATTATTATTATTATTATTATTATTACTATTATTATCTGTTAATGAAGGCTGTTTCCTCAGGCATCAGATGTATTACACATAGCTGGTCAGAGATTCCAAATACAACCAATTTACTAAAAGAAGACAATCTTTATTTTTGTATTTTTCAAGGCCACACATAGTTCACTTTGAATATTATATTTGCTGTCTGAAATAAATATTTTCAATGTAATGATTAGCTCTAATGCTGTCAAATCCACCTGCCCATTTCTTCACCTGTGCTAGCACAACACATACTTTTCAATCATGTATATAACAGCCAGCAATTCTGCATTTAATTTTTTTTTTCTTATTCTACAATTGTAGTGTGTGTGTGTGTGTGTGTGTGCGTGTGTGCGTGCGTGCGTGCGTGTTACGGAAGCACAGTAGCTGCTGTGTGTAGGTGTAGGCACAATCTAATGTCTGAGATGTAAGCATTAATTTTCACACATTTACAACCCTGTTAACACTACCACTTGACTGGAACTAATGCTGTGTGTTTTTTCCATCATACAGTATTGTGCAGTGCTGAATGATTGTTAAGACTTTACTGGAAAATAGAAAATGGAATGCATGCAAATTCATATTAACTGCACATGACAACAAAGCATTCTACAACAGTGGAGGTGAAATTTAATATATCAAAAGGGATCCATCCCCAGTTCAAATGATTCTTTTCATAACAATACATGAATGACTGTGCATTTGTTTAATAGACACCATGGCTGTCTATTAAACAAATACAGTTTATAACAATGCACCGAAAGCATAGCAGTCATATTTAGGTCATATATGTAAAGAGGAATAACCATGGAGGGAGTCTCTGATTGTTTCATTGCCACCATTAACAGTTACTAAATTCGCAAGGAGTTAATATTAGGGTTCCAATTTTAAATGCTACATTAAAACCAATGTGCCTGTTTTTTCCATCTATGATTTTAACAACCATTTTAAAATGTAGTAACAGTCTCTAATGTATGTTTAATATTCCTCAACAGAAACTGCTCTATATATCAGACTCTCCAATGCTTCCTCTATGTTTTTTCTGTATTGTTGTATTTCTTTCATTGTTCATGCTTATTTAAAATGTTCAGCAAATAAACAGGGACAACCTCCCAGCTAAACGACAACCCAGGCATGTGCAGTAAAGCATAGCCGCTGTTGGATAAATATTTAGCCCAGCCACCTGCAGCTGTGAAAACCTCAGTCTATCATTACATAGGCAGCGCTTTACTATCCCTCATATGTCCTAACAACACACTATCAAACAGCTGCAGCGCTTCCACTGCCAAACTCAGCTCAAAGGCGCATACTTCCTCCTTTCCATAACAGTGCTGCAGAGCCCTGAGCTTCTACCTCCAGGTGTTCATTTCAGCTAGTTTAGTACAGAACATTGTTTCTGAGATGGCTGCGTTCTTAGAGACTTGAGGACCCCAGGGCCGAGCAGGGTGGATTCATGTATTTAGCTCAGTAGGGAGGACGACGACACGCAGATGCACTTAATTCACTGTAATCAGTGTGCAGGCGAGAAATAGGGCAGGGCAGGTGGCATTAGCCTGGTGCTCATCTGCTTATAAAACCTGCTCAGCAGCTAGGCAGCATGAAAAAGAAGCGAGGTATTCGAGTTCATTTTAATATATGTAAAGGACAAAGTCATTGTCTCCGTCAAACGATGAACAAGAAAGAAACACAACCCAGGTTGCCAGACAGTTTCGGCCTGCCCCTGTAAAAGCTGATTCGAGAAAAGTAGCGCATGGACTATAAAATAAATAAATCACATAATCGATGCATCGCAATGCAGACATAAATGATTCTGCATCGATGCAACCATTATATTGATTATATCAGGGTTTTCAAAAGGGTGGTCCATAACACCACTTCAGGTGATCGTGACAAACAATACACAGATTCAGTACTGAAATCACTTTTAAAAAATTATTTCATTTAAATTATTTTTCAAAACATTTCCAGATTTAGGCATTTGCACCCTGCCCCAACACAGTGGACGGCCGCAAAGTATTACTTAGTCTGAGTGGTTGTCCCTAGGACAGAACCAGCTGCTGATTTTCTGGCTGTGGCATAAAATTCTAATTAAGAAGAACATTAATTCACTCATTATCCGAACCGCTTAATCCCAACTGGTTTGGCCATGGGAGGACCGGAGCCTATCCCGGAAACTTTACGGGTGCAAGGCGGGGACCAACCTGGGTAGGTGCCAACACACTGCAGGCCACACACACTCACATTCACACCTTATGGATGCCAATTTAGAGTTATCAATTAACCTATATTGCACACTTCTGGACTGTGGGAGGAAACCAGAGCACCCAGAGAAAACCCATACAAACACGGGGAGAGCATGCAAACTCCACACAGAAACCCAGGACCTTGCTACCTCGCTGTACGGAGGCAGCGCTAACCAGTGGGCCACTGTGCCGCCCTCCTCTAGTGGACTATAGTTTTAAAAATATGAATGTTGCTCACATATATTTGTAAACATTTCACCGTTTATTCTTACCCAGCAATCAGTGTAAACCCATATTTGTTGTTTTCTCAATCCGAAAAATGTGTTGGATTTAAAACAGTTACAGCAATAGCTAAAACCATTTTGAAACTCAGAAATGTTGCATGATTTAAAAAAAAAATTCTGACATAACTGTCTGAGTCAAATATTCAGGAGTTTTTTATAAAAACTATCTTAGATTTATTCTATTTTTTAAATCTTTGGACAAGGCAGTTAATCCGCTGTGGCGCCCCCTAACGGGATAAAATGAAAAAAGAACAAGATGGCAATATACTATATATGGTGCAGTGTTTGTAAAATATATTGTATTCAAAATGATCAAACTTTAGTCTGCTAAATGATGTAAATGTAAATGTGCAGACACTATTGTTTAATTACAGTCAGTGAAGCTGAAAGTGAAAGGGAGTGATTATTTTCATTGTGAACACACCACAAAACAGCACACAGTGCACTAGTTTTTCTATCCAATCTCATGACAAACTGATACTTTGCTTAAAATCACAGATGCTGTTCTCCAAATGCTAAATTTCCAATCATGCTATCTCCTGGGCTCATTTCAAGTTTGCCCTAAGTGTCTGTTTCCAACCTTTATATTGTCTGGGTTTCATGTTGTCAGTTGCTATAGACATTTTCTACCATTATTCTCATTAGTGGACAAGCTGCATATTTCACCCTTTTTTGCAAACACACAGAAAAAGAGGGATGTCTAGGCCATCCGATCAATAGAAAGCAAGCCGGCACACTAATTCAGATGTAAATCAAGTATCTCTGATGTCTCTCTTCAGAGGAGGCTGGGGAAGTGAGAGGGACAACTACAATGCCAGCAGAAGGCCGACCAAGCAGAGGGCAGGACCCCGGCCACTCTGGTAATTAGCAAAAACACCCTTTGTCTGATTGCCATCAAAAAAGAGCCAGCCCGATTCAGACGCTTCCCAACAGAAATAACAACTCCAAAAAGCAAACAGGTAAAAATAAAAACCATGACATTGTTTTCCACTGCTATTTCAACGTTATGGCTTTTGAATCTTTTGGAATTCATGTGTGATGAAAAAATTGGGCACTTTAATCCTGTTTCTCATACACCACCTACAAACAGGCTTTTGGGGCCTAGTGTTTTACTAAAATAAAGCCAAGGTACAGAGTTAAAGGTGTACACGATCTTGGTGTTTATGTATGTTATGCATGCTAGAAAAACCATTAAAGAAAAACACTTTTAGAATAGTAGTGGTATGCTTATAAGCATATAGCCATAGCAACATAACAATTTAGAAACTTGAAATCATTACTACACATATAATTTTTAAACAGCCTTTGTCACAAGGTCACCAAGAGATAGGGCAAGGTATCTGAGAGCATTAGTCCTGTGTGTTTTCCTCTTCAGCTGGTTCTGACTTCTCAACAGAGGTCCAACTCAGGGCACTGTTCTCTTCAAGGCAAGTTTATCAAAGTTCCAGTTGATGATCACTTTTTTATTATTGTCCAAAAAGTAGAAATTGGCATTTTCATGCATTATTAACCATTCCCTGACATATGAAGCTACACTTCTCCTCATTAGAATTGAGTGCTGTCACTTCTTTGCCATGATGATGGTTGGGTAAGGGAATTTTGTTGTGTGTTGATTCATATTTGTATCCCATTTAATCAGGAGACATGTCCAATTGGCTGAATACAGACTGAAAAAACATACAGAAAATCTTAAAATATCCTACAACTTGTTTTCTTGTTGAAAGTGAGTGAATGGTTATTTGTCAGTGTGAACACACCACAGCGCAGCACACAGTGCACCACAGCAAATGTGACCTCTGCATTTGACCCATCCATGGAAAAAGCAGTGGATCACAAGGGCAGCGCACAGGGCAGTGCTTGGGGATGGTACCTTCCTCATGAGTACCTCAGTGGTAACTTTACTACTGATGCTTCTTTTGGCATCATATTGGAAAAATGTGCATTTATATTCTGTACATGAACTTGGAATATAACTGACCTGATTGGAGATGAAATCAGTCAATGAGCTTTCTCCAAGCCATTTTTTTTTTTTTTGGCACATTTTTAAGTCGAGTACCAAAATTAGACGGCGTGAAAACAGAGTACCTGGCGTGCAGTCACAGTTGAGTGCATACAGACAGCAGATTTTGCTTGCAAAATTTTCACTGCACACTCAGAATTTTGGCACAAAAATAATGCCATACTATTTCACAAGAACATTTTCACCTTGACGAGAAATTTAGTCACATTTTAATATTGCGAGATCTTGTGGGGAGATCTCTCTCTCGCTCTCTCTGTCTCACACACACAGTTCTGTGTCACTTGCTCTTCGCATACTCCATTTTGACAGCCATGGAGCAAGTTTACCTCAGCAGTGGGACCCAGGCTCAGTGGAGAAACCATGCCTACAGCCCTATCTCCATAAATTACTTGGATGGCGGGGCACATGGCATGCTTGTTAAAATTGCAAATGGGAAAATAAATGGCACTGGGAAGGAGGAGGCTCAACAAGGAAGAAAAAACACAAGGGTAAAGATAGGGAAAGGCAAATGCCAGCAGAGTGTAGATGGTGCTTTACACACCCTTGGGAGCCTCTCAAGGCTTGGTGAATCTCTGATGTCTGAGGTGAAGGGGTGAGTGGAGGAGGTCAATCAGGCAGAAATTCCATTCAAAATGGAGACAGTTCCAAGAATTCTGTCCTCTGTGTGTGGACCCATGTAGATGGACAAGAGAATGTACATCTTCCTGAAGATTAAAGATCATGTCAACAGGTGTGGCACATCATCCTCATTTTCCTCCTGTTCATACCAAGGCATTACATTTTTCTTATAGATCTCTTCTCAAGTCTCCAAGCCTAGTAGGACCAAGAGACCAGTCAACCCAACTCAGGTTGGGTTGGGATATTGGCATTTCAATATTAGGAATTAAAGCTTAACTATACACAAGCACTGTGAAAGGCTATCAACAAATAAGTGTGCTTCCATGAAAGATGACCAATTGGTAAATAAGTAATGATAGGGATGAGATGTATGCTTACTGTGAACCACATTTCATATCATTTCTGAAACTTCTTCTCCAGGACTTCTTCAAGTTTCCGTCTCAACATTTCATTCATTATAACAAGGGAAAGAACTGCTTCAATTTTTTTTTGTGAGATGGTAAGATAAATGTGAATACTATTCAAAACTTTAACGATGGTAAGTATTCCTGGTATACATATATTATTATCAAAATCTGTGTGAAGCATGTCCTGTGCATTGCTATTTTATACAAAAATGTGGTCTGTTGGCTGGCTTAGTCCAGCAGCTACAGTATACTGTACATACAGTAAAGAAATAATTACACTTCCAGTCAAGTTTGGACACATCTTCTCATTCAATGTTTTTTCTTTGTTTTTATTCTTTTCTAAAGAGAAACGACAGTCCATCATGACTTTAAGACATGAAGGTCAGTAAATAAGGAAAACTTCAAGGACAGTGAATGTATCCTCAAGTACCAGTCACAAAAACCATCAAACGCTATGAGTAAAACTATCTCATGAGGACTGCTCCAGGAATGGAAGACTTCTGCTGCAGAGGATAAATTCATTACCAGTCTCAGAAACCAGACATTAATAGCATCTCAGATTAGAACCCATAAATTCTTCTAAAGTTTAAGTAGCAGACACGTGCGGTTCCGGAAAAATCAGGCCTTTGGTGGAATTGCTGCAAAGAAGCCACTTTGGTCTGATGAGTCAGAATTTGAGATTTTTGGATCTACCTGCCATGTGGATCCCACTGTGAAGCATGGAGGAGGAGATGTGATGGTGTGGGGGTGTTTTGTTGGTGACACTGTTGGTGATTTATTCAAAATTAAAGGCACACTTAACCAGCATGGCTGCCACAGAATTCTGTACCCCATCTGGTTTGTGCCAGGCTATGTAAGGGCTATTTGACCAAGTAGGAAAGTGATGGCGTGCTGTAATCAGATGACCTGGCCTCCTGATCTTGACCCTAAACCCATTTGAGATGGTTTGGGGTGAGTCGGACCGCAGAGCGAAGGCAAAGCATTCAACAAGTGCTCAGCACTTCTGGGAACTCCTACCTTCACATATATATATATATGTGTGTGTGACCCGATCTGCCATAATGAGTCGGAAATCGGCGTTCTATTTATTTAGATACGGGCCGATTATGTTGACAAACATCACAAAAATATGGAATTTTTCTTTTTGGTCTTATATATGAAAGAAAAAGGTCTTTAAAATTAATCTGGTCTCCAAAAAAGAAAAATGCGCTATTTTTGTGATGTTTTCAACATAATGAAACAAATTAATCTCGCTAAACAGAAACTGACTTCGAATATATATATATATATATATATATATATATATAATATATATATATATTATAGGGGGGTTTATACTCCCAGTCATAAGACAAGGTGTGAAGCAAAAGCCTGAAACTAAACATTAATAATACAGTGGTTTAAACAGTTCCTGAGTTCCTTCACTTTTACAATATAACATTCTCCCAATGAGATCTCCTGCTGTATCTGAATAAAGACTATTGCCACAGGCTTGCTGGGCGGTTTGTTCTCTCTCTGTCTCTCCCTCTTTTTCTCTAATTGATTGAGAATGACTCATCAGTGGTTTGCAGGGCTGCAACCGCTGAGTCTTTAGACAAAACCTGCATGAGGCAGAGACCCACAGTGGGAAAGAGAGAACTTACTGTGATTAAAGATTTAGCAGAGATTTCGATCCCATCTACAAAGTTCCTGAACTATAAACTTAAGCAAACTACCAATTTGGGATTCATTTTTTTTGATAATCAGTGACTTACCACTGAGACAGTCACTCTATCTCAAAAAATCAATACATCTGTAGCTGGTCTTTCATGTTTGACTTCTCCTCTTCCATATATAAACATTTTTGTGAAGCAAGTGTATTGTACGTCAGTGGACTGGTATTACGGCTCCAAGCATTTGCTTTGTCATGTTTAAATGAAAGTGTCTGTGAATGAGGCTGAAGCTATCAGCCAAGGAGCTCAGGAATGTACTAGAAGTTTTCCTTATTTTGCATTTTCCCCCACCTAATGCCACCTCCCAGCAAAATGCAGTCTTCGGCACGATAATGCCTCGGTTTATTCAGATAGGATACTAAACCCTCTAATACCATCTAATCCATGACTAACTGTCGGTACGGTATGCTCAGATCACGTGACTTGCTGCACAGTGGTCAAAAATTCTGCCTTCATTTTTTGGTGCAAGAGGAGATATGAGAGTATTAAAGTAACGTCTGCTATCTAGTCAGACCAGAGACGATCTGTGGATTTACATGGGCAGGTAAGCTGGAAACCTTCATCTTGAGAAAAATAGAAATGGGGAGAGAGGGAGAAGGAAAAGAGAGAAAAAGGTGGGAAAGAGACATATGGTTAGGCCACTGATACCAATACAAATCCATACAACTATTAATCATCATATTTACAATACCTTTTACATTCTCTTTCTATTTCAGTATAATTATAAAACAAAGTCAGAAAACTTATATTTTAGTCATTTATACACAACCATTTACCAGCATATGTCTTGTGGTATGATTATTAAAGGGGATTTACTTTGTATTCGCTAACACAGGAATTAATATCTAAGCCTGGTGGAACCAGTCATGTCACTTGGACCTGATAAGGGGAAGGATGTCTATGTAAGATACCTCTCTCTCCCCAGCTCTTTAAATAGCTTTTTAAAAGTAATCTCCTGCTTTCAATAGTTTAATGACATGCATTGACTTGACAGTTTATGAGTTTGTTCTGAAAGGTCATTGAAAGGTTGGGCTGATAACAGGCCCATTCTTTAGACACTTTAGGCAGATTTACAAAAATCCGCTTGGCACATCTTGTGTAGTTTTAACGAGACTCTACTAATCTTTTAAAATCCTATTAATCTACAATATATCAGAAACAGCTAGAGTAAACATAAGCAGCATCAATTTAAATTACAATTTTATCTACAGTAGGTATTTATCCGCTAAATATCTTCTGTATTTTTACCTGGCAAATTGAAGTTGCACACAGGTCATTTCATATGGTGCAATTTTCTTTTTTAGTTTGGAATTTAGAAAGCAGCAATTGTTTCCACAGGATTATATTTTGCAGAATGTTCAGAATTCATTTGTACAATATACATTAGCTTTCATACATTATTTGCCACATTGCATTTTTGGAAGAAGTGCAATTTTAATATTTAACCATTGAATTAACCTACAATTTACAAAATTTCAGCTGTGACTATTGTGCTTAATGCTCACAATACATTGCCAAAAAATCCTGCACTGACAAATGACATTAGCCTCAAAAATAAATCCATTGCTGGGGTGGAATTCATTCATTTATAAAAAAACGTTTCAAAATTCCTGCAAAATGTATCAAACATTATGCTTTATGAATAACAACACAGCAGTTCATTAAAAACAAATCAGTAACCTGATGGTGTTTTCCGACATCTAATTAGCCATTCCACACCTTAGGCCCATTTATTTATGCCTTAGATCTATTATTCTAAATGTGGTAATGTTATCATCTTGCCATATGTTGAGTCATACTCAATTTACACTTGCTTTGAATATGACATTTAATTTCTGTGTCTTGTTTTGTCACATACACCTCAGTAACAATCTTTGCTAAATAGGTGTGGACATGCAGGTGGCCATGGCTGAAGGAAATAGTCCAATAATAAACTCTGAAAATACTGCACTTCAGAAATGAAAGTTCAGGCCGGTGCAAGTTAGGCTGAGGTCCAATCTCCAATAACACTAGCACATCCAAACTAAACCATGTCAGGGCATCAACATGTTGATGCCCAACATGACCCTGATTCCAGTCTGTGTGTGTATGTGTGTGTGTGTGTGTGTGTGTGCGGCCATGTATTTATCGCATTGTCCCCTAAAATCACTTTTATCTGGTTTTTTGGGCTTTGTGGGGACATTTGAGAGGTCCCCATGAGGAGAAATGACTTTATAGAAAATGTGCTTGTTTTATTTGAGAAAGTAAAAGAGTTAAAAGATGTGCTTTTGGTTACTGAGGTTAAGGTCAGAGTTAGGGTTAGGTGTAGGTGTAAAATTATGTACTTTAGTCATTATGGGAATCTATGGAAGGACCTCACAGAGATAGTAATACAAGACTGTGCGTGTGTGTGTGTGTGTGTGTGTTTGTGTGTGTGTGTGTCTGTGATGTTTGTATTGATATTCGACTGGGCAGCAAAAAAGATCCCCAGATAAAATGCTAAAAACATATTTAATAGGGTAAATAAAGTGCCCAGGTGGATGTTGAATTCAATGACTAAATTAGAGTTAGATTAGGGGTTTTAAACCTTTGTAACTATTATAAGTAGTCTGCATTTTTCTCAAGATTCACCGCATACACAGTTATACAAGTACAACATTATAAATGAAGCCTGATCCCTCCTAAGACCTTCCTGTGCAACTTTAAAGTTAGCAATTAAGTTAAAAGAAAACAGAAATTAATACATGTAAATCTAAAGTAATATAAATATCTAGACAAATGTATAATCCTGAAAAATAAATATTACACTGTAAACATTCATTCATTCAATATCTGAACCGCTTAATCCCAACTAGGGTGACGGGTAGACCGGAGCCTATCCCGGGAACTTACGGGCACAAGGCAGGGAACAACCCTGGGCACACTCACTCTCACATTCACACCTTGCAGGGCCAATTTAGAGTCACCAATTAACTTGTAGCACATGCTTTTGGCCTGTGGAAACCCAGGACCTTCTCATTGTGAGGCGGCAGCGATAACCTCTGCGCCACCGTGCCACCCATACACTGTAAACAGTAACTATATATTGTGTATAGTGTGTATAATATAACTGTGTAAAGTGTAGAGTGCCATATTGTTATATAATAACATATTACAGTAGGAGGGTAAAATTTTACTTAAATTTAATACAGAAGTGTTTTCCTGTCAAACAGACAGTTTCATGTTTTTTTATATATATTTATGAACACAATGTGATAAAGTGTTTGTGTGACATGTGAGAGCTGACATTTTTAAACCTGAAAATGTGTCAAACCACTGTTGCGGAGAAGAGACAGTGTGATCTTTTTTTTTCCTCAGCCTTCTGTTCACGAGAAATGACTATCACTTAATGTTTTTCATTAAAATCTCATTCTGCAGAAATAGACACACATGAGCACACACACACACACAAAACTGAATAGCAGGATTTAGTTGAGAATGTAACAGCACATCACAGGCATCCTGGGACCTATTTCCACGCGCTGTGCATCAGCAACTTTCCCCTCCAGTCGCAGCGAGCTGGATATATCAATGTTTAATGTATTGTAAAAAGAAGAAGGCGTTCTGCTTTACAGCTCATAGCAGTAGCAGCAAGAGGGGACCAAAACAAGCAGCATGTTTAGACAGAGGGGGTCGTTTCATTCAGCTGGTCTGCTCCTGCACCCTGCCAGGTTCTGTACAGGAGAGCTTTTTGACTTACACAGCACTGATGTGTGACCCGTTATAAAACACTATCAACAAGGTGGCATTTTTGATAAAAATCTGTACTCCACAGGAGTTAGCAGGAGCCTAGGGATATTGAGATTGCAAGGCAGAAATCTACTAACATGACAAACTATTCATAAAGCTACAACGGTGCACAGTGTGTATCTTTAGAATAACTAGCTCAGTGGTCAGACAATGGTCATGCTCAGACCTTTTTGAGCTGCAAAGGTCATAGAAAAGTCACTTTATGTTTTTTTTTATTTTCTAACCCTAGACTAATAAATAAAAACCATAAGCTACCATCTATTTTATTTATATGGCATTAGATCTGTTTATTTGTATGCAAGTGCATTTTCACACTCAGTTAAGTTCAGACAGGTTCAGGTTAGATTGTGGCCTGAGAATGTAGGTTGATTTGAGGCAGACAGCACTTCCCACAAAGTGAGGAAAACTAGAGAGAACAGGAAAAATGGGAAGTGGAGGTGTGACACAGACAGAAGAAAGATCTTACCTTTTTTTACTATGACAGAGAGAAAAGCATCAAGACGCTTAAGTATATTTAAAAATAGAGCTTATGAAATACTTCTTTACCTGCTCTAAAACACATCAGGTCACTCTTTGTCATGTTAAAAGAACATCTAAAAATTCAAATGAAAATGACGACAAATTCATTAAAATAGGTCTGTTGGGTTCATTCATCCAAGAAGTGGTTCTGACTGAACTATAGAAGACTTTCTGTCGGGGCCACAAAAAGAAGTCCAGTTGCCTTCGATTAAAGCACTCAAGGCTTCATTAAAATAGCTTTTAACTAAATACATAGATTCACATGTACAATGAATAGTCGAAACGGTTGTAGGCTCAGATCTAGTTACCTAGTTTACACATTTTTCTTGCTGTGGAGAAAGAGAAGCTCCAAAATCATTGACTGTTAAGAAATGCAGATGCATGTGTGCCACTAGGTGTCAGTCCAACTCTACACCATATGGCTTAGCTTGAAAGTCAAAACATTTTAATGAGGGAAAACGACTGTGTGAACTTCATGTTGTTTAAGGACATTAGTCTGATCAAATGAGAAATTAGGAAAATGAAGAATTAAAAGCTTTGCCTTTTTTGCTGTGCTGACCTAGGCCCAATTCATGATCAGCTGGGGATGGAAACTCTGTGCTCAAACTCATAACCATTTCGTTCCAGATTTCATCTCAATCACAGGTGCACATTAATATGCTTGCCCCACATGCAGCAGTGAGGGTGTTACCCCGTGTGACGGCGTGTAGGAGGTGCAATGTGTGGAGCGAGCTCCCATCTGGTGCTATGTGAATAGGCCGGAAATCTCCCATAACCCACTTCACTTTGGTCTTCTTACCTGACATGTGCACACATACGCATGCACACAAACACATAAATGGTTTGACGGGCTTATCTGGTAGTAAAGCACAAATACAAAAAGCCACACATACAGCCCTTTCGAGATGGTCTTTGGTACCTTCTTTAATGAGAACAAGCGATGATTGTGTACATTTTTAGTAAGCCATTCTGATCTCTTTACCGCAGTACTACAGTGACACCTGCTGGTCAGGAGGAAGTACAATAAACGTCTCCCACTGCAAAATGGCATAACGTTGGATAAACAGATTTACGAGCTGATATCTCTGTGTGTTTGTGATCTGTATTGTGCTGATCTTTACTGACTACTAAAAGTTTTATGTAAGAAGTTCAAATATCACAGTTTTGCTTCTATTTCACTCAGTGACACACTTCCTACACACACACACACAGAGGTCCTGCTGTATTAAAGTTTATCACAGATTGACTCGATTCAATTTCCATTTCTCCCTATTTAAAAATGCTTGATGGAAATATTGAATTAATTTTTAACATGCCCATAATGTCTTAAATTAAACATGGACCTGCTGTTGTTTTCATTGCATCTTCCGTCTCTTCTGGCTCATTTACATTCCAAAAAGTTAGAATATTGTGTGTGTATGTGTGTGTGAGAGAGGATGCACATTTATGTGTAGGCATGAGGAGAATAAGAGAATAAGTGTGTGCGTGTCATGTAAGGGTAAACATTTTATCAATCCTTTATCACTCTCAGTCCTCTGTATCCCTCTCTGTCAGTGCTTTATCAGTCACTGACCTGCCACCTCCCTCCCACCCCATCCTTGCTCTCTCTCTCCCTCTCTCTCTCTCTCTCTCTCTCTCTCCCTGCGATTAAGTTCAGCATGGTAGCTGAGAGAGTGCTGCTGATTCAGCCATTTTCTTCCAAATGACCTAAATCCTCCCTCACCCTGGAGAAACCTTATCTGTTCGCTGATTACATACCCTTCCTCTCTTTCTCCCTGCTCTTTAACCCTCCTTGTTGTTCTCTATATCACTCCCTCTCCAGTGTCTTCAACCTTACTGCGCTACTATCCATTTCATCCACTAATTCGGTCTGCCTTCATTTTTGGTTCCATCACCCATCCCTCTCTCTTCTCTCATTTGCTGCTCTTTACCTTATCTCTCGTCATCCCTCTGCACCAGTACAGTAATTGCTAATGTAATGGTGTAGAAAGGTCACAGCTGGGTTCACATTACAGTTTGAACAGTAGCAGTTTAGCACAATTAAATTTAAACAACAAAAACCCCAACAGCATATGGCTAAGTTTCATTTATTTTAAGCAAACAGTAGTTAAGGTTACCACCAGCAATTCCAGTTGATAGCCCGCAGTCTGTAGTGTAGTAAGCTGTAAATGTGTAACACACACTCTTGCTTATATAATTTCTGTATGGCTGATTAAAAAATAAGAAAGGCAATCAGTTACATTCCTTGAATTATAGCAGGTACAATCATGTAAAAAGGTACCACTGGGGTACTCATGAGCAAGGTAATGTGCCCAAGGACTGCTCCTCGGGCTCTGCCATAAAGCTGCCCATTACTCTTTCACAGATGGGTCAAAGGCAAAGGCCACATTTTGTTGTGGTGCACCGTGTGCTGGGCTGTGTTGACAATGAATTATTTTTCTTCTCCTATCTCCAGTGACCAGAACATCTTGGTGATGCCTGTCCGTACCCTGTCTATCCTTTTGCCCAATCTGTTCTGAAGATGCACAAAAACTGACATTTGGATATTAACGACACATTTAAACACATTTTTGAAAATGGTTAAAAAGAATCCAGCCAAGATGTATTGGACTGGGTGTTGGCTTGGGGTTTAATGGTACATTCATCAACACTGATACATCAATTCATTATATTTTAGCTTTTTTTGTGTGAAAGTGAACTTTGAGTTTTGTGATGGAATTGTGATGAAATTGATCAGATTGTGATGTAGCTTGTGATTTATACCCCTAGTACAGGCAATGCCATCAAATGTGTGTTAGCATTCTGTTGGGTATGACACTAAAAGCAGAACTGAAATCCACAAACAGTATCTGTTCCTTGCTTTTCCAGATTCAGGACTCAGACTTCCATACAAACCAGTTACAGTCAGTCAGGATGCTCTGCTCTGTCAGTCAGCATAGTGACACTGCAAGGCTCAGTGCTTAGCCCTTTCCTGTATTCTCTGTATGCATATGTATACCAGCCCACAACACTAATGCAATTATTAAATATGCAGTTGACACAACAGTAGTGAGGATGATCATGGATGAGGTCGAGTACAAAGACTGACAGAATACAACTTGATACTCAACACTAGGAAAACTAAAGAACTAGGGTTGTAAAGAACTAAAGAAACTAAAGAGCGTAGGATGTTGGTGGCCTAGTGGTAGGACACTCGCCTTTGGCTCAAAAGGTCGTGGGTTCAAATCCAACCTCTGGCGTTATCAACGTTGGGTCTCTGAGCAAGACCCTTAACCCTAAGTTGCTCTCAGGGGACTGTCCCTGAAATTAGGAAATGTAAGTTGCTCTGGATAAGAGCGTCTGCTAAAATGCTGTAAATGTAAATCTGCTAAAATGCTGTAAATATAAGAACTGATTATTGATTTAAGAAAGAAGAGAGCTGACCATCAGTCAGTGTGTATAAAAAGAAGTGGAAAAAGTACCCAGTTTTAAATTTCTGGAACTTCAGGCAGAGATATAGGTCCATAAGAGCATGAACTACGAGACTAATGATCAATTCTTCTGAAGTAGTTTCAAAATAGAACACCACAGTGACATCACACAATTTATAGTCTAGATTCAAGATTCAAGATTCTTTATTTGTCACGTGCAAGTTATACAGGTACAACAAGCAGTGAAATGTATCCTGATCCGCTCTTTTAACTGTGCAATAGACAAGGAAGATAGCGACGCAATACAAACTTACAACATAAATACTAACTTAAATACGGAGGCTGGGGGTAACAGGACAAAAAAATAAAACTATATATTATACAATAAGGAACAAAGTTAAATGTGCAAATCTGAGAATGTAAACATTGTAAAAATTGTAAATGTAAAAATTGTAAATGTGCTAGGGCAGGACAGGTGCAAAGAGATGATTTTTTTAAAGTGCCAAGTGCAGCTGCAGCATTGTACATAGCAGAGTAGAGCATGTGACAATGAAGTGGCAACCAGTATAAGTTATCGTAACAATAAGAGGTATGTATTAGCAGCATATCTAGCTGTGATGTGTGTGTGTGTGTGTTTCAATCCACCTGAATTTTATTGTATATATCAAGCAATGACAATAAAGGAATCTTAATTTTAATCTTAGGTGTACCAGCTCTTGTAATTCCCTATATCGCCTACTCCTAATTGACAGCAATATCTGCTAAAACACACAGATCATACAGAGTGCTATGAGTGATCATGTGTGTAACAGAGCATAAGCCCAAAACAAATGAGTCTCCTGCTGACAGCACACATTATCGTATGCATGGGAAATTACAGAACCACATTTACTGTACAGCGCAAAAGACCCACATTTATGGCAAATGGGCGTTACCATAGCAACCACTGGTTCAGCCTCTCTATTTAGCATAATGAGGATTTGTTTGCATTTGTAAAGAGTTATTACAGAAATGATTACTTTTATTTTAGTGCAATCACCCAAACCCCTCCGCCACAACCCCAAGCAGGAGAGTAGTTATGTTAAACTTAGTTTCTGATTTATGCAGATTTTCAATTTAAGGGCTATTACACATGTAATTTCAGTTGAAATCAGTAAAGCACTGTTACTTTAATCAAACATTTCCCTTTTTGCCTGTGAAAAGTCCCAGAAATAAAGTTCCCCGGGTATGTGTTCCTTGCTAACTCTGACTTTGTTAAAACAGCAGAAATGAGGCTTGGAGCTGCCGGACAATGAAACCCTATGGGGCCCAGAAGAAGCCAACCTCGAATTCAGTTCGTCCATCTCTGGAACTGTTAGTCCATAGCTAGCTAGCACCACGGGGTGGTTTGTGCTACACACTTTGTTAAGAGTCAGAGATCATTGGTTCGTGTCAAAGAGCATGTACATGGGCTCTGGGTGTGAGCTGCAGGTGGCCAAACAAACGAATGACTGTTGGCTTTGTTTCTTTCTCTTTACCTCCCTTATTCTGGGCCCCATAGAGTACTGATATTTCAAGAGGCTAAGTGGGCTGAGACAAAAGTTAAGAGGCATGGAGTGTGAGCCTGCAGTTTTCAAAAATTTACAGTTCATAAAAGTTACTTCAGCAAGATAGTTCACTCTCTTTACTGATACCAGCCTGTGCTTTTGCTTAGGATTTTATACTTACATTCACATCAGAACTCAATTTCAAAGTGTGATTATTCAAATTCCTTTGCCATTCTGTAGAAAATTGATTGAAACATTTGTCTCTCCTTTGTTTGCTCATGCAAAATTAATATTCATTCTGAATGAGTTGCTTTCTTCTTCCATATATTTAATATTCATATCACAAATTATTATTCCAAACTCAGTTCAGTTATCTTTTTAGAATGAGCATGAAAAGACTGGGAAAAGAGTGTGGAGAAATAAGGTAAAGAAGTGAGATTCAACTGAAGTGACCGTGTTCAAAAAAGAGAAAGAGAGATTGTAAGAGCGTAGGAGGAAAAAGCTATTTGTGGCAGGTAGACAAAGGAAAGAAGGGTTGAAACAGAGTGGAGAAAGATTACAGTTGCACTGGATCCAATCAGAACACATTAAAAGTTATGCTGACTTTTTTTTTTGATAATTTTAACACAGAAAGATAGCAATGATAGGAAAGGGAAGAAGACACACACAGATAGGGAGACAGGGACAGAAAGGAACGCCAGAGAGAGCATGACAGAGAGAAAGAGAGAGAGATAGTGAGAGAAAGAGAGAGAAAAGGAAGTGGGAGGAAGCACTGAGCCTCCCCAGCCTCTTCGAAAAGTCAAGTTTCTGCAATTTTTCAACAGGCACAAAAGAGGGACGGGGCTGGCAGAGAGATTGTGGGTAAAAGTGGCGTATATCACACTTTTACAGATATGACAGCTATAGCGTTTGCGATACAGCGGGGAGACAGCTGAGGAAGCTTAGCTAGCGGCAGCTGATAGTCGCGCTAACATCCGCCTATCGTCAAAAGGAAAAGAAATTAGACTGCATCTCAGTAGACTGGACCCCTTGGGTGCGATCCCTGCGCTGTCCTCTCTTCTGTTCAAATGCTGCTTAGATTTGCCAGTGACTTGAAGGCACAGCCTTTATTTGTCCTTCATTCCTATAGGAGAGGGGTATTAAGAGGTTGAAAAGAGGGAATATAAAATGGGAGGAGGTTGGAGGTATAAAAATGAACCATATTAGTTCAACCTTGTTATTCACTACATACAATGTTACTTTCATGGAACTTAAGCATGAATTGATATATGGTTATAACTTGAGGGGAAAAATAAATAAAGCTACAAGATGCTGCTACATATTATGAAACTGGTCATTTTAATTATTTTATTTATTTACCTCACAATGAAGAGATGGAAATGATATACTGTTCAACCCCACTGTATACATACTGACAGTTTAACTCTAGAAGCATTGTGCTGCTGTAGCATTATTCTTTCATTTTGCATTTTTATAAACATTTGTAACATTTTTAGCCATTTTTGTGAGCGAGTAAAATGCTCTTTGCTCAATCTGCTGCTAAATTCTCCATCATTTCTATCAATCAGAACAGTCAATCGCTAAACCCACTGGTGCTTTTTATAAGGTATTGAGCAGTTACTTTTGACAAAGTTGATGTTTGTCTCAGATGCATTTATTCAGATTTTAGTATCTAATGGTGAATTTTGGCATAGACACTTCTTGACCCTTATGTGGACAGACAACAGCACTTCAGATACAAATGTCACATCTAGAAACAGCTCTAGAATGTTTGTTGCTTCTCATTTCCATAATCTAATGAGGCACTGTCAGGCAGCCAAGATACAGCTGAGCAGTTTAGTGTTCAGTTGCTTCTGGTACTATTAAAAAGAAAAGACTATGCATGTAATTAATTAATTCACTCAATGTAGATGGAACTGAACTAAAACTGTGTTAATCTCATATTGACTGTATATTAGCCTCAACCCGCAGCATTCCAGAATAAAACAAAAGACAGGACAACAAAGAAGCAACTTGAAAAACTCTGGGTGAAGTCTCAAGATTTGATACAGAAACTGAAATATTAATTCAACAAAAAACATTTGATTGTACAGTTTATGGATGATCTACCAGGAGCGATGCAGGATGCACACTGTAGTTAACTTTATGAAATATTTCAGACTCTTTCTGTTTTCTTCTGATCCTAGCAATCCCTATTGATCTGTATGTGCACTTTTTAATAGCTCTCTCTTTGGAGAAAAATATAGCTCAGTGCCAAGAAACAATAATATTCACCACACTTTTTCTCCCAGAGCCGCTCCCTAATGGCCTCTGCGCTCAATCTGATGCTGCAAGGGACTGTACTGGTACGTAGTGGGGTGGGCTACAAAAAGACAGATTTAGTGCGTTTTAAAAGAGCAGGGGGAAGGAGGTGAGAGCAGGAGGAGAGACAAGAAGCTGCCTTTAATAAGCCTTTTAAAGTTCAGCCAAGTGAAATAGACAGAATTTACTGAGAAACATCATGCAAAGAAACATAAAAAGGCAAGAATACTTACACGAACAAGGATGAAAAAAGAATGTACTTGTGTTCAAATACTTTTCCTCTTTGTAATCGTTAAAGGCAGGGAAATTAAAGTGCTGGATATCAACCAGATATAGCTTATTAAAACTAGAGATAAATACTAATACCAAAGCAATTGCCATTCCTCCATCCTTGATATGCTCTCATATCTAAGCCTTTAACACATCCCGGATCATCTTTATAATTGTACCCTCAGAACTGTAGTCCAGACTTTGCTCATACCTATGCTCATAGTGTTAAATATAATCTGGAATTTGGAGGCGGAAACTTTCACATCAAAACACTCTGCAAGAAAACAACACTGCAGAAATAGTCACCCTTACAGGAGTTCAAGCATCTCAGGTTCCAGTAATTTGCTGCAAAATTTATTACGCGAATATAACTTATTAATTTGCATAATGACTCAAATGTTCGTTAGCATGTGGAGGAGCCGGGATTGATGAGAATTTAATTATGACACTTCTTCGTTATTAAAGTGTAATCAGAGAGGGCTCTCATCATTAACTCCCACCTTTAGAATAAGCACAGACTGGAATTTCTCCCAGTTTCCATCTCGCAGGAAAATGATTTCCTTTTCCTATCAGCCGAAACGGAAACAATACAAGCTTCAAATCGACCTGCAATTATCGTCCTCATCCATCAGAGAAAGAAGGGAATGGAAGAGAAGAAAGAAAAAGACAAGCAGACAAAGAAACATATACTTTCAAAGAAATAAAACCAAGGTATCTGCGCCAGCTCTCAGCCTCTGTACCTAGAATCTCAGGGTGGCTTTTTAGCCATGCAGGATTCTATAATTTTATGTTCAGTGTCATTCATCAATCATCTGAATTTTTCCTGACATCAAAATAAGCAGCACTTTCATCATTGGTCTTTAATTCGTCCGGTAGATCAAGCACTCCCATTTTTCGATACCCAAGTCAGCCTGTGACTATCAAACAAGCACCAGCCTCACTATCTCCCAGCATCTCCCCTGTCCCTCTTGATGTCTGAACTTTTTGAAGTGCTATAGTTCACCAAGTCCCAGCTGTCAGCATTAACAAGGAATCATTTTCTCTGTCTCCACATGTTTATATACAAACATTCTCGTTCCTCACTGGTACTGAATGACACACACACACACACACACAATGATGTGCAGGGAGCCCTGGCTGCCATCAAGCTGTAATTGCCTGTATCAGTAGCCAGTAAGCACACACTCATTCATCCTCACATACAATCCACAGGAGTTTGCAGACAGAAGCGAGGAGAAATATGAGTTGCATACAGTTTATTGCAAATATAATATCAGTTACCACTGTGTGAACAAAAGCTTTACTCCCCTTATTCTTGAATATACTTTAGAGCTAGACACAAATTAGAACCCATTTAAATCCAAGATACTTAAAATTACCTAAATATATCTAGCTCTTTCAGCATGTGTTACAATGGGGTTTAAATGAACTAAAGTAATGAGCCTGTTATTGTGAGGGGTCTTGGATGGGCAGTTAGTTGTGGCAAATGGACTCATTTAAAGTTTTGTATGCTCTCTAATGGGTCTAACCTACAGCTCTGTTCCCAACATCATTCATCCCGGGGACAGTGTGTGGGCCTGCACTCTTACACTGCAAAAAATGCCTTTTTAAAAATAAGAAAAAATTTACTATTTTTGGTAAAAAAAAAATACTTATTTCAAGCAAAATTATCTGCCAGTGCAGCAAGAAAATTGCACTTGCTAAGATTTCTTAAAACAAGAAAAAAATACTCAAAGACTAAGCATACACAACTTAAATTAAGCAGAATATACTAGTTTTTTTCTCCAATTCTCTTGAAACAAGTAAAAAATATACTTACAGTCTACCTGTTAACAGAACTCCTTTACCAACGTAGGTTGTTTTAAGAAAAAACTGCTCAAAATTAGTTGTATTAGCTAGGTAGGATAACTCAAGATAAATTTTCTTGAAACAAGTCAAATAATCTAAACAATATTCAGTCTTACCAAGAAAATAAATCCAAAAAAAGGTGTAACAAGATTAAAATGCTGAATTCAAGTCAATTACACTTTTATTTTACACAGATTTTTATTTTTTGCAGTGTAAAATGCCTACCAGATCAGCATGCAGACAGTGTGTTACATTTTATACACCTACACTTTAAAGATTTTACATAACACCACTCATGACAATAGTCAACTTTAATCATTATTATTCATTACACATCCTTTTAAGTAAACACTTGAGTAAACACTATTGATATCAAATTATTTATTCGCAAAAATTAATACGCAAGGTCTGCACGTGCAGAAAATCTGACAATGCACAGAGACAGTTAGGTTCATATATATTTAGATGCAATTTATCTCTCTGTACTCCACCACAATGGGTTTAAAATTAAGCAATCAACATTACCAAATGCCAAGTTTTTTCCCTTCTGATTCCTTGCCAGGCATTTATTGATGCCTTCTTCTCTTGCAAAATTCTAATTCTGGAGTTGCCCCGAGCTGACGCTGACCATCTCGACCCTACCAAGCTGACGCTGACCAACTGAACTCACCAGGAGCCCCTGGAGACGTCCTGAGCTGACGCTTGACCTTGTCAACCCTCCCGAGCTGATCCTGACCCACTGAACCCGCACCAGGACTCCATGGGGACATCATCATGAAACCAACTGGGATTGGACCCTATGGACGTCTACTGACTTAGCAGCACAATACTGAACTAATTTCAGCTTAATGTTGCTGAGAGGGTCCTGCAAGTGGCCCAGCAACAACCCGGGATTCGAAATATTCCTTGGACTATTTTTTGTATCTTTGCTTCTTTAAATAACTAACAACTCATCTTGATCTATTGCTTGTTGTACATTAAATGTTCGTGTGCCCAGTCGCCCAGAGGAGGACGGGGTCCCTCTCCGAGTCTTGGTTCCTCTCAAGGTTTTTTCCTACTAGAGGGAGTTTTTCCTTGCCACTGTCGCCTCAGGCTTGCTTGTTGGGGGGGGTTAAGGCCAGTTATATGTAAAGTGCTTTGTGACAATGACTGTTGTTAAGAGCGCTATATAAATAAATTTGAATTGAATTGAATTGAATTAAGCCTTTGACAAACAGTTGCCATTAACTTTTAACAAATAATTTTAACAGCAAGGTCATATTTTCACATTTTGTTGCAAACTTGCGTTGTACTTCTAGCAAATTTGCGGTGAACTTCTAGCAAACTTAGTGGAAAACTTATGCACCTGGCAAATTTGTCACCAAACATTCACTAGAAGTTAGAAACGGTCTTGACAAATGACTGACAAACATATTTGGCACTAGTGGCAATTTATCATTGTTGGCAGAACATTGCTGCAAGTTTGCCACTAGTGGCTGACAATGGCAAACTTGTGGCAAAATATTCTGGCAAACTCTCTCAAACAGCAGATGACTCCAAAGTGCTGCATAGAAACCAAATAACACAGAGAGACTGTATAAAATTAAAAGAACAAAATAAAAAAAGAAACAATCAGTAAACAATAACAATAGAAGAAAAAAAGAATCCTAGGGTAATCACACTGAGTTTAAAGCCAGAGAATAAAAATTTGTTTTAAGACGCTATTTAAAAATAGGCAGTGAAGAGGCCATTCTGACATTCAGAGGTAAGGCGTTCCATAGTTTGCCGGTAGAGGCAAAGGGAAAGCTTTGACTCCATTTGCCTCTACCGGCAAAATAGAAAAGAGTAATGGGTAGAAATGGCCCTTTACCATGTTTTTGGCTCTGTTGTAACTACAGATGGGAATAACGGTGTTAAAATAAGCCATCTTAGTAACTGTTTTTTTACAGTAAAGAGTGATCTAAATAACTACTGTTTCCATCGTTTCAATGGCCTTACCATTACTATAATTAAGCTCATTAAACTAAATTACTAAGGTGCCCAACACTGGTTGCAACTTCAGGGCTGTTTTTCAATTGTGGAGGTAACGGGTAAAGGGACACACCGATTACCTTCTCACCTGCTCTAACTGTGCTCTCTTAGGTCAAGCAAAAATGTGCGAAAACCACATGTGGAATATGTGGAACATATATAATACATTTTATTACTGTTAATAGAAATCAGTGTTGAAATTTCATTTGTCATACACTGAAAGAGTTATCATCTTGCCACATCGCAATCATCATTGAAATTCCTGAAAAAAAATAGAACCATCTAAATAGAACCCTTCCACAATGACATGACGGTGAATAAAAATTTTTATTATCATTGAGATGCATATAGCACAATTGTCCTTTGTTAGCTTCCCTTCAAGGAACATTCCGCAAACGTGTGCTGAGCAGTGCGGAAACGTTCGCCGGATCTTTTAAGCAAACGTTCTGCTATGGTAATTCTGGAAAGTGTTCTTAACGTTGCCGGAAAGTTTGTTTTTGATAAACTATATGGTTCGCAGAACGTTCTCCAAACTACGCGACTTTCGCTGAATGCTCATGGTGGACACACCTCAGGACAGCACACAGTGCACCACAACAGATGTGACCTCTTAATTTGACCCATCCGTGAAGGAGCAGCGGGCAGCTAACAAGGACAGCTTAAAGACAGTACCTTGCTCATGAGTACCTCAGTGGTAACTTGACTCGTTACTTTACCGGTTCGAATTGGTGATCTTCTGATCACGGGGCCAACACCCAACACCCTAACCATTTCACAAAAGTATTGGATAGAAACAGGCAGACCAGACCCCTCAATCGGGTTGGAATTGATATAAACAAAAACATAACACAAATTTTCAAAATATTTATTAAAAAGGTATTATTCTTATGTTACATATGTAACCTTAACAGAACCTTCAGGGTAATAACCCTGTAAAAATAACCTCAAAGGAATGTTCACAGAACGTTGGTAAAAGGTTACAAAAATGTAACCTTAATAGAATCTTTAGGGAACATTCCATAAAGGTTCCTTGAAGGTTTTACAAAATATGACTTTTAGGGAACGTTCCAAGAATGTTGTCTAAAGGTCAAACTTTGTGGAACCTACGGCAAATCTTTAAAGAACATTCCCTGAACCTTCCGTGTTTGCTAGGTAGTGACTGTGGAAATTTTGATTTTGAGGCATTGAAGCTGTTGCAAACAAGTTCAATTAAAGAATCTACTTTTCAATGTGGTCACAATCTGCTGATCATTAAATGTATTAAATGCAACAGAAAATGACACATTAAAATATGACAACTGATTCCAGAACACCACACATACATTTACAGCAGTTTTACAGTATATTTCCACTACGCTCAAATCTCTAAAATGTTTTAAAACTACACAACGTAATGAAGAGAATGTGACATTACGATTACGATGGAATCTCTGGAGCACTGATTCAATTTGGTTACTTCTGAATTGTTTCTTGGATCAGCTATATTTCTAAAGACATGCTACAGTTTCAGAGCAGGCTGCTGAACGTGTTTTGGCAAGACAGATTGTATTTATATTTGTATATTAGTTTTTCAGCCTTCAAACTATATTTTACAAGATCATTCTGATTGTACATCAACTCACAATAGGTTCATTTACACCTTTATCATCGGTTTTAGAGCGTCTGTATCGCCTAAACTGACACTATGAAACTTTGGGTTTCGAGTAGGAACCTCGCCACAAAAAGAACAACAAAATTTGACTGCTTTACGGCATACGTTACGTCCGCCGTCCCCCTTCAAAAGACAAGGCAGGTTGTGAACGAAAGCATGACTGAAACGGCAAATAAAACAAAAATGGTAAAAGTGCTGTCAGAGGAGACAAAGAAACGAAAGCGGGAGAGAGATAAATTAAGACCCCGCACAAGGGTGAATATTGGCCCAGCTAAAAGAGAAGGAGCGACCTGGTGCTATTACTGTTGGAGTAGTAAGTATAAATTCTTTGCTTACCATCTATATCTAGTGCGTTTGAGCTTGTTTCAAGTTATTCAAGTAGTAGCCTACAGCAATTTATCGAGCCGGTAGCTAACATGCTAGCTAGTTGTCAATAGTTGGCATGCTAGTTATTGCTATTCTGATTTTGACCTGAGAGCATTGAATAATACAAATATGGACAAAAGCATCGCCTATGCAACTAGTTAGCTGCTGATAGTAGAACATGGTTGTTGTCTGTCGTCAACTGTATTTCTCCAAGTGACAAATGACTCAGACGCATGTCTGGCTAATGCAAACTGATTTTTCAGCCTTGCAGATCAATCTACGATGTTTTGTATTGCAGTATGGATAATAACATTGCTATCATTGCATTACACCATTGCATTAGAATTAGCCTATTTCCACAATGGTTATAGGGCAGGCCGAGATGAACATAAAAACATTATTTCATTTGTCATTTTTTGTCATGTTTGAATAAAATGCTGTGAGGCTACATTACCTGACCCGAAGACATTGATCGCACATTAGTTTTCAGGAAGTCTCGTTGGCTTGTCAACAAATTCATGTGTATTACAGCGACACGGATTTTATGACAGCTGTTACAGGCAATGCCATTTCTTCTCCATGGGGGACCCTGTGGGCAAATCTTACATAGTGTTGCTTTAAAATCTAAATAAAGTGTGTCTCAAACTTGACCTGATATGTTCTGAGCAAGCAAATATTAAATGCGTCTTGGACCTGGGTTGGCCCATTCTGTGCAACTAATTCATTCATTCATTCATTATCTGTACTGCTTAATTCCTATCGGGGTCACAGAGACCAGTTCCTATCCCAGGAATTTTGTCGCAAGGCGGGCACCAACACACTGCAGAGCACCCACACTCACATTCACATCTAAGGGAACAATTTAAAGTAATCTACCAACCTATGGCATATGCTTTTGGACTGTGGGAGGAAACCAGAAGACCCGGAGAAAACAGACACAAACACAGGGAGTGTAGACAAACCCCACACAGAATCGAACCCACAGATCGAACCCAGAACCTTCTTGTTGTGAGGCGATAGCCCTATCCACCGCACCACTGTGCTCCCCTATGCAAGTAGTTATTAGTCTAAAATCAATATAAGTGAATGCGTAATTATTTGTCATTGTAAACACACCACAGCACAGCACACAGCGTACCACAACAAAATGTGACCTCTGCATTTGAGCCGTCTATGGAGCAGTGGACACCTCTATTAGTGCCCGGAGAGCAGTGCTTGGGCACAGTACCTTTGCTCATGAGTACCTCACTGGTGCATTTACCAGACGGGGGCTTGAACTGTCAACCCTCTGATCACAGGGCTAACTACCTAACTGTTATTTGGCCCATTTGGTATATAAGATTATATAATATATACAGCTTTTCTAATTGTGCTGTTTTTGTAGGTCAGTTTTTGGCCTCCCCCACTATTTTGTTACAAAGTTGTTAATCCATCCATTACCCCAACCTTAATCACACCATGCCAACATTTATATAAATGTGCAGATATATGTAAACATGTATATGTGCAGACAAAGTGTTCAGATAACCTTTTGAACCTAATAAAACAGCAAACATGCTACAGAACAAATCTTGATTTCACTCATTTAATAATGATCCCTGGAAAGAATCACACTGGAATCAAAGTGCTATCTGTTTCCGCACCATTTTAATGGATCTCTGAGTCAGTATCTACTCTGACACCACAGGCCTTGTCATCTCAGAGTTATGACACTTCGCATACTTGCTTTCTACATATAACTGCACATGCCCATACCCAGAGTCACCCAGAAACTTGGTAAAACTTTGGGGGAAAAAGCACTTCCAAAACTTGGAAATCACTTGTCGGCCTTCAAACAGCACAGGAGTGAGTACAGCTACAGTGTTTCTTTTACCTTTTTCTTCCTTTTTTATTTTCCCACTTCTCTAGCTCAGGCGCATGCCTGAAGACACCCTTTCATTTCACTTGGAAAAGGAAAGAGAAAGTCATTTAAAACATATGACCTACACCAGCCTGTTCTACCTTCCCACTTTTGTGCTCATGCTCCCATCAGCTCCTGTCTTTTTCCACAGATAGCTTATAAACTGATAGCAACAACCTAAAACCAAAATTTTGAAAAATTCAGTAAGCCAATATTTGCTTATTGAAAGTTTTTTTAGGGTTAGTAGGTTTGAGGAAGAAAGCTGTGTGTGCATGCTTGATTCATCTTTATGCCTGTATTTACGGGGGGAAAAGTTACAAGTTTTTTTAGTTTGTTGGGGAGTTATTCCTGACTGAATGTTAAAAAGCTTTTGAAACCATTTTGTGGAGGTGATAAAACTGCATCAAAATGTGAGTATAAATCTAACTGTAACCTGAGAACAAAAAGTCTGCTTTCCTATTATACATAAACACAATCTCTTATAATCCCTCTCTCTCCCATATCCATAATATCTCTCTCTCTCATTCTCTCTCTCTCTCTCTCTCTCTCTCTCTCTCTCTCTCTCTCTCTCTGGAAATTAAATTAACTATGTCAGGTTCTGTGTTTGTGTCATTAATTTAGGTGAACTTATGTGGATGGGTGTATAGTGAAGGAAATGTATGGCTAAAAAATAGTGTAGTTTTTCAGTATAGCTATAAAACGAGAGAGAGAGAGAGAGAGGAACAGACATTGCACAGTAATCTGGTTAAACTCTCTCTCAGCCCTTGACTTCTTGACATCACCTTCGATCATGTGTAAACTATTACAAAGCAATAGGCTGGCATTTATTTAACCCTTCCCAGGAGAAAAAGACGGATGGAGGAGGAGATGGAGGAAGAGGAGGATCAGACAGACAAATGTCAGGTTTTCTCCATGGATTTGCCCTCTTTCTTTCATGCTGTTTTCCTAGTCCTTTTCTTGGCCATATGTCTTTCTTCCAAGATTTCTAGTTCTCTAATTATTTCTATTTGTTGCTCTGTTTTTGGAGAGAAAGGGAGATATGATGGATTATCCATCAAGGAAAATAATAATGCAGTTAAAACCACAAACCAGAACTGCAAATGCATTTTAACGTCAAACATGCATACTGACATTTGTTATTAAAGAGAAATTTCTGAAGGATGCCTTAGCCTCAAAAGTTTCTTCTCCCTTTGAGAAACTGCTTACTGAAAACATAACTGGAAACCAGTAGAGCTTTTAAATCTGACTTCTGTTGCTTTTTGCAGTGCAGTTAGGACTGTGTGTGGATTTCAAAACTGAGCTGCACCCCCAAGCCCTTCCTTCAGGGCAACAGGAAAGGACCTTCATCCTTACTTTGAATCACATCCTAGGAGGTAACAAAACTCCATGGCAAACAGCAAGGAAAAAGTGTGTGTGTGTGTGTGTGTGTGTGTGTACCATGTTTTTTGTGGGGGCCTTTCTGGGCCGTTTTGTCCCCTAAAATGATTTTAATTCATTTTTTTGGGCTTTGTGGGAACATTTGAGAGGTCCCCATGAGGCAAAATGACTTTACAGAAAATGTGCATGTTTTATTCGAGAAACTAAAAGATGTGCATTTGGTTACTGAGGTTAAGGTTAGGGTTAGGGTTAGGACTAGCTGTAAAATTATATACATCTAGTCATTATGGGAGGCTATGAAATGTCCCCGCAAAGGGGACGCATTCTGCATCGATGCAGCAGCAGACCATAATCGATTATATCAGGGGTTTTCTACCGGCAGCCTAGTGGTCCGCATTGCAGGTGGTCCGTGACATGCAATCCAGTTTCACTACTAAAATCACTTTTTAAAAATGATCCATTTGATTTATTTTTCAAAACATTTCTAAATGATTTGGGCATCTTTATGAATAATGAATTTGTCAAAATATCAAATACAAATACAAATATACATACTTTATATAGCTGCAAGTGTCAATATATGGGTCCAAGCAAAAGTCTGAAAAAGCAGCACAAAAGGAGCTGATGCAGTGAAACAGACTGCCTAAATTTATGTAGCATTTTTTGTGCCCCTACAGGTCAAGGATCTGTAATTACATTAATCATAGCAAAACGTAAGGAGTTAGAAAGTAGAAAATATAAAATAAAGTAAAAAGTTATAAAGAAACTAACTTTTAACTGTTCATATAGTACCATTGTATACAGTATTTCCCCTCAACCAAACTTTAGCCTTGATAGTCTATACCAAATGAACAATTGAAACTAAAATATGGAAGAGGGAAACACTGTATACAATTTCCAGCCTTCTACAATTTACACTTCAAGCTGCACAATGAGTTTTAGTGGAGAAAAGAAGAAGAAGAAGAAGCAACAGAATGTGAACTTCTGTTTGGACCCCTAATAATCCCTGGAACAGAGACGATTGGAAACCCTGGATTATGTCATAATGACATTGCTTGGTGATTTTCTGGCTACAGCATAAAAATTCTACTTAAAAAGAACATCCTGGCTATCTGTTAGAGCCATTTTGTGTTGCATGAATGTTTGAATATTTGGATTTAATATTTCATAGCTATTTGTAGTAGAAATTAGAGCTATAATTCTAATTTGAATCTTTCTGGAACTTTCTATATGAATTTTCTATACAGTGTTACGTAACAGAGTTAGTTATATTAATGTGTATACACGTTAAATGTGCACTGTAACAACAGAATTAATACGTAGTCACCTTACGTGCTGTAATATGACTGGCTCCTGAAATTATATATATAAAGAAGTAAGAACATAAACAGACTGTAGAAGTGAGTTGAAGCCAAGAACTCAGGAGCATTACAGTCTCTTGACCATCACGTAAAGTCTCCTTGTAGTCTTTTGCTTGTAAAAGTCTAAGTTGTAGTAAAGATAAAAACATCAAAAGAAAAGACTGGATTCAAGACTCTTATTTGGGATACGTGTCATGTGCGAAGAATCTTCGGAGTTCGAGGCTAGTGAGACAGTGTGAGCTGCACTCACATCAAGTCAAAAGAGTGAGCTATGAAGACAGGAAAAACGGAAAACGCCAGCGAAGTCTAAGGAAATCCAAAAACTTACGGAGGCATCTTTCGTCAACTGTGTCAGGCTTCCCCTGAAGAAACCAGGTCCAAAATGCCAGGTCCGAGGTGCCAGGTCAGATACTTTCTCCTCTTTCGCATTAGCCCGCTGGTTAGCTTGCCAACAGAGAAAATCCGATACGGAGCAAAGTGAAAGTAAAACTTCCACGGAACTTCCAGTTCAGAAAGCCATCGGGGCTTAAGCGAAACGATCTTGCACATCCAGTAACTCTTTTCACAAGCAGTTGTGAATTAGTTAAGAGTTTAGAAGCTGCAAAACATTGGTAGAAATGTCACAGGCAGTGTGTTGAGATTTGTATTAAAACGAAATGGAAGACGAGAATGTGGAAAAGACGAAAATGCATTATCAATGTTAAAGCAGCCCAAACAAATTGTGAAGATGTTAGTCCTGCTGATAATATTTCTAATGTCAGCCCTGTTGCCGTAGAAGTTGTGCAAGTCGTGCAAGTCGTACATCTCAGCTATCCAGTGCTAGCTTAGCTTGGTTGAAGCTTGAGGAAGAACATGAAACATTGTTAGTTAGAGCGGTGATTATGCAGGAGGAAATAGACCTGGAACAAGAAGAAGCTCGTTTGAGGGCAGAAAGGGAACAAAAAGTTTGTTTGAGGGCAGAAAGAGAACGGGAGGAGGCTTGCTTGAGAGCAAGAAAGAGGCAGTTGCAGATGCAAACGCTAGATTAAAGGTTTATACAGAGTATACAGATGCTCATGGGTCTACAGACGACTCCTCAAAACCATCCAGAAACTGGTCAAACTTTTAACTAGTGTAAAGAAAGAGCAAAGGGATGTCAGCAAGCATTATGTTCACCGAAATCAGTTTGAAGTCAACTGTGAATCCCTTAAGTGGAGTTTAGTTTACCTGTAGGAGATAGAGCTTGGCAGCCAGATTCCGCTAATGACCTGTGTCAAATATTGCAGCGTCAGAATGAGGTTGCTGAGCGTCAAACTAAGGCCACTGAGATGGTCATCAAACAACAAAGTCTGACTCAACTGACTCACAGAGAAATTCCCATGTTCACAGGAGGTCGTCTTGATTTCATTATGGCCTTTGAACAAGTCATCAACAGCAAAACTGACAGTCATCTTGTGAACAAGCTAGAGCATTGCTTGAGCATCCATACAGAGATAAACTGAAAATTGCTAGCGCTTATATTAGAAAGGCGATGGAAAATGCCTCAGATAAAATCAGAGGACAAAGAAGGATTGGAAGCTTTTGCTTTGTTCCTGACCGGATGTTGTAACATGGTGGATGACACAAACTACGCCAAAGAGATGAACAATCCAACCAACATGAGGTGCATCATATCCAAACTTCCATACAAAATAAAAGAGAAATGGATAGATTCTGTGCAAAATATTCAAGAAAAGAAACAAAGACAAGTCACATTCTCTGATGTGGTGGACTTTGTTGGCAAGCTAAAGCAATTAATACACCCGTTGTTTGGAGATATTCCAGACTTCATCTCAGGTAGACAGGAACGGCCAAAGAAGGTCAGCTTCAGAAAAGTTGAGCCCAAAGAAACAGCTTTGCAGTGAACATATCTGCTACTGATAAGTGCACCATTAAGGGTCAGTCAGATAAGAAACGTACAGTTACAGCTATTAAGTCAGCTATTGCTTTCCAAAGTCCCTGTTTGTATTCTAAGAAAAAACATGCACTGAACATGTGCCACAAGATTAGGGAACAGCCTTTGAAGGAGAGAATTGAATTCTTGAAGTCGTGTAGGCTCTGTTTTTGGGTGTCTTGCTAAAGGACATCCGTCTAAGAACTGTATTAACAAGGCCACATGCCCAGACTGCTTACTTAAGCATCCTGTTCTCCTTCATGTGGTAAAGGAAGAGACCACTGCAGAGAAGAACAGTGCAGACAACAGCACAGAGGGCACAGCTGTAATAACAAATGTATTCTTGTCAACAAGGCGTAAAAGGTAAGAGCATAATGGGGTCGTGCTCATATAGTGGTGAGTAGACCAGCGTTTGATTCTCCGACGGGGAGCCACAGGAGGGGTAGTTCAAACCGCTGAGGTCCGGATGAACACAAACACCATACATGAATGTGTGAGGGAGGGTGAAGAAATGAAAGGAATGAAAGAATGAAAAAGTGAGGGATCTGCTAAATGAATGTGTGTAGGTTGACCAGCTTCTTTAAGCAAGATAAGAATTCCTCTGCTGATGCATCTTTTGCACACCTCTGAAAAGGTTTCATTTAGCAGCCTCAGAAAAAAGCTCCCCTACTGACTTCACAATAGCGACACCCCTCCTTCTGGTCTTAAAATTTTAATAATACTGTGTGTGTGTATCATGTTTGTATGCGTTGTGGGCACCTTTTTGGCCCTTTTTGTCCCCATAAACACTTTTTTTTGCTTTTCGGGGCTTTGTGTGGACATTTGAGAGGTCCCCATGAGGAGAAATGACTTTATAGAAAATGTACATGTTTTATTTGAGAAACTAAAAAAGGGTAAAAGTTGTGCGTTTGGTTACTGCGGTTAAGTTTAGGGTTAGGATTAGCTGTAGAATTATATACATCTAGTCATTTTGGGGGTCTATGGAATCCACAAAGATAGTCGTACAAATTTGTGTGTGAGAGAGAATGACAGAAGACTTTTGTTAAGAAAATACAAAGCACTAAAAAAGAAGTTTGAATATAAAATCCCCAATGAAGCGTCTATAAATAAACAATAAACAAACATACATACAAAATTTTATGCTGTACATGCTTGAAATATGCCCCAAGCCACAGAGCAGGACAAACACCCGACTGTCAATTTTCCACTCCTGCATCTCTTCCTGTCTCTCCAACAGTGTGTGTCCCATGAGCTCTATTTCTTTGTTTTCTTCTTTTCTTTCTCCTCTGCATGTGTCCTTCAGTCCCTTATTTCGTTTAAAATCTAGTCCTGCCACCTTCGTCCTCTTTGGGCCTTTTTGAGATATAGCAGTAAACTGTGTCAATAATTCACCTCTTTAACTCTATGGTTTGCCAGAATTCGCATACACACACATTCATACATTCATGGCATTTTAGCAGACACTCTTGTCCACAACAACTTCTATCTTTTCTAATTTCAGTGACAGTGTCCCAGGGAGCAACTTTGGGGTTTATAGGTTCTTGCGCAGGGAACCAGTGTTGGTAATGCTGGAGGCAGGACTGGAATCTACAATCTCTTTGTCCAGAGTAGAGGTGTGAACCTTCACTGGTCTCACGATTCAATTCAATTGCGTTTATTAAGTCAACGATTAGATACGATATAATGTATTCCATCAATTTTTCTACATTACTTCACATTGCATACAGATTGGGGAGCCATAGTTACTACCAGGATGTTCCTTTTAACTAGATTTTTTATGTTACTAATATAAATTATATAAATTATGATATAATCCAGGTGTTTTCAACTACTTCTCTACCAGGGACCACCACCCAGACTAAGCAGTAGTCTGCGGCTGTTCATTGTGTGTGTATAAAATTCATTATTCATAAAGATGCCAAATCATCTGCAAAGGTTTTGAAAAATAAATAAAATGAAGGTTTTTTTATATATATATTTCAGTAGTAAAAACTGGATTGCCTATCGAACTGGCATAAGAAAACCCCCCAATATAATCGTTTGTGGTCTGCCACTGCATTGATGCAGAATTGTTCATGTCTGCATCGCGATGCATCGAATATGTGATTCATTTCAACACCCCTAGTCCAGAGGCGAGTATCTTAACCACTAGACCACCACCAACCCACACTTAATCTAATATACAATGTTCAAGTTGTCTTAATTATAGTTATTTGTGACACTCTGTGGTTCCTCCACTGAATTTAAATCTCTCTTGTTTTCCCACTAACACAAATACTTGTCCTGTCCATTCCTATAAGCTAATGGGCAACTGGCTAAAGTTCTCATTAATCTTAATATTAAAGTTAGCCGCCTTCTTCTCCCGCGTGAATGATAGTTAGTGTTTCCATGCGTCTGAGAAAATGGCTTTTAAAATTGGCATTACGTGGCAACAAATCATTTTTTGACACAACAGAAAAACAGCAGGTCTGAATCAATTGAGCGTAGCGTGAACTTTGACATTCAGTGAACGTCAGGCAATATTTATATGTATAGCTAAGCATCCAATCAGCATACAGGCCCATAGTGTAGATTATTAAATAGAATAACAGCCGTTTGAGGAGTAGCTCTTGCATTTGATGTCAGGCAGAGAGAGAGAGAGAGAGAGATATTAAATGAATATGGTTATTTGTATGTGCTCTGCTAAGTTGCGAGCATGGACCATGCAACAAGCTCTCTAATGAACTGTGTGTGTGTGTGTGTGTGTGTGTGGGGCCATGTATTTATCACATTGTGGGGACCTTTTGTCCCCTAAAATCACTTTTATCTGTTTTTTGGGGGGTTTTGTGGGGACATTTGAGAGGTCCCCATGAGGAAAAATGACTTTATAGAAAATGTGCTTGTTTTATTTGAGAAACTAAAAGAGGTAAAAGATATGCTTTTGGTTACTGAGGTTAAGGTTAAGGTTAGGGTTAGGATTAGGTGTAGGTGTAAAATTATATACGTCTAGTCATTATGGGAACCTATGGAAAGACCTCACAAAGATAGTAATACAGAGACTGTGTGTGTTTGTGTGTGTGTGTGTGTGTGATGCACTGTGGCATACAAGAAATCTCGAGGCACAAAATGTCTGTGCAGCATATGTTTTTTCTCGCCACGTCCAAATTCGTTTTGATTAACCCTCAGCGTAATGAGATGAACTGGCTGTTACCAGAACAACAAAATCCTCCACAAACACACCTGCGGTGACAACGGGCTAAATCTGAAAAGGCAGCGACAGTTTGGGAAAAGTTATTTTGCAACCGAAAATCAGGCCAGCTCGCTCGACAGCTCCACAAATCACAGGTCTAGTGGAAGTGCGCTTTTCAAAATAATTCCATTCACACAATATGAAATTGTCAACCTAACCCCTGGCAAACAGAGTGTGTTTACACACACCAGTGATGCCACAGCTGATGATTCTCATTGTTCATGAACGTTTATGGCGTGCATTAGATAGCTCCTAAAATTTATCATGCAGGTAACTACTCACCCATATTCAGCGCCCAGGAATTGCTATTCTCTTTGAGCTACTTTCGCCCACACAAATACACACACATACACAGAGTATGCTTCCATTTTTATGAGAAATAACAACCCTGTCAGTAGTGTTTTTTCATTTTTCCTTTTTTGCCTCTTTCCAGTTCCCTTTTCCCTTTCTTTGATTGATTGTTTTAATTTTAAAAACACACTTATCTATTTATTTTTTCTTCCTTCCTCCTCACACCTCCTATCGGTCAGAGCCAGGTCACTCTAATTTTGGCGTAAAATAGAAAAATGCAAACAGATAGGTCCCCTCTCCGTCCTCCTTTGTTCCTTCTCTCTTTGCTGCCTCCATTATTTTGACCTCCACATTTTAAAATAAGGTGGGCAAAGAAGGGTAAGAGAGTTACTGGAAATTATGCAGGCACGGTGGTGTGAAATGAATTTCAAAAAGAGTGATACACAAACGTGCAACATGAAAAGGACAGGACAAAATTATGACTCTGGTTCAAGCTGCAGATAGTAGTCAAATTACAGAAGGAAAAGTAGCACAAAAAGTCTATTTTCCACATTTGTATTCACTGAACTCTACATGCAGGCTAGTGTATGCATGCCTTCAATGACAATTTACCTCACAACCACCAGAAAACCTTGAGATCAAGACCAGCTTAACCAATGGGTTTTATGGGCTTGGGCCCAGGGGCCCACCCACCCAACGGGTCCACCCAGCCAACGGGTCCACCCAGCCAACGGGTCCTCCCAGCGACTGGGTGGATGGGTTCCATCCAACATTTGTGCCCAGGGGCCTTTGACTTTCTAATCTGGCCCTGCTTGAGATATAAATGTAGGTTAAAAAATTTTGTGGCTCTTTTTCTTCATTGCTCTAGCCCAATATAACAAGCTCGTGACAATGGTTACTGCCATTACTTACCTTGCATTAGTTCTCGAATGCAACTTTGGCTCTGCAACACTTTTGCAGCGCTCCAACTGGTGGCACTGTGACAATTTGAGCTTGTTAGGTTTCTGGCATCACTCATTTATAAGCAGAATTGGGATTAAAATGTTAAAAAGTGCCCTGCAGGCAGAAATACACCAGAGTCTGTATAAGCCGTCTCAAACAAGCTATCACACTCTGAGTGAAATTCTCAGATCTTTGTCATGCCTCCAGTCTTCTGGTATGAGGGGATGAAAGAGGCTTGGAGCATAACAGTTTCGAAGTATGAAATGTTTTTGACAAAGATTTTTGACAAAGACTGGTGGTACAAATGATTTTGTCAGTAGCTACTGGCCAGTAAATGGAAACTCACAAACGTACAGAACTATGCACTTCTTCCAGTAAAAGAATCCACATTCTTAATTTTTAAGATTTCATTTCATTATCTGAACTGCTTTGGATTTTTAAAATTCGCAAATGTATGTTTTCACATTTGCTAAACTCAAATACATTACTCTACTGAAAACATCTGAGCAAAATTACTACATTCACATGTCACACTACACACATACTGTATATTTCCATTTAATTTTAATTCTAAACACTTTTCATTGCATTAATAAGTCAACTCATGTAATCATCTTCTAAATCATCCATTTAAGCATAAAAGAATACTTAGAATCTGATGTAGGCCTAAGTGTTTTTAAGTATTACTTACGTTTGTTTCATGTTTAACTTGCATTACTACATTGACAGCCAGTCCAATCGACCACAACAGTGCCGATTTAAAAATAGGGAGACTTGAAAAAGAGGAGTATTTTTCACCCAAGTAAAACATTTAACTTATTTTCCTTTTAGATAAGCTGAGATCACACTGGTATTTTCACAGCAGTCAGTGTTTGCCACATTGCAGCAAGCCCATGTTTAATCATCAGTCAGTCATTACCTGAACTGCTTAATTCCTGTCAGGGTCGCGGGGACCACAGCCTGTCCCAGGACTACGGGCACAAGATTGGGACCAACCCTGGATTGACCAACCCAACAGGTCATACACACTCATGCAATCAACCTATAGTGCATGCTTTTTGACTGTGTGAGGAAACTGGAGCACCCTGAGAAAACCCACACAAACACGGGTAGAGCATGTAAACTCCATATAGAAATGCTCTACGGACCAACCTTGGGATCGAACCTAGGATCTTCTTGCTGTGAGGCAGACAGCGCTAACCACTGCGCCACCGTGCGGTCCCGCCAACATTCATATTAGAACAGAAATCTAAAACTATTTAATTATTGTTGAAATATTGTTTTAACATACCTGCAAAAGAATTTGGTCTAGAACAGTAGCTTCCATCCCCAGTCTTTTCTTCTCAGAACACTTACTTTTCCTGTTATTGGTCAGTTTTGATATAATACACTCCTGTGGCTAATAAAATTATAAAAGTGACCTCTTAGAGATGACTGGGCAATTGCAATCCTGCAAAACACATTTTGATAGGCATAAAAAAGTCAAAAAATGTCCAGTTACTAGAGACAAAAAAAACATCAAGGTAAATCCAAATCCAATAGAATCAATGTTTAAAAAAATAATAATAATAAAAAAAAAAACAAGGGAGGCAAAACATGACAGTAAATCCAGAAGCAAATTTAGAAAATACCCAGGTCTAAAACTGGTCAAACTTCCAATAAGCAGGAATACTGAGTAAACATGAAAAAGTTACACTGTAATACTTTGCAACGAAGCTGCATAAATGCTATTTATATAGAAAGTAATTAATTTTTCAAAGTTCAGGTGAAGGAGATGTAGTCTTGTGTCCTTCTAAAGAGATGAGACTGTCTTCTGGAACTGAGTCTGTAGAGTGAGATGTTGAAAGTTCCTAAATGGATTCCCAGTGCTCCCTGACAACGTCTACCTAACTAGATTTGGGTTTTTACATAATCTCCTGTTCCCTTACTTAGCTCCAGTTTGGACTATTCATATGAAATACAATGAAATATATTTGTGTGACACAGTTGTTTGAGTAACTAAAATCCCACGGTTGGCGACCAAAAAATTGGGGGTTCGAATCCAAGGAGAGCTTGAAAACCACAAACAAGGGCACATGAGCAAAACTCTTAGTCTAAGTTGCTCTCAGGAGACTCTTACTGTTCCTAGAATTATTCAATGTAAGTGGCTCTGGAGATTTATCTGTTAATTATCATAAATGTATTTGTTCTTGCACAAAATATATAAGCCAATTCATCAACTCTCATTCCTGGACATTCAGTATATTCTTTCTGTGTACTTTGTACCTGAAGCTACCTATAGCTGGTAGAAAAACTTAATATTAAGTAATTATTTGCCATTGTGAACACAGCACAGCACAGCACACAGTGGACCACAACGAAATGTGACCTTTGCATCTGACCTATCTGTGAAGGAGCAGTGGGCAGCTTTTTGGCAGTGCCCGTGGAGCAGTGCTTGGGCATTGTCCCTTGTATTGTACCTTTCCCTTGATCTTGAACTGGTGGCCCTCCAATCATGGGTTGGTTCCATTTCAGACAATTTTGCCACAGACCAGAAGGGTGGGTGATAGTGTGTAACAAAACACATTAAAGTGCATAATATTTAACCTATTCACCAACTGAGTTGCCTTACCATTACCTATGAGCCACAGATGAAAGTGTTTTCACGATAAAACAAAAACAAAAACAGTCTATGGTCAATAATAATTAGGGATATCGGATATTGGTTGTACTGGACCGATCTATGAAGCCAATCTGTAAAATGCATTTTTTTCTATGTTTGTGTATGCGCGCACACACAATTTGTTATGTATTGGAAGTGGAACTGTGGTATAGCTGGTTTGTTGTTCAACATTCACGCTAATTTGCATATTGATATAACAATGAGGTGAACAAGTAACGCAACATACTACAACCCCAAAAGCAAATCAAGCGATTAAACTGTTTAATTTCCTTAACAACACGAGCTCTCGCTGGAATCTCTGTGTTCCTGATGGTTTTAGCGCCACAGGATTAGGTACTGTTACAAAATTACAGAACTGTAATTAAACAAATAATTTTTATTATGTTATGTTATGTTATTAAGTTTTTGTTATTTTAATAATAAATAATTTAGCATATACATATAGGTGTGTAATTATTACATTTTTTCTTTTAGGAAAACTATTTAAGTCAAGTATTTCCGTAAGCATAACAGAAAAATCTCAGTCTCCTCCTCACAGAGAAATACGCAATTTATTTAAAAACTGGTATCAGATTCGTATTCGGGTTCGACCGATACCCAAAGCCCAAGTATTGGCATCGGTATCAAAATGAAAAATTTGGATCAGTGCATCCCTAATAATAATGCCATACAAATTTATATTCTGTGTGGCATGGTACAAAATGATAAATGGCCTGGTACTGGTCCGTGAACCAGTGGTTGGGGACCCCTGGTCTAAAGTAGCCCTGATTATAGAAGGTTGCAGGCCATTTCCATATGACAGCCCTATAATAAATATCACTGTTGTGATATTAACGATGTGCATTTGTGAAGATGAGTGGGGCATGCATTTGTTTTTTCAGGCAGTTGTTTCCATATCCACCCAAAAGTCCTGTCAGTGAGATTCAGCCATCAGTGCCTCTTCCTTCCCAAGGAAAATTTCCCAGTTTAAAATGTCACAATTTGGACACTTTTGACACATTGAAACTTTTTTTAAATGTTACTTTGGCACCTCTGCAATTTTCCACCCAACTTTGCCTTTCACAGCTTGTTAAACACATATTGGTTTGGTCTTTTTTTTCTAGCTGTAGTTTATATTTCATATTGTGTAGTCATAAATTTATGGCATGCTTGTTCTCTGTTCCTTTTTTGTTATTTGTACCCTGTAAAAACTGGAGCCACATCATTTTATCTTTCTGTGCACTTACTTGCATGTAGTTTAGATGACAAAGTATACTTTGACTATGAAACTCATTGTCAAGTTCTTATTATTTTTTAAATGGCAATTATAATAGAAAAACTATGAATTAGTATTTAAAATGTAGTGCATATTACCTTTTTAATGGACTTTGAAACATCTGGTTTCCAAATGTTTTATGGAAGATATGTGCATGTGTTGTTAATGCGTTCTTATTGTTTCTTGGAGTAACATTTCTGACAGGTCCAATTAATATTTCACATTAAACATCATCTTTTGAGAGACAGTAGGATACCTTTCCATTTCACCCGTTAAAGTAACCCAGTGACCAGCACGTTCTCCCCAGACAGAGCTCTGTGGATTAGGTTTGCCCACAAGCATCTAGCCCATTTCAGTGACTTTGTAAAAACCTTCACGTCCACATTGCCCTTCTCATCACTGCTCAGCATCGACTCAGGCCAGACCTAAAATAGTGTTTGTTGTGCATCAGATGTGTTGGTGTTGTTGTGCATCAGATGAACAGAAGGTAACAGGAGAACACTTTCCAAATATATTTAGTACCAGCCTGTAAACAGTAAATATGATAAGAAATATTAAAACCCTTCCCGTTTTTATCCTGTTATTCTCACAGCAGAATCAAAGCCTCTTAATATTTCCTCTTTGTGCCATTAGAAGGAGTTTATCCTTGTCCCTGTTCGTCTCAGTTATAAATAAGTTGAATTATATAATAAACAAATTGTCTGGAATTTTTATAATTGATTTTTATAATTGATAATTGATTATAATTGTCTCTCTCTTAAACACACACACATACACATCACAGTGTGGAATTAAAATAATTAGGTGAAGAAAAAATGTGCTTTCAGTTGTACAACATTAACCTTCTTTCTGTGACTTCTCTCTCAGATTTAAACCTAGAGGATGCATTAAAAAATACAAAGCCAATGAACATCAGGGTTATTTTTCCAAGTCTTTACACAAATGTATTTATTTATTTATTCTTAGTGGAATGTTTTACAGTCTGCTGGAAGCCACCAATCTTTTTCCCTGAAAGCAGGGATAATTTAGGATTAGCACAGAATTAATTAAAGGGGCTTTAGAGCTACTCCAAACGACTGCCATCAAATATCACATGGGAATATCATACAGACCTGGGCAAGCAAGTGAGAGTGAAAACAAAAGGACCATGTTGTGTTAAGTCTGCCTAAGTTTTCTACAGTGACCTACATAGGTCAGGTGGTCATTGGGTAGATGTCAGGATCTCTTTTCCTCTGTCTCTCTTTCCATTCTTCTTACTCTCTCCTTCAGTCTTCTCTTTCTCGATCTTTTGTATCACAAAGTGCTGTTATTATGTAAATTTATGGCATGCTTTTGTTCATTTCAGGCCACATTTGATCGTATCTAATCCCACCCCATAAATTACTTTATTGTAATTGCTGTATTTTCCTCACACCCAGTTTTGGTGAATCCACACTCAGATCACATTCCATGTGGGTCTTGTCAGCACTAAGTCATCCCTTTGAGGCCCCACCTCATTGCTTTTTTTAGCAGTTTTAAGACTCATAGCAGACATACTTTTACCTGTCAGTGTTCTGCTGCGTGACTGGGGTGAATGCAGCTCAGACTCATTTGAATAAAGTAAGATTCTGGACAGAAGGGTCAGAGAAAAAACATTAAACCTGAATTTCTAGCCAAGGAGCTTATACACACTTTCAGGGACTGAAATAATAATAATAATAATAATAATAATAATAATAATAATAATAATAATAATAGTGGGGCGGCACAGTTGCACAGTGGCTAGCGCTGCCACCTCACAGCAAGAACGTCCTGGGTTTGATCCCCCGGTCGGCCGTGGGGCCTTTCCGTGTGGAGTTTGCGTGCTGTCACCATGTTCGTGTGGGTTTATTCCAGGTGCTCCTGTTTCCTCCCACTGTCTAAAAGCATGCAATATAGGTTAATTTGGCAAACCTAAAATTGGCCCCATAAGGTATGAATGGGAGTGTGATTGTGTGAGTGTGTGTGTGTCCTGCGGTGTGTTGGCGCTTGCCAAGGTTGGGCCTTGTGCCCGAAGTTCCTGCGATAGGCCACGGTCCCCTGTGACCCCAGGTGGGATTCAGCGGTTTGGACAATGAATGAATGAATGAATGAATGAATAAATAAATAAATAAATAACAATTTAGCCGCAAGCGTCAATGACATATGGTAAAACCACATAGCTACACTAGACATAAGATATCAATCAAGATATAAGGAGTTAGAACATAGAAAGTATAAAATAAAGTTTAATGACATAGGGAAAAGAATTGATGGAAAAAGAAATTTGTGACCTGCCAGTGAAGCTTCTTTTTTCTTATGACAGCTTTAGTAAGGTGTGTTTATAAAGAATTGGGTGTTTTTATAAGTCTATAATTTCATGAGAATTATGAAAGTAATGACCACATAAATAACAATAGTAAGAAGCAGAAACATATTTTTCTTTAAATACAGACATTCTATTGCATTTATGTCTATATTAAGACATTTGTGACGTAATTTTTATTCTTTCAAAATTCACTCATATTTGATTCATGGACACTGTATATTAACACCTTACTGAACTAATCTGAACTAACCTTTAAAAAGGATACAAAAGGTCTACTGAGGAGGAGAAACAAGCCCTAGTTGACCTTCGAGACATCCTAAGGAGAAGGCTGGAAACCCTTCCGAGAGCAGAGTGGCACAGAAGAAGGGGAAGAGAGAGGGCGAGAAAGCGTGCCGCGTTCATTGCTAATCCCTTTGGCTTCACTAAGCAACTGCTCGGGGACAAACGTAGCGGCCGGTTCGCCTGCTCCCTGCTCAGCAGAGGAGGTTAATGCTTTCTTGCATGACACTCTGAGTGATCCAATGAGAGAACAGGAGCTGGAACCCAACAGAGCCCTCATCAACCCAGCTCCACCAACAACAATGTTCGATCTGAGGGAGCCAAGCCTGAAGGAGGTTGAGGAGGTAGTTAAGGCAGCATGTTCTGCTTCTGCATCAGGCCCCAGTGGTGTACCATACGTTGTGTACAAATGCTGCCCACAGCTCCGGTGTCACCTCTGGAAAGTCTTGAAGGTGATATGGCGAAGGGGGAGAATAGCTGACCAGTGGAGGAGTGCAGCTCAAAATGCATTAGTCAGTTTCGGTCCCTCTCGCTGTTGAACATTAAAGGGAAGGTGTTTTTCAGCATTATTTCCTGGAGGCTCACAGAGTTTCTCCTCAAGAACACTACATCGATCCCTCAGTGCAGAAAGGTGACATTCCCAGAGTTTCTGGTTGTTTAGAGCACACTGGCTTAGTCACACAGCTCATCGGAGAAGCCCATGAGAACAGAGGCGACTTATGTGTGCTGTGGCTGGATTTGGCCAACGCGTATGGATCCATTCCACACAGATTGGTTGATCTTGCACTACACCGCCACCATGTCCCCAGTGCGATCAAGGACCTGATCCTGGACTATTACAACAACTTCAGGCTGAGGGTTACTTCTGGGGAAGTAACATCAGACTAGCATCAGCTGGAAAAAGAGATAATAACTGGGTGTACCATCTCAGTTATCCTCTTTGCCCTGGCGATGAACATGGTGGTCAAGTCAGCTGAGGTGGAATGTAGAGGCCCTCTAACAAGGTCTGGTGTGTGGCAGCCACCCATAAGAGCATTCATGGATGACCTTACTGTTACAACAACATCAGTCCCAGGAGGGAGATGGATCTTGCAAGGTCTGGAAAGACTTGTCACTTGGGCCAGGATGAGCTTCAAGCCTACCAAATCGAGATCTATGGTGTTAAAAAGGGGGAAATTGGTTGACAAATTTCGTTTCTCTTGGCTGGAACTGCCATCCCCTCCATCAGTGAGCCTGGGGAAGCTGTTTGATGCATCCCTGAAAGACACCGCCACCATCCAGAAGTCCAACAAAGAGCTGGAAAGTTGGCTCATCAAGGTCGAAAAGTCAGGCCTGCCAGGCAGATTTAAGGCCTGGATTTACCAGCACTCCATCCTACCGTGTGTTCTGTGGCCACTGCTGGTGTACTCAGTCCCAGTGTCAACGTTGAACACCGGGAGAGCTGTCTTGGGCTTTTTCCCAAAGACCCAAGTGGACAAGGCCCGAGGGAAGGAGAGGCACCGGCTAATCCAGGAAGAGGTCCGAGCAGGTGCAGAGGGAGAGCGAGTGAGCAGAACAGTGGGGCTCAGACAGCAGGGGGCATGGACAAAGTGGGAGAATATCCTACAGCACAAAGTAACCTCGACAAACATCATGCAGGCAGACTTCCATTGTGTCCGTTCCCTTGTCCAGGCTGTATATGATGCCCTACCAAGTCCAGCCAACCTCCATGTGTGGGGCAAGAGTGAGACACCAGCATGTCAGCTATGCTCTGGTAGAGGATCCTTACAACATCTGCTCAGTAGCTATCCAGAGCCCCTAGCAGAAGGTCACTACCGCTGGCGCCATGACCAAGTGCTGAAGGCAGTGGCAGAAAGCATATGCAGTGCCATTATCTCTGGCAGACACCATCTTGCCCCGAAGACAAGAATCGCCTTTGTCAAAGCTGGAGAGGAACCCTGTCGACAGCGAAGAACAAGGGCAGGTCTCCTCTACACAGCACCTGACTGGCAGCTGCAAGCCGACCTGGGGAAGCAGATGAAGTTCCCTCAGCATATTGCCACAACAACATTCCCGCCAGACATAATCATCGTCTCCGAGGCAACAAAACAGCTGATTGTGCTCGAACTCACAGTACCCTGTGAAGAGCGGATGGAAGAGGTAAATGAAAGGAAATGGGCAAAGTACCAGGAGCTGGTGGTGAAGTGCTGGGATAGGGGCTGGAAGACTCACTACGAGACAATAGAGGTGGGCTGTAGAGGTTTTGCAGGATGCTTACTCTGCAAAGTCCTCAACCAACTGGGCCTACCAGGAGTGGCTAAGAAGAGGGCCATCCGATCCATATGCGAAGCCGCAGAGAAGGCCACAAAGTGGCTGTGGATAAAGAGGGCTGATCCATGGGCAGTTGTTGCTGGGACGCAAGCTGGGGTCTGATCAACCTCAGCTGGGTTGCCTGGGCGAGGGTGTCTGATGTTGAAAGACCCAAAACACCCAGTGACCCTAGGTTACATCACTGATGATGTGTCCCAGTGCATCCAGAAGATGTATCTTGCACAGTGGTCTTTTATTTTATCATTAAAAATATTTTTACTATTATTATTACTATTATTTTCTCTTTTTCTGTCCTTAGGAGACTTTTAGTCTACCTACAGCTGTTTTTGTTTGTGTTTCTGTTTGTTTCCAGTATTTTCTTCTATTGTTTGCCCCCCCTGCTATTGAAAGCAGGAAGAAAGAATGAAAGCAAAAGAAAGAAGGAAAAGATCTGGAGATAGAATAGAATAGACATTTGTCCGTGTTCTCTGTGGAACAAGTGTGCCATCTATTGATAAACTGTTGCGAGCCAGTACACAAGCTCTTCTCTCTCTTTCTCACCACACAGACACACTCACACACAACACAAGACAATACAGCACAGCACAGCACAACACACAGGATATGGAGGTGCCTACAACAGCTTGAGGGAAGGATGAGAGCTCTCTGATGTTGGAAGGCATATCGGCTATTGCATCTTCAAAGCAGAGACAAAGCACTCCAAGCACACTCGTCCACACACATGCACACACATACTGTGGCATTGAGTGTCCTTGGTGGTCCGACTGACTGACAGGCCGCTGTGAGGGTCACCTAATGGAAGGCAACATAGTCATCCGTCACAACAAGAAGCACATTAACATACACTTTCACCAAATTCATTTGATAGACAGTACCTCCTCCTATCTCTCTCTCTCTCTCTCTCTCTCTCGCTCTCTCTCCTCTTTCTCCCTCTCAGAGGGCTCTTCTTTCTCTACAGGTTTGAGCAGAGGTTTGGGCAGTAGAGTCAGAGCGTGCTGAGCAGACGGGTGGAATGGAAGGTTTTAATAAAGAGGCGGGAGTTGAAGCAGAGCCACATGTATTATTCATACAAACTCACATCTGCTGAGTACGCACATATGGCAGAAATTCCAGTTTGACGGATCAAGCCTGGCTAGATCTGTGGAACTGATTGAATTCCACTTACAAAGTTAGAGAGAGAAAAAGTAAAAGACAAGATGAATAGTCTCAAATTTTCTGATTTCATTTGCTTTTTGTGCTCACCTTAACCCTGTTGTTGGGTCCAGGATAGAGTTATAGTACCTGACGGCAGCTGTTTATAGTATTTGAATAGTTATCCTCTTCATTATTTCTTCTTCTTTCAACATTTAGTGCCTTTAACTCCTTCCACAGTTTTTGTCATAGAGTGCTGATGGCATTGGCATTGTTCTTGTCATTATTTCTTTTTCTTCACCTTTCCACATTTTGTGCCTTTGACACGTGCAGTTTCTGTCCTAGACACACCGTTCATGGATTAACTATTCCATCTCATTGAGGTGTTACTATTCCATCTCATTGAGATCTGACTACTGAATATGTGTCAATTGCACAACTGCAACTCACTTTCCCCTTTTTTCAGATCAAAATTCAGGTATAATTTAAGGAGAACTGTGTTATTACTTTTCTTGTGGTTAGCCTGTTTCTGATGTGAGCTTAACATTCATTTAACAGCTAGATCAGCTATATGTACTTAACAAAAAAATCTATAAACAGTCTTTTCAAAACAAATAAAATGAAAAATAATGTATATTGTACTTCAGTACATATCTTTTGTCTACAATGATTTTTACATTTACATTTTACACCCTAATTTTGACCGAAAAAACCAACTGATACTGATGGCACAAAATCTTAAAATTTGCACATCACATGTTCAGGCTACTCTCTTGTCGGTGCAGTCTGGTCCTTAACATTTTTTAAATTAAAGGACTTTGAGATTCATATCATATTAATCATATCATTCACCATGGGCAGGCACCAGCACACCACAGGGCACACACACACTCACACACACATTATGGAGCCAATTTAGAGTCGCCAAGTAACCTATATTGCATGCTTTTGTACTGTTGGAGGAAACCGAAACACCCAGTGGAAACCCACGCAAACACAGGGAGAGCATGCAAACTCCACACAGAAAGGCCCTACGGCTGTACCTTGGTGTTCGAACCCAGGACCTTCTTGCTGTGAGGCGGCAGCGCTAACCACTGCGATACCGTGCCGCCCTATCGGATTTGATTTGTTTGGTTTAATTAATTAAAAAAGTAAAATGTGTCTTTATGGACCAGGTTACAAGGCAACAAAGCTTAAACTTTTCTAAGTCTCACCAGCTAAGTCTTTTCTTGTGTACTGTAGGGACACTGAGTAGTGATCACATGTTCCTACCTTCTCACATGTCAGAAACATGACGTGAAATACAAATTCAAAGACAATGAATATCACATACTACACAACATAACACACAGCTCCTGAAAAATATATAACACTTCCAGATTTTGAGTGAAAGAGACAAATACAAGTTGGGCAAAAAGGTCTTAGCAATGTTTAATGTTTATGTAGGTGTGTTTTCTCTCACAGAGGTCAGAGCAGACAGCCAGTGGAGAGAGACAGAGACTAAGTTAGTGTGACACAGAGAAACTAGAGCATTCACCTTCTATACTTTCATCTCATCCTCTCCTGAAGGCACATCCAAAAGTGTGTGTTGAGTTGTGACTTTAACTAGCCTCTTCCTGGGGCTGTATCCAAATGTGTGTATGAAATGTGTAGGTTAAGTAGAAAAGAAAACTCTTGTTATTCTCATCAGTTGTGGAGTCTGTCAAGTTTGTTAACCTAAACACACCTCAGATTATTCATTCATTCATTATCCGAACCGCTTAATCTCTATCGGGGTCGCCAGGACCGGAGCCTATCCAGGGAACTACAGGCGCAAAGTGGGCACTAACCCTGGGCAGGCGCCAACATACCGCATGGCACACACTCTGACATAGTCAAACTCACATTGGCACCTTATGGAGCCAATTTAGAGTTTCCAATTAACCTATTGATGCTTTGCTGCTGACATCACATGCATGCCCACACTGTAGCCACAATATTGAGTACCGGGCATATTGAGTACTTGTGTCCAATGAAAATAAAGTAGCCTATTTGTCTGTCTATCTATCACATTTCCACATCTATCTATCTATCTATCTATCTATCTATCTATCTATCTATCTATCTATCTATCTATCTATCTATCCCCGTTAGACACACAACTTCTAATAATATGCTGTTTAGCTGTTGCCTGTCAGTCAATGAGAACCAACAGTCACACTGGATCAACTTATTTATCACTATATGTGCATATCAATGGCTTTAAAGGAAGTAATTATTCTTAAGTAAGATTTAAGTTAAGTAAAACTACAAATAAAACACTATTTTATAATGCCGATATTTTAAATAAGATGCTATATTTTATATGATGATGGGTTATGTACCAGGCAGATGTAAATGTCGTGGAAGAAAAAGTCAGGTAGTGTGACAGCGGATGCGAGTTGATGGAAATGTCTGGAGGGACTCCGGACCGATCGCATCCAATTATAGCGATCTTTTCGCTGTAGTTCTTGGGCATCAAACTGATAAATATCCTGATACGCAGCCTAACTTAAGTGAACGCCTAACGTCAGTCGGGGCGGAATTCCCGTCCTTAAATGGAAGCGTATGACGATGAGAGGTGCTTCATGAGAGGAGAATAGTTTTTAAGGGGAAAAGTAACGTCTGTAATTCCAGTTTTAAAACGCTACTTTTGAAGCCTCTGGTCTCGCCATTGCTGCGTGTGCCTCTTGATAGGTTGTGTGTGAGATTCTTCTTACTTAGCCAATTATCATCGCTTATTTGGTTGTCTGGTCCCCGCCCCACCAAAGAAAACAATTAAAAACTTGAGAGAGCCTGGTCGGATGAAAACAGCTTTAATGAACTTAAGTATAGTAACGTGCCGCATTTTGTTCTCAGTAGCGTTGTAACGATGGAAACATTATTTCCATCAGTGCTGCTGTATAAGCCTGAGGGCGCCTGATCTCCAAATGTAATGTTAAATGTACTCATCAACATATTTTATTATTTTTAAGAAAAGATGTAATGAAAGTGAATTAGCAGCAAATTCACAGAGCTAAATAAATACGCACAAAAAAAAACAAAGTACTTGTAGTAAAATTCACTTTTGCAAATGCAAACTGGTGATTGCTGATCCCGTTACTTGATGCAAAGTGACAGCAGATATGAGAATATCTCTCACTCTCTCTGTGTCTCCTTCTTACACACAACACACACGGTTAGGACGCTCGCCCCGTGGTCGGAATATCGCTGTTTCAAATTGCGGACCGGGTGCTGCCCCGCAACTGCTCACTGTTCTTTCATGGATGGGTCGAAAGCAGAGGTCACATTTCGTTGTGGTGCACTGTGTACTGTGGCACAATGACAAATAATCACTCGCTTTCGCTTGTGGAATGAATTATATTTAGTACAGCAGAACATCACTGCCATCTACCGGCAAAATGTGCACCATATATATATATATATATATATATATATATATATATATAATGGATTCATTTGATATTTTGAATATTTTCTGTATTAATTAATTTCCCTGACACTTTGGATATTTTCTGTCTTCTTCTTCTGCTGCTGCTTCTTCTTCTTCTTTCGGCTTCTCCTGTTAGGGGTTGCCAAAGCAGATCAACTGTCTCCACTTCTTGTTCTCTACATCTTCCTCTGTCCTGCCAGCCACCTGCATATCCTCTCTCACCACATCCATAATCTTCCTTTTAAGCCTTCCTCTTTTCCTCCTACCTGGCTGCTCCGTCCTTAACATCCTTTTCCGAATATACACAGCATCTCTACTCTGCACATGTGCAGACCGCCTCGATCTTACCTCTCTGACTTTGTCCCCAAATCGTCCAACATGAGTTGTCCCTTTTATATACCTAATCATTCCTAATCCTGTCCATTCCGTTCTTCCCAATGCAAATATTAGCATCCACCCCCTCCACCCTGCCTGCACTTTCTTTTTCACCTCCCTTCTGCACTCTCCATTACTTGGGACTGTTGAGCCCAAAACTTCTTCACTTTTTCAATTTTATTCCCTGCATTCTCACCATTCCATTGTGCTCCTTCTCACTTAAGCACATGTACTCTGTCTTTGTCCTACTGATCCTCATACCTCTACTCTCAAGAGCATAGCTCCTCTCTAGGGTCTCCTCTATCTGTTCCTTATTCTTCCCACAGATCACAATGTCATCTACACACATTATAGTCCACGGAGACTCCTGCCTAATCTCATCTGTCTATCTGTCCATCACTATTGCAAACAAGAAAGGGCTCAGTGCTGGACCTTGATGTAACCCCTCCTCAACCTTGAACATATCCGTCACTCCCACCACAGACATCACCACTGTGTATATACATTTATATAGTAGAGATGTCAAAGTTTACTTTGTCCACAAAGACACAATGAAATTCGTTTTGACCTTCCCTGTACTTCTCCATCAACACCCTCAAACACTGCAAACATTGCATCTGTGGTGCTTTTTCCTGGCATAAAATCATACTGCTGGGCATTAATCCTCACCAATTTTCTTAACCTAGTATTCACCACACTTTCCCATAACCTCATGTTGTGGCTGATCAACTTTATCCCTCTGTAGTTACTACAGCTCTGCCCATTACCCTTGTTTTTAAAAATTGAAAAACTTCTTCTCCAGTCCTCAGACATACTTTTACGTTCCAAGAAGGTGTTAAACAGGCTAGTCTCTTAAACATCTCCATGCTTTGATCTCTGCTGGGATGTCATTTGGACCAATAGCCTTTCCATATAGCATCCTCTTCATAGCTGCCCTTACTTCCCCCTGACTAAATCGATGCATTTCCTGATAAACAGTCCCCACATCATCCAACCTTCTCTCTCTTTCTCTTCATTCAATTAAACACCTCAAAGTACTCCTTCCATCTTCTCAGCACGCTCTCCTTGCTTGTGAGAACATTCTCATCATTCTCGTCCTTCATTACCCTATGCTGCTGCACAACTTTCCCAGCTTGATCCCTCTGCCTAGCCAAGCGGAACAGGTCCTTTTCTCCTTCCTTAGTGTCTTCACCCACTCTCTCTTTACCTTAAGGCTCGTCTCCTTGTCCTCCTGCTTACTTTTTTCATTTTGGATATTTTCTTTAACATTTTAAAGTTTCTTTGCCATCTAAGATTTTTTCTGTCACATTGTATCTATATGTCTCTCTGACTTTTCACCCGCTCTCCCTCTCCTCTCGATGCTCTGTTCTACTGCAACTCTTAGCATGTCTTGTCATCAGAAACCTCGGACACATCCCCAGAAGGTTCTGATGCAAGTCTTCTCACTTTATCTATATCAATAATTCAGTCACACACATTCCTAGTTATGTTACAAATGATGTCTCACACAAACATGTTTGGGTCTGTCATTTTCTCAGGAAACCAGAAACCAGAGAGAGCAGAGAGTGCTTAATATAGGCATTTAATAGCTCTTATCACATAAGAGGCCACTGGCTTTTTATATATGTACCAACATAGCATGTCTAAAAGGGGTTGAAATTTCAAACCCATGTTACATCACCTCACCCTGAACCCAAGCAAAGCCCTTGGTTCTCAAAGGATCAAAGATCAGCACACTTTCAGCCTGGATTCCAAATTTAATATTCTGATCTGCAATGCAGTTACAGAAATGAAAGAGGTCCTTATAGAAAGGTTCAACTTCCCTTTTTTATTAAGTATACAAATATTCACACACCAATTTTCAAAAAGACCCTTTTATCTGACAACATTCATCATAATAATTCATTAGAATTAAGCACTTGTATTACTTGAATTTTATCAGAACACTTAAAAAAAATGACATCCTTGTAATAAACTACTTTAAGCTTGGGTTAAATCTCAATATGGTTTAGAGTTAAGTTGTCGTCTCGGGTTACATTGTACTGCTTAAAGTTCATTGTGATCTAAATCTAAAGACAGAAGTAAAGGCCAAAAAAAGATTAAAATTGTCCACCATTCTGTGTAAAATGTATATTCATTGTGGAAGAGGATAACATCAGGAGCAGTCTGTCTTTTGCAGGCCTTCTCTGGTGTATTAACTTTATCAATTGATGGTTTCTTAATCTAAGGCAAAATCCTAAACCAGACATACTGATTTCACACTAGGGATGACTAGAAGCATAGCAGGTCATGGCACCCACTAGAGATTTATTTAAGTGTTGGTTTTTAGTATTGCTGGTTTAAAAAATTCAATTACTATACACTGTGCTTCAAACTCATTCTGTTCTGTGATGTTGTAGCGTAATACTGGGATGGTGACTTCAGTTTGCACAATTGTTATGTGTAAAATAACAAGAATGAATGATAAACCTATTTTTTATCAGAGATGCAAGAAGGCCATACTTGTTACATTCTGTTGAGATCGCAACTTCTTTAAGTATGCAATTCAAAGTTCATATGATGATTGACTCATTGTTCAAAGCAAATCAGTTATGCAAAGTTCCTATTTATTCAGCTGCCAAAGTGACAAAAGACAGGCCAGTCTCCTGCTAGATGCCTTAATGGGCCTTTCTGATAGCTGTCATATGTTTGGGGGTTTTCAGACTTGACTCAGATGAATGTAAACTAGGAAACTGGTGTAGTTCTTCTAAAGTGCACAGTTTCTTATATCTGGCTGGCCTTGTCTAAGCTGGGTTTAGCTGATCAACAGTTTAAGCCTGACTGGCTTTAATGGCAAATCAGCTTGTTGTTGCAAGTCCAGCAACAGGATGTCTTCATAAAGCTGACCCTATTCAGCTTCATATCTTTGTGAACAATGAATCTCATATATTTTTACTTAAATGTTAAATATTTTAAGTGATCTTTTCACTTAATATTTGGCGTTTTTTTTTCTCTAGAGGGCTGAAGAATTATTTAAAATTGTCCAGTGCATCAGTAGTTTTTCCTCTGGTTTTACACTGTAGACTTTACAGTAACCACTACAGTATATGCCTCAATCAGCACTTAATTACTCTTAATTACATGGACAGTCCTGCTGGAGCATTTGGAGGTTAGGGGCCTTGCACAGGGGCCCAAACCTGGTAGTGTTGGAACTATAGGACAGAGCTGGATTTGAACCTATTAACACTTGGTTCTTAGGCAAATATTCTACCACTAGGTCAGGGTGATTCTAGTCTTTTTGAGCCATAGACAAAAATTCTAAAATTCCCTAGTGTTCACAACCATTAGTATAAATCATCATCTATTACAGTCAGTACCCTCGCAGCTCATTATGTGTTCATCAGCTTGATTTATTTTGCTGGCCATGTTTTCGACGAATAAAAAACGTTATAAACTGAATACTGAAAATCAGAAAGTACTGTCATTAATGTGTCCAGTAAATGTATATTTTACCCTTGATGCCAATCTACAAGTAAACCAAAACACAGGGAAATCTGTGCATGGGACTTTTAACAGTTTAAAACATTTTGCCAAAACTGGCATATTAATAATGAATCATTAATACAATCATACACTAATATCCTACTTAATTTTGTAAGTACAAATTTAGGAAATATTGTCATTAGAAAAATAATGATGACATTATGCATTCTAGCTTCTCAGATCAATATATGGCCCATTATAACAATTAAAGGAAAATAAAAAGCCAAAACTGATTTTCATCACTAATTACACAAATTATTGACATCTTTATAAAGTCTTAGATTACATAGAAATTATAAATTTATTACATGGAGTTCAGGCAAACCAAAAGATCTTTTTATGTAAAATTGCATAAATATCCTAACATAAATCTTCTAAAACAGAATGAGCCCTCCCAGATATGCCCTGACTATCAAAACATTACACTGTTGCAGAGCAACAATAATTTACAGTGCAAATCAAATAAATCAGAGACTTTTAGATCTATTAACTATTGCATATGGAGGCCTGTTGATTAACTACAGAGGAGAGGTTTACCTAATCAATGCTTTCAGAAGACCCTGTTTGAGCTGGTGTTTTCCTCTCAAAGCTCTTATTTACACAAAATTCAGTTCCAGACTGCTGTTGGTGACCAGTGAAGGCAGAATGTACCAGTCCTGAACCTCAAGTTTTACACCACAGAATTATATATTTTTTCTAAATAACATTAAATGAATGTTGAAGGTAAACTGATCAGCTGGTAACTTATCAATAGTCACATGAGATGGACACTTTAGTTTCTATTCATTGGTTGTCACATTAGCAACTTTAGGTAGGCTTGTTTGACACGGGGCATAAGGGGTTGGGAGAAGCATAAATATGCAGGACATAGGTAGGGTAGTTGCAAAGGACTGGGAGATACATAGGTTTGGGGTGAAACACAGCACAGTCTTATAGTCTAGAGCTGAGAAAGGTTCTACAGTATTTTTTCAAACTTTCTTTTATGTGTAAATGAGCAAAACATTATGAGAATATGTATATTAATGCACTGCTGATATCTGTGCAGTATTTTTACCTTTAGACATTACAGTTTGGCTAATGTCAGGGGTTTACACACGAGTAGACATTTCCCACCTTGGAGCCTCAGATTAGACTTTAAATTAAATACATGATATACAATTCATTCACATGACAAACAACCTTTTTTAGGACCACTGAGCCACTCTAACAAAAAACACAGTTATTAAAAAAAATCAGAGTAAAACATGAGGTTTTGGTGATTTTTTGTGCAAAATCTAGTATCAGACTATGATTGTGACAATGAGGATTATGATCACAGTGATGGTTTGGGCCCTTGACACAGGGATTTTGAAGGGCTGAAGGATAAAAATTGCATATATTTAGACAAACCACAGTCTGTCCACAGCTTCAAAACACAAACATTCTACAAAGTAAAAAATCTAGATGAACATTGGTGCAATGAAAAAAGACTTCAATGCTGTGCTGCACTTTTCTCAACAATGTTCTATCCTAAAGGTGCAGCACGATAGTGATGTGACACAATAGACAAACACCAATCTTTCACTCTATTCCACCTTAGCATGACTTTAAGTTGAACAGATACTTTTTAAAAAGCAGCCCTTTAACTAGGACAACAATAGTGCAACAATTATTAATAGGACCTATGCTGTACAGACCTTTGGCAGTAATGATGCGTTTGCCACATATTTTCTATGATACAGGCCAAAATTAAGATCTATGGTCAAAAGAGGGTTTTCATGCACTGTGGTAGTTAGGGTCTATTAATTGGAAACATTTAGAATCCCTCACCAGTTTAATATTGCTTGTTCAGTTAATGCTTTTCCCATTGTGATGCAATGTCATGTTCAGTCACCACCCAGTGCCCCAAAAAATGTTTGTTAATCATGAATGAGATTAAAATTTGAAATGATCCTGGTAGTGAGCTGTCCAAAAAAGTTATTCATTCATGATTTTGTACTTTTATAGTATTTTGCATTCTGGTATTTGCTTGCTTATGTGCACCATTATGGTCAGGTGAATGCTCAACGGGATATGCTTCCATTTTTTCCTTTTTTCTGTTGCTTAAATTGAATTAGTCAAGTAGAGCAGTTTCATACCAGGGTTTCAGTACCATATTGGCTTCAATTTTTTATCACATGGTTTTCATGGACATTAAAAATTAGAAACTTGTTACCACATGTTCCTAACTGCCTTCCTATTATACCCACCAGCATTTATGGCACTGCACTATTCACTGTCAGCATTGGCATACATTTTTGTTGTGACATTTTTATTAGTTTATTACTGACACAAAGAAGTTTTTCAAATGAACAGTTGCATTTCCCCGCTGTCAGCCCATTACACAACCTTGAGTTAAGAAGTCACTTCTTAAAAACAACTTTCTAAAAACTCTAAAAAAATTAGCTGCATATTTCTTGAATATCATCATTTCATAGAAGAGTTTCAATGTGTAAGGGCAAGAGCTTGGAGCAACCATGACATATTATACTATGTTAGCTTGTTTTCAGTTTGGACTGTTTCACATTGCAATAAACTCACTCTGAACTGAAACTCACTCACAGTCATCTCTGAATGCACGATGCAGCAAAAAGTAAACAATTCCTCCTCTCGTAAAAACATTGGCTATGTTGATTAAAAGGTCCTTTCACCTTTGACCACTCCTGACTTTTGAATGATGATAACATGCCATAAAAGAATGGATAGAAAAGGCATCGTAAAGGCTTCCATCCTCGGACAGCACCTAGACAGAGCTACATTCTGTTTAAATTAATAAAATAAAAAAAAAGAAAAAAGAAAATAAACTGAAAAAAATAGTTTGGCTTCTAGTTGACAGTTTATTATTTTTTATTTTAAGGCTTTTTTTGTTTTCCTCTACTTTCCCTTCCCTTGTTTCTTTCCTCTTTCTCACGTCCCTTCACTGCTTCTTGCTCTTTTTGAATAAGCTCTTGATCTTCGTCCTCTTCTTCTCGCCATTGTCGCAGGAGTCCGGAGAGCAGGGCGAGATCAGGTGCTTGCCCTCCTTACTGGCCTTACCCTTGGTGTCTAGAGAGCTTAGCGAGGGATTGCGCCCTTCGGGTGGCGTCTCGCCAGCAGACAGCTGGCCCAGGCTGTAAGACTTCTCCAGCATGCCGTTGTAGGACTGCATTTTGGCTGCAGGGTGAAAGGTCATGCTCTGGGATTCTGAGAGGGTGGAGGAACGAGTGAGGTCAGGGGAGCCCTTGCGAACAGAAGCGGGATCGAGGGAGGAAGGAGGCATTGAGACATCGATAGCAGCAGCCTGAGCTTCCTGGGTCAACAGAAGGAATTCCTCACGAGAGATCCTGCGCTGTGGGGTTTCAGCTCCTGGAGCGCAGGGGTTGTAGAACTGCTTCCTGCCGACTGAGGAGCTGAGGGGGTCTGTGTCTGAACATGTTTCCTGAGAATCTCTGTAGGACAGAGTCAAAACATTCATCAGATATGCATCAATTTAATAATTCAGAACATTAATCACATCGTACAGTAAACAAAGAGATATGATGCATACAGCTAATTTGGCTTTTCTTGTTGTCTGCTCCAACCGGGAAAAAGTTGTATGCTGAATGCTGTAAATATACATTTTAATGTAAATAGATTCAGGATACTTTTGCTTCACAGGTTCTGAAATACTGCCCTGTTTGACCAGCAATAAACAACCAAATCTTTTTGCCATTTAATATCATAATCTATTAAATTTTGTTTGCATTACTGAAAATATACTGCAACACAATATATTGCAACTCTTATTAATTACTTTCAATATATTTTTTCAAAACTGCCTCTCTGTACAAAAAATGGCCTTCAAATTTAACTAGCTCCCTGAGAAAAAAAGGCTAAAACCTGAACCTTTGTTCTCCAGAAATGATACCTTTACTCCCCAGATCTTTTCAGTTACTGGTGTAAGCTTGCTTTGTGCCTCAGATCTTCTCAAAACGGGGTTACATCTGTGAGACGGCCACTTAGCTCATTTTCAACATCAGTCATTTGCCTTGCAACACCCCCTGATGTCAAGACTGCATTCAAGCCCATCATTAGCAACGTCCACATACCACACACACTGTCAGCTTTTAGCTGGAATTATGTTTCCTAATTACAAGGACAATCTTTCAGGCAATAATTGAGGTTAAGGGCCTTGTTGAGGGACGCAATGGAGGTTTTAGACTCTCCTACGATTTAAACCCTTGAGCATACGCCTACCAGCACAGGTTTTCAGGTTTAAGATCCCTGCCCTGCCACCACCATCACCACTGTGAAACATCCATTCATTCATTCATTATCTGAACCGCTTAATTCCAGCTGGGGTCATGGGGGGACCGGGGCCTACCCCGGGAACTTGCGGGCGCAAGGCGGGGGACAACCCTGGGCAGGCGCCAACACACTGCAGGGCACACACAGTCACACACGGGGCCAATTTAGAGTTGCCAGTCAACCTATATTGCATGCCTTTGGACTGTGGCAGGAAACCGGGGCACCTGGAGAAAACCCACGCAAACACGGGGAGAGCATTCAAACCATCCCCGGGGTTCGAACCCAGGACCTACCCGCTGTGAGGCAGCAGCGCTAACCACTGCGTCCTCATGCTAGCCCTGTGAAACATAAAAGCTGTAAAACATGTAGGGTTTGAATTTTTCATGTAACTCCACTGAACTTTAAGTGTGATCACACGCCAATCTGCAACGTATAACCCACTCTGTAAGACGTAAATGATATAAACACCGTTTCTGGTCAGCTTGCTTAAGCGTTCACAATATGAGGGCAAATTAGCAATTAACACGAACAGCAGACGATACTCGGTCGACCCTTAGTACATAGTGTAACACCTCATAGTTTGAAGTATTGGCAATAAGAGAAAAAAATTGCTATAGTGATAGAGATAACAGGAAAGAATCAAGCCCTACCCTTTCCTGTCTGCGCTGAAGAAGATGTGCTCATCGTCTGCTTCGGATCTGTAAGCTCCAGGTGCTGAGGCCATGGAGAGCAGGTCAGGGTCAGCAGAGAGCAGAGAGGGCTGCTGGGAGGACAGGAGGCTGCGACGGGAGCGACACAGACTGCTGTTGCGTGTCAGCGGTGGACGGATTAACGGGGCTACAAGGCAGATGGAGAGAGAGAGTTTATAACTGATTCATAAAAGTTTCTACTCAACTTGTTAACTCATCTTCTCTCTTACAGAGAGACCCACATCCATGATGTACAGTAACAAACAGAGACTGTTATTCATAATTGTAAACTCAAAAGCTGCTATTCAACCAAGTTACTACCAGTTGAGTTACTAACATTTACAAACCTAGTTAGAGCACAAGTACAACTAGATCGCCAATTTCACAAAAACTGCTGGGTGCTGAAAAGGAAAAAGGAATAAAGCGTAAAAAGCAAAAATGATAAAGGTTGTTTATAAATGTTTCTGCTGATTATAGTTGACCTAGATATCAAATGAACTGGTGAAATAATGTTAGGTGAAAAAAAGATGAAAAATGAAAGACTGAAGTAAGAGAAAAGAAGAATGGTTGGCAATAGATATTAATAAATACTGCAAAAATGTTACACCTCTGAACTCCTTCACCCACTTCATCACTAGGGAATGCTCAAGTTAGGAACAGGCTATCCACATGAAAAGTAACATAACACTTCCTTAATGAGGATGCCCCCTTGTGGCCATAATGGTGACACACTGGCTTCCCAAAATTAGATAATGACAGCCTTAAAGGTGGCACTCCTTGTGACATAAATTGGGTTTCACAGCATTAATGATGGTATTAATTGTATAATTGATAATATAATTAATTGTAATTGTAGCCATAATAGGGAATGCCATTTTCTTTTACCTAAAAAAAGGGAAAATAAAACGGTTGCAGTTAAGGGTTGGGCGATATTTACATTTACATTTGTAAAATGGATGGATGGATGGATTTGTGGCATTTATAGACACTCTTATCCAGAGTGCTTTCCGTTTTCCTAATTTCAGGAACAGTCTCCCTGACAGCAACTTGGGGTTAAGGGTCTTGCTCAGGGACCCAGTGATGGTAGTGCTGGAGGTAGGATTCGAACCCACAACCTCTTGGTCCAGAGGCGGGTATCCTAACCACTAGACAACCTCACCCACATCATCCACAATATATTGAATATACTTGATATATCTCGGCTTGTTCCATGTGCAATGTAGTAAATAAATATATCGTGAATATCGAGTACAAATCCTCACGTAATTGTTCAACAGACAGCATGTACTTCACTTTGCAGTTTCGCTTCTCTGCCCTCTCAAAGCATACAGCTCACTCCCCCTCCCATCCAGAAAACTCTCCTAGTGCATACACATTTCGTTTTGGAAGCGGAGGAAAGCGAGCATGCAGAGAGAGAAGTACATATTCTGGAATATTATTCTGGACACACGTCGCATTATTGTGACACAGCTCCGAGTCATTCGCGGGGGATTGTGGGAAGTGTAGTTCTCTGACAGAAAGAAAGAATATATCTAGCTATATGTCATGTATCACGATATAGCTTAAAAATATCACAATATTATTTTAACGCCATATTGCCTAGCCCTAGATGCAGTTGTGCTACTGAAAAAAAAAAAAAACATACTGGTAAGTGGCCAAAACACACCATTTTCAGGAGAAAATTCATTTCTCAATCACTATAAGTTAAAATGATGTATGGTCATTACATTTCTATCAATCTGTTATTGACTTAACCTATTGGTATGATTCAAACCTGAGCATTTCTCAAACTCTTATTTAATGAAAAAGTAAGACAGTAGCTAAATAACTTATGGCATGTATTTATGCTGAATGACGTATATTTAGCAGCTACAACACCAAACAAAATTAAACTACTAACTGAATGAAGTTTTGTCTTGCTGGCCGCCCAGAATAGTGGCGCAGGCAAATGAGTCGGAAAGGGCTGATTTCATCCGTAAAGCATTTGTGGAGAGATATTGAAGAGTTAATATTTGTTATAATTTTTCAAGGTGTTTTCTATATGTTCAATTCCTAAAAACTTGAAAGCATGAAATTAGTTGTAGAATCCCATAGCTTTCCACAAGTAATTATTTGCCACAAGTGGACCAAATACTCACAGTTAAACTGTGAGACAATGGGTGGAGTGTCCTCATCGAGGTCGTCCACCCCTCCAGCGATGGGGTACGGTGGCAGGGAGACCCGGGGCATGACTACCCAGCTGTGATCTGAGTAGAGGGAGGCAGTGAGGTTGGGCAGGCCTGAGTTCTGCACCACGGGGAAACCACAGAGCTTCTCAATCTGCTGCCAGCGGTGGAGACGTTCCCTCAAACAGGCCGTCACCTCAGACAGGGCCTTTCTGCAGGAGACAGGCAACGAAACCCAACGGCTGAATACAACGTGTGTTCAACAATGTGTGTTGGCATGTTTTTAGGAATTTGTGAGGACCTGATTGTGTCTTAAAAGAATGGAAAACTTGAGATGGGACTGTATTTAGAATTTGTAATTTTAAGAGTCAAATGAAGCACCTCACAAAGACAGAATGAAGTGTGTGTGTGTAAGTGTGTGTGGCCATGTATTTATCGCATTGTGGGGACCATTTTGTCCCCTAAAATCACCTTTATCTGTTTTTTTGGGTTTTGTGGGGACATTTGAGAGGTCCCCATGAGGAGAAATGACTTTATAGAAAATGTGCTTGTTTTATTTGAGAAACTAAAAGAGGTAAAAGATGTGCTTTTGGTTACTGAGGTTAAGGTTAGGGTTAGGATTAGGTGTAGGTGTAAAATTATGTACTTTCGTTATTATGGGATTCTATGGAAGGACCTCACAAAGATAGTAATACAAGACTGTGTGTGTGTGTGTGTGTGTGTGTCTGTGCATATGTGTGTGAGTGGGCTTACTTGGCCTCAAGTATCTTATGGTCAACTTCATCCAGAGATGAACTGTGAGCTACATGGAGCGTGCCAAAAACAGAACCTCTCTTCTTTTTTATTTTTTCTGCCTGAAACATATATGCGCACACATGTTTACTTAGACTTTAATTCATAGAAGTCAGACTACACTCATTTTACATAAAATCCTACTTAAATTACACAGTTATGTCAATTTGCAAAACAGCTGAAAACTAAAAAATTTTAATATCTGTGAATATCATAAATTATGAATAATATTGAAAGGGACATGAGGATTTTGTGGCATATACATTTCCAGAGTTCTCTTTAAGTCTTTGTCTCTCTTACGGCAGTGTTTGCTTAATTGCTTTGTGTAATTGCTTGATGACTCATTCCAAATGCAAATGACAAAAGGCAAGAAACAAACTGTGTAATTAAAAAGTAATTTACCCGCATCATTAAAAAGCCAAATTAGACTAAGAAAAAATGGTTCATTCGGTTGGCGTGAGCTGGATTTATATATTTCTTGATGACTAGTGTGCTCTGCTTAGAATGAAGAAAATTGCTCAATGCTGCATTAACAAAAATGTAATTACTTTTTGCAGCAAATAATCAATAGTTCTGTTTGAAACTGAATTTCTAACCTTTTATTTGTATCTTTGAAGCACTAAAATATATTAAAATTAATTTAAATGCTTAGCGGTTTCCTCATCACTCATTATCTTTTCCACTCTTGTCTAAAGACTAGGCTTGATCGTTTTTGCGGAGTTTGTCACTGTATTTTCACTGCTTTGCTTTTTAAGCCATTTCTGTGTTGAAATAGGCAAGTAATAAACCTTTGAGAGCTCATGGTGAAGAGAATAATGATTCAAATGAGGAGCGGGCACATCACTCACCTCCTCCTTGGCGACGGTCAGTTGTAACTCCGCGTTTTGTTTTTTAATGTTGTAATACTGCACCTCCACCTCGTGGGTGAGTTGCAGCCACATCTGTAGGGCTTCTGGTAGCGATCGCTCTGACTGCAGCTCCTTCTCTGCTCGTTTTAGTGCCATCCGAACCTACACACACATTACATTATTAGTGCAGACAGCTGTGCTTATACCAAACAAGGTCTGAAAATGTGAACGACCAGAGGTGGTTTATTCCAAATGTCCATTAGATCATTTGTGGGATCATAAGGTCATATCAAGATTACATCAGGTTGTCAAACTGATTACAGTCACAAAAACTTACCAACTGATAGCTCTGCCACACAGTGCATACAGTGCATCCGGAAAGTATTCACAGTGCTCCACTTTTTCCACAATATCCTATGTTACAGTCTTATTCCCAAATAGATTAAATCCATCTTTTACCTCAAAAGTCTACACACAATACCCCATAATGACAACGTGAAAAAGGTTTATATGAAACTTTAGCAAATTTATTAAAAATAAAAAACAAAAATCAAACATTTACATAAGTATTCACAGTGTTTGCTCAATACGTTGCCTGAAGCACCTTTGGCAGCAATTACAGCCTCAAGTCTTTTTGAGTACGATGCCACAAGCTTGGCAAACCTATTTTTGGGCAGTTTCCCCCATTCTTCTTTGCAGAGCGTCGGTGCACAGCCATTTTCAGATCTCTCCAGAGATGTTCAATCGGCTTCAAATCTGGGCTCTGGCTTGCCCACTCAAGGACATTCACAGAGTTGTCCTGAAGCCACTGCTTTGTTATCTTGGTTGTGTGCTTAGGGTCGCTGTCCTGTTGGAAGATGAACCGTCGCCCCAATCCGGGGTCCAGAGCGCTCTGAAGAAGGTTATCATCAAGGATGTCTCTGTACATTGCTGCATTTATCTTTCCCTCGACCCTGACAAGTCTCCCAGTTCCTGCTGCTGAAAAACATCTCCACAGCATAATGCTGCCACCTCCATGCTTCACTGTAGGGATGGTATTAGCCAGGTGATGACCAGTGCCTGGTTTTCTCCAGACATAATGCTTGGCATTCAGGCCAAAGAGTTCAATCTTTGTTTCATCAGACCAGAGAATTTTATTTCTCATGGTCTGAGAGTCTTTCAGGTGCCTTTTGGCAAACTCCAGGTGTGCTGTCATGTGCCTTTTACTGAGGAGCGGCTTCCGTCTGGCCACTCTACCATACAGGCCTGATTGGTGGAGTGCTGCAGAAATGGTTGTCCTTCTGGAAGGTTCTCCTCTCTCCACAGAGCAATGCTGGAGCTCTGTCAGAGTGATCATCGGATTCTTGGTCACCTCCCTGACTAAGGCCCTTCTCCCCCACTGTGAATACTTATGTAAATGTTTGATTTTTGCTTTTTATTTTTAATGAATTTGCAAAAGTTTCAAATAATAAATTGAAAAATTGAAAAATAGAATTTTGAGGTAAAAGATGAATTTAATCTATTTGGAAATAAGGCTCAACCCGCCCAACCAGAAAACTCTCCAAGCGTATTGTTACATGCTTGTAAAAGGTGTGGTGTGGCGACCAGTATGGTGTGGTGTTGTCGTGAAATATGTTACGCCGTATGTTTTGTTGTACGTCTTGATTTTTATATCATCCAATCACTCGTTCTATGGCACAGAGTAAGCCCGGACGAACTGGGGCTAAAAATAGCCCTGGACTTTCTCCCAAATAGGCCCTGGACTTTTAGACCTCTCTATGTATTTTACGCTTGACAAATTATCGTATTAGCGCCCTGCTGCTGTTGTCAGCTGTTAGACTCACTAAATCTTGGTTATTCAACAGGGCAGGACGACGGCCGTGCAGAGGACGGCTGTTCTGGATTTTTCCAGAACGCACAGATTGCCTGTCCACCCTTACAGACAAAAGCCATAGTTTAGTGTGCAATACAGCTATTTATTTGATATTATTCCAGATGCTTGTCAATCGCATTATGGCTCTGAGTCGCGACACAGGGGACTGTGCGAAATGTAGTTCTCTCCCAGAAAGAGAAAATATATCACAGTATATATTGTGTATCGTGATATAGCTTAAATATTGAGATATTATTTTTAGGCCATATTGCCCAGCCCTTATTGAAGGCACCACACAATTTGCTAGTCGACAGTAAAGTCTGGTCAGTTGATGATAGTTTAAACACTGATGGTATCAAAAATGATTTCCAAATTATATTTGTGGTGGAATTTGTCACAGCAAGTGAACTGTGTCGATCTTTAGCTAATGGTTTAAAACAATTTTAGTTAGCACAAAGGTTAACAAAGTTATCTAACTATCCATTTATGGCATTTAGAAGGTGTTCATATCCAAGGTGACTTCCATTGTCCAAATACAAAGTCGGTTTTTCAGTAGCTTAATAGGATGCATTTGGCATCTAACGTTAATTAAAACTGATGGGCTCAGTGAGAAGGAAAGCAGAAGAGCGAAATTCAATTCAATTTAATTTGTATAGCGCTCTTTGCAACAGACAAAGTGCTTTACATATAACCGGCCCAAGTCAAGCCCAACAAGCAAGTCTGAGGTGACAAAAATTCTTAAGTGTTGTAATGAATAGTATATCTACTGCCATTATTACATTTTCCACCAATAAACTTGAAAGACGGCAAAAGCGCCAGACAAAAGTGCTGGCTACAATATCAAATAAGTACTCAAATTCACATTTTTCATTACATTTCTGGCTTTTCATAATGTTTAAAGTAAATAATGTTTACTATTATTTATTTTCACTCAGTTGGAAGTGCATATTTTATTTCTTTAGTGGAGTGAATAGAAAGTTATTTAACTGTTGTTTCTGTTTAGCAAATACAGCATGTGTGTAATATAATAATATTGTAATAATCTATAATTACTGGTCCTGCAAGTGGCCCAGTAACGACTCGGGATTCGAAAACGTCCCTAGGACTATTTTTATATCTTTACTTATTTAAAATGACTAACAATTCAGCTTGAACTAATCCTTGCTGTGTATTAAATGATCGTGCACCCGGTCACCCAGAGGAGGATGGGGTACCCTTCCAAGTCTGGTTCGTCTCAAGGTTTCTTTCTATTAGAGGGAGTTTTTCCTTGCCACTGTCGCCTCAGGCTTGCTTGTCAGGGGTTTAGGCTAGTTATATGTAAAGTGCTTTGTGACAATGACTGTTGTTAAGAGCACTATATAAATAAATTTGAATTGTATTGAACTGAATAATATAGTAATGACAGGTCATATAGCTGTTATAATGGCGATTTGTATATCTAAATGAATCTAAACCTATTAGTCTTAAACAAAATATAGTTTTGGTTTTTAACAGCTTCCTGGGTTTGGTTTTTTACTCATAAAGTAATGTTTTATCTGAATTTTTCTTTTTTCATAAACTACCTTATTTTAGAACTGCTGATTTCTGTAAGCATCCCCTAGCTTGCCTCAAGAACCCACAATGGCTGAAGACATCATGTGTCATGTCTGACACCTTCAGCATGATGCATCAGTGTAAAATCTTGGTTTCTGACCTGCACCAGCTCCTCCTCTGCATATTTGAGTCGGCTGAGTTCACACTCGGCTCCCTCGCGCAGTTCTCGCAGTCGGTGTGCTTCTTTCTTTGCACCGCTGATCTCATCTCGCATCTTCTGTTCCAGGTTCTGTTTTTCCACCGCCACTGTACGGTTCTCCTCCTGGGCCTTCTCGAGCCTACAGCAAAAACAGTAGGAACAGAGAAGTGTAACACTTCATTGTCACTTATGCTATTAGCCATGAGCACAGCGATTTCTCAACATACACAACTATGTCATTTAGAGCCGAGGGGAAGTAAATTTTAGAATACTACCAGTCAACAGTTTTTGTACTCCACAGGTCTTTTTATTTCACAAAATGCAGATTTTTAATATTGTTTAGCACTCGAAATGTTGAGTGAATAACTATAAATAAAAATATATAACATGACAATAAAATAACATGAAAACAGAATGTAATACCACTTATGATAGGCTGTGTGTGCGTGTGTGTGTGTTTACCTGCTCTGCAGTTCGATCAGGCTCTGTTCTGCACTCTGAAGACTCTCCAGGTCCTTCATCATGCGTGAGATGTGGACTTTGGAGGATTTGTTCTGCACATAGGCAAACCAGCAGCCCCCGACCCCAATTATGATGGACACCATCAGTACAAAGTCCTTCAGCCAGTTATGCTGCGGTCCTGCAGGCGGCACAAACAGTCTCTCATGATTCACTGTGGAACGTCATGTTGGCCCTACCATCAACCATGTTTTAATGGCTTAAGTATGAAGCTTAAACCATACGAACTTTAGGATCTGGTCAAACACAAATGCAAACTTACGTAACGGAGGGCCAAAGAGCACAGCATCCAGTGCCTTCAAGTTTAACTTCTGTTTATGTCGTTGATCTAATATCTTTAGTTGCGACGACATAAAAGACGGTTCATTAGCTGCTATTCTGTAGAGGAATGAGAAGAGAGAGTGTGAATCCAGTTACGAGGGTAGCAACAAAAAGTCTGTGAGAGAAAGTGATTATTTTCTTCTTTTCATCACTACACACGAAAAAAACGCCCAAGGATAGAAATGCTTTTCAAATTATTTTCCAATAGAAGGATTTTTCTCTCTTATCTTTCATATATATTTAGCTTATAAGACTGAAATGGGTGATCTCAAGTAATCTCATTGTAATTTTGAGAAAAGAGCATTTTAATTTCAGTGTGAGTGACTTAGTCATGTTTTAAGCTTGAGAATTCTGACATGCCTTATGTGGCTGGCTCATTGAGATTTTGCTTTCTCAAATTTAATAGCAGTACTCTGTCCAGTTGCAGCAAATGGAAATACCTAAACGGCGGGTGCATCATATGAAAATGACCTGCTAGGGATAGGCAGATAGACTCTAAAAATACTCCAGTGCTGGCATATTGCATCACCACTAATAAACTTATCAAATTATGAACATGCCTCATGTCACTTATGCTCTTGCATCTTTAAATGTGTCATCCAAACCAGTACTTGAGTCAGGTCATTTTTTATGACTGTGTTTGTCATGTTTAATCAGATTTCAACATTTTAGTGGACTATAAATTTGGCAAGCCACATTTAGTTTTAAATGCATATATAATAGAAATAAAAAAGAATAAAATGGCTTTAAAATGTTACTAAATATGGATTAATTGTTGACTAATGTAGTGCATTGATCTTGGTTGAAGTTAGTTGGAGTAGCTTCTTCTACAACGCTATTCCTTTAAAACACTTTATATTAGTAATATGGTCAGTGAAGATGGATGACAGTAACTGGTCAACACTGGTAATTGCTCAGTGATTGTTGAGCTTCTGTTATTCTGGGGGAAAAAAATGTGAGCTTACCTTAATGGAAGCTTAGATAGAAAGTACAAAATGGCTGATGGTGGATATGGACACTTATAAAACACACTTGAGGGGGGGAAAGGTGATCTAGCGTTATGACATCACTTCATGAGTCAGCGAGTGGTGTCTGAATGAGGAAACCCAATCTTGTAAACCTCTACACTCATCCCTTCACTCTCACGCACTCTCCCTGCACCTACCACAAGAGGGCAGTGCTGTCCTAGTAATAACCTGCTCTCTTCCCCTTCATCAGCTTGTAATTGATGTTTCTATTAGTGTGATGAGAATTTTCACATGCTACATTTATTTTTACATGTAAACTCAGGGGCCACTGGTGGTACTGCAGGTAGGTGAAGCTGGATTTGGATCTGCAACCTCTTGGTTCAAAGGCGAGCATTATTTTGTGGATAGATTTCAGACTACACCTAATGATTGGGCAAAGACCCACTATTTGAGATGAAAAATTGCAACCCCATAGGTTTTGCATAGGTATCTTTTATAAAGATGCCACCGATCTAATACGTGGATCGGTATCGGTGCAATAACGACTCAAACAGCTGGACCGGGTATCAGTGGCATTGGGCCGATCTATGGAGCCGATCTGTAAATGCACAATGGACGTGACACTGCGGTAAAGCTGGTTTATTGTTAGACATTCCTACATAATGATTTGACAATGAGCAGAACAAGCAACACAACACACTACAAAGCAAATCACGCGATTATACAGTTTCATTTCCTTAACAACACCAGCTCTCTCGCAATCACAAAATTACAGAAACTGTGTTAAAACGAATAATTTTTGAATGAATGCTATTTTAATAATAATAATAATAAATAATTCAGCATATACAAATGGGAGTGTAGTTATTACATTGTTTTAATTAAGAAAACAGTATTTAAGTCGAGAATTTCTTTAAGCATAACTGAATAATCTCAGTCACATATTCAGACATTTTTTAAAGCATTATTTTCTGTTTTCTGTTTAAAAAAGACTCATAGACTATATCGGATTTGTATTGTATGGGCAGATATCCAAATTTATATTAGTATCGGTATTGGACATAAAAAAAGTGGTATTATGCCATGTTTAATCTTTTGTAGCAGGCAAGTTTTATCATCATTACTAAGGCAGCCGATAGGGACAGGTTCAGGAACAGGCATAATAAATATAGTGTGTGTGTGTGTGTGTTTACCGAGGTAGCGTATTGCCATCAACTCTAAACTCTCTGAAGTTTGTTTCATACTGTGGTAGCTCGACCGATTCTTTCAGCCACTGTATTGCGTCATCCAGAGTCCAGTTATGAACTGAGAGAGAGAGAGTAAAAGAGAATTACATACTTGTGCACGTTTGTCTTACATAAGCATAGTGAAACAAATGATTGATTTTCATCATTAAGTAGACCAGCGAAGGGACTAGAACTATCAAACACACATACTGTCTTCATTGTTTGAGCTCGTAGTCAGACACAAGAGTAAAATCTAGTGTCTTCTCATGCTGCATAACATTACACAGGAAAATAACATCACCCTGATTAGTCATCCATTAGGCTGCATGTGTTTGTTGTTATGAGCCCTGTGTGTATGAGTCTCATTCTATTCAGGTTTCATGCAATAACAGTGCATACACAATATGACCCGCTGTCTGTGATTTTTTATACCACAATCATACCATGTAATGTGCATGGCATCAAGCAATGGCTTGCTCTTTTGTGCCTGTTTGTCTTAATCTCTCATGAAAGAAAAACAAATATTAGCATCTCAATCAATATCCATAACGTCCCCACATCCGCCCCTCTCTCTTTTTCTTTCTCTGCTTTATTTTCATTCCAGCTCATCCTATTTCCCCACTTTTGGATGACCCTTTGATGGCACTGTAGAGATGCACGATTTCTCTTTGCATCAGACTTTGACACAAACCGATCCTTCTAATACTTGGGTTATACTTATGAGCAAAAGTATGTCAAAGCATATCTTTATGTTCCGTGTTCATGGACGCAATATATATGTAAAACACTAAACCTGTCCCGTCCCCTAAGCATAACTGTGTAAACATGCCTGAGAATTCTTCTGATGTTTGCTATCAGTACAATATTTAGACACAAAATTATTTACCTTTGTGGATATGAAGAATGTGTGTGAAATTCTCATGAGAGTAGGGGTGGGCGATATGGAAAAAATCGTATCTCGATATGTTTTATTCATATCAGACGATATTGATATATATCACGATGTAAGTCAAATCACTGTCAAACCACCTTTTTATTTGTAACTGAGATGTGAAGAGTGAAGACATCATAACATTCATTTCAGTTTAATATTATTTACTTTGTCAGAAGTTGAACATTGATTCTTTTTGTTATCAAGTATTCTAACTATTTGATTAATCAAGTAATCGGATAAAATATTTTTTAAAGAACAGAAAAAAGACTACCTTTGTTTTTAAGCTTATTCTAGTGTGTGAGCAAAAGTTAGCCATACATGCTTTATGTTGTGTTCAGGATGTCCTGCACTACTCAAATTTGTCATAGTTTAATGTGTAAATGTTGACACAGTTATGAAATCAGCACATTTCTGATGAAAACTAACTTGTGCCTATAGAAATGTTAAGGTTTTTTTTTTTAGCTTTATGTAAAATAAAAGTGTAGACATAATTACTAGGAATAGTAGGAATAGTAGGAACATTGTTTGTTCTATTGCAGAGTTCCAGAGTTTTAACTATGCATTCTATGGCTTAACATTCTAACACTTCTTTGATATCCATCAGAATATAGATTTTTTTCTCATTTGATAAATAAATGTTCTACATTTCTTCTTTCCTTTTGATTAAAAAACAACATCATTAAATTGAAAAAAAAAAAAAAAATCTAATAAATTGGAAATGAAGAAACACTGAAGTTTTGGGTCATTTTGAACCAATTTGGTCTATAAAATGAGCTGGAAAATCTATGGGAAAATCTGAATAAACGGCTGTACTGTGAGTAGAACGCTGGTTGTTGTGGTTATTTATCAACTAAAATATGCGTTGTGTCTAATAAAGGGGACGTTTTGAGTGAACTGGAGTGAGTAATGGCGCTCACGCAGGAGCTCATAAATACAGCGTGTTTACATCGCGAAAAATATCATTTATGCGCTTTTACGCATTTACTTTAGTTTTAGTGCACGGAACATCTCACAAATACTTTTACATACAGAGGGATCAGGTCTTGTCTTGATCGCGCCACTGAAAACGTTGTGCGTCATTAATAAGCGTCCATGTGAAACACAAGTGGCGCATGCTCTAGCGAGTGAAAGGAATTAAACGAAGTATTCGAATAATCGTTTCAGCTCTAGTGTGACCGGTCTTTGTATGAACATGCTTTCGACACAGTGTGCAGAGTACCGCTACTCTGCTTCGTATCAGACTTTAAGTAGACAAAATATTTCCAATATTTCCATTTCTTCAGACCCTTTTTTTCCAACAGTGTTCTCATCCTTTGGGCCTTGCACAGTGTCCATTGAGGTGTCTTTCTATAACGGTATTGCTTATCGTCATTTTTTTCTGTTTTATCTCGCTCGCTCTCCTGACATATTGTTGTGCACGGCTGCTGTAGCCCACAGCTGTAGCATGTGACAAGACACGCTTACTTAACTGACATGAGCTGGAACTCTCTGGCAACCACATGATTGGTTCGGCTGCTCTGTCCATCAACCTAACTGACGTGAGCGGTAACCACGCGATTGGTTCAGCACGGCGCTGTTTTCATTTACGTTGGCTTCTCTGGAAATCAAAAGGTGGACGAAATGAGTGCTATCGACATTATATCGACTATATCTATTTTTTTCTATTTCGCGATAATTATCTTTATCGTTTTATCGCCCAGCACTACATGAGAGTGTGCTTATCTGCACTGATTTCATACAAGGGCCTTGGAACACGTTGCTTACCTTCAGATGTCTTCCAGCCCTTCCACAGCTCCTCTACAGTGATGTGCTGATCCTCTCTGTGCAGGTTGCTGTGTTTGTTTGTATGCTGCTGCTTCATGTCCTCTATAATAAACTGTAAACACACAAAAGTACAGTTTATTCATATATTCACTCACCAATCATAGTGTATCTGCATCGAGCCTGTTCTCAGTTACACAAATCCCCCCATTTTTCTTTCATGACTTCATGCATGTCTGAACATCAGTGTCACCATTGCTCCCGCGATCCACTGGTTGGCTACTGGATGTCAACATGTCTCGTCTTCTCTGTAAACGAATCCAAAAATCCATAACTGACTAATTACGTTGTTGGTGAAACTGCCACCTGCCCAAACCTAAAGGCGAATCTACAGTGTGGTGTCTGAAGTGGGATCCCAAATTTGGATAAATCTGGATCAATTCTTGTGCCTTAATTTAACACTGTACACTGATAAAAACTCGTTATATACTGTTGGTCTGAGGTCTTATTACATTTGAGAAATTCTGTTTAGTTTTATCTAGGCTTGTATTTTTAATTTATTTTACCAATCCTTTTATCATTATTTTCTTTTTCTATATTTGCCACACTTTTAATCTACTTCAGTTTATATATACTGTATACAGTATATACTGTGTATACATATATATATATATGTATATATATATATATACATACATATATATATATATATATATATATATATATATATATATATATATATATATATATATATATATATATGTGTGTGTGTGTGTGTGTGTGTGTGTGTGTATGTATATATACACATACATACATTTATATATATATATATATATATATATATATATATATATATATATATATATATATATATATATATATATATATATATATATATATATAAATATATAAATAAATCTCTTGATGAAGTTAGCGCTCACAGGAAGACCTTGCAAACATCAACCGTCAAGGTAAGGTTTATTAAATCTCTTTAGTATACACACACATTTTATAGAAATGTGGTTTGATATAATTTGATAGATCCTCCACATCCATAGTTTCTGTAATTCTGTGATTTTTTTTGAAATTTGGATTTTTAGACTTTGTTCTCCTGAATTTTCGACTTTATTCTCATAACATTTAAACTTTATTCTACTAGTAAGCTTTAGAGCTTTATTCGTATTTGAGTTTTTCATATTATTTCGACTTTATTCTCGTATTCTGACTTTATTCTCAAAACAAACTTTTCGACTTTATTCTGCGTAGTTCGAGGTTTATTCACCGAAATATTACAGAGTTTAATCTAATAATCTTAGATTTTTTTTTAAGAGTGGCACTAAAACGCCGTAAATGATTTACCTTCTGTATTGCTAATTTTTATTATTGGATAAATAGGCAACAATAGTTTTATAAAATAATTACAATATAAAATGCAATCAACAGATCCTATACACTTGCAAGAGTGAATAGATTAACAGCGATATTTTTCAATGTATCAATACTAGACCATTGTATTAATATATACATACATATATATATATATATATATATATATATATATATATATATATATATATATATATATATATATATATATATATATATATAGATGATCAATAAGGGTCTGGCTGCAGATTTGCACTTTGCACTCTCAGACTTGCCTCAACGCGACTCAGATACCTGCACTTCCATGAAAGTGTATAATTGGGATCCTGTTGGATTAAGATTTTATATTTGTATATTTTATAAAACTATTGTCCAGTTTATCCAATAATAAAATTGTTAATACGGTAGTTTGTAAAATTACAGCGGCGTTTAATTACCACCTTTAAAAAATCTAAGATTACGAGATTAAATTTCCGTAATATTTCGAGAATAAACTGGCGAAACTAGAGATAAAATCCGAAAACTACGAATACGGTGAAATATTCTGGCGAATAAAATTGAAATATTCGAAAAACTTCGAAATATTACGAATAAAGTCGAGAAATCTTATGAATAAGTCGAAATGTTCACGAGAATAAAATTTGAAAATCTTATGAGAATAAATCGAAAATGAAATTTAAAAAAAAATCACAGAAATTCGCGAAAGCGATGGATGTGGAGAATCTATCAAATTATCAAACTACATTTACAAATGTGTGTAGCCATACTAAAAAGTTTAATAAACCTTACCTTGTGATTTGATGTTTTAAAGAGTCTTCCGTGGCGCTAACTCACTGCGTACATGAACCCGGCGATGTATACAGAACATATCTCTTAATACTCGTAAAAATTCGACTTTATTTTACGTAATGTTGACTTTATTTCTCCAAAATACTTTCGATTTTAATCTCGTATTACTCGAGTTTATTCTCGGAAATATTTCGACTTTTTTCTCATAACATTTACGACTTTATAGACCGACTTTATTCTTATAACATTTTGACTTCAATCTCAAAGACTTACTTTAGTCATTATTAGGGTAGCACACATATTCTCAGATACGTAGAAGCTGAAATTCAAATGAGCCATTTTAGTCTGAATTAATCTAGATTAATTCCAAGATTACAGTGAGATTATTAGATTAAAAAAAATATCTATGCCCACCACTAATATATATATATATATATATATATATATATATATATATATATATATATATATATATATATATATATATATATATATATATAATCTTCTAATGTACGTCGCTTATTGGCCGTTTGAAGATATGTAACAAATAGGCGCGGTATCCAACTAATGGCAGTGTTCTGAAATTTTCCTACATGAAATGTCCTACCCGGTCTCCTTTAAGCGCCGGTCTGTAGTAAGTTTGGAGATCATTGCATTTCCTTACGTTCCGCAGGGAACTTGTCGGGCTGAAATTCGGACTGAGTGCAGGCCAGTGCTGAGTGGCATCACTGCTTGTGGGATCAATGAAACTGACTACATACCTGTTTTCATACTTCACAGTAATACGTATACTATACTTCTATCTACGTACTATTTATATTAAATAATTTCATTAATTCACAAATATTCATCATTTATTATTTTGTAACGTAAATACGATACCATACCGTATTTAAATATGATCCAACAACGCTGTTTCTCTTTTAGCATAGACGTCGAATAATTGTTTTGAATAATGCAAGGCTATTGGAAGATATACGATATATATATATATATATATATATATATATATATATATATATATATATATATATATATATATATATATATATATATATATATATATATATATATATATATATATATATATATATATATATATATATATATATATATATATATATATATATATATACATACATATATATACATACATACATATATATATTTATATATATATATATATATATATATATACACACACACATATATATATATATATATATATATATATATATACACATATATATATATACAAACACTTGTCTTTCCTGTCCTTGTTCAGCTGTCCATTTGTTCGAATGTGCTGCGTCAGTGTTTGTCTAAATTTAAGCCTTGTCTCTTTCTCCATATAGAACTGCTGTTTGTCTGTCTGTGCCCTGGTTGTGCCTTGATGTTTGTTGCTGTTTTTGAGGTTTAGGGCAGAGTTCGGTGGTTTCTACCTCTCTATTTTTGTGAAATAAAGCTTCATGAAACATTGTGCTTGCATCCTGATTCTTGTCATGCCATCCACACATCAGCCTGACAATCAGACAGAGAAGCTCATTAGCACGCACCACATTTTTACATCCATAAATGGTACGCCATAAAACTGTAGAACGGCCCTGATAATGCAGAAGGCCGACTGTCATATAAGGCTAACAGTGTTAAGATACAGTAGAAGGATGTAAATTAATCTCATAAACTGTGGGCAGAAAACTGCAACCATTTGCTTAAAAGAACTAAACGGCTGTACAAAACCAACACACGCACACACACATGTTCCTGGATTAACTGCATGTGAAGTGAAGTGAAGTTGGGTTCAGGTGAATATTAATGGCTGGCCAAAAAGTCCATTCGGTTTTTGTCAACACAAAACTTCAAGCAGTCTAAGAACTAGCTAACTTCAGTCTGTTTCATTTGAGTGCGTTCTCATTAAATTCTTGACACTTCAACATAGTTCAGCACATAATTTTGACGAAACCAGATATATTTTGTGTTTTGGCTCACCCTGAAAATGGGAAACCAAAATGAACATTTTCGACACCTCATGTTTTTTTATTTAAAAAAAGGCAAGAAAGCGGCTGAAACTTGCAGAAAGATATGCGCTGTGTGTGGAGAGGATGTGGTTATAGAACGTTTGTGCCAGAGGCGGTTTTCAAGTTTTCGTTCAGGAAATTTTTTGGTTCAAGACACATCTCGTCCTGGCCAGCCAACTGAGATTACTAGCGACCAAATGAAGGAGTTTGTTGACACCAATCGCCATTATACAGCCAGAGAGATCATCAGAATATCCAAATCGAGTGTTGAAAACCATCTGCATCAGCTTGGCTACGTGAGCAGGGTCCATTATTGAGTTCCACATCAACAAAGAGAATGGTGACAAGGTAGGACTACACCTGAAGATGGTTACGCTTTCAAGTTTGTGGGACAGATAGTGTGTTGTCTTTTACTAGGTTCTTCCCATGAACAGGACCATCAATTCGGATGTGTACTGTGACCAGCTGGACAAATTAAACACAACGATCCACCAGAAGCATCCAGAACTGGCTAACTGTAAGGACATTGTCTTACATCATGACAATGCCAGAGCGCACACTTCTTTGCAGACATAGCAAAAGTTACTGGGCTGGGTAGTTTAGCTACACCATCCGTATTCGGCTGATCTTGCACTTTCGGATTTCCACCTGTTTCGCTCTCTTCAAAGTTCTCTGAATGGACAGACCTTCACCTTTGAAGAAGATGTAAAAATTCACCTAGAAACATTTTTCACCAGTAAAGACGGAAAATTATTTGAGTAGTGAATTATGAATCTGCCCACGAGATGGCAAAAGATATTGGAACAAAATGATAATAGCATTGATGCAATAAAGCGCTATGTGTTTAAACATATCTTGTGTAGATGAAAATAATCAGATAATAACCTCTTGAACTAATGTTGCGTGTTAAAGATTACTTTGCATTCTAAGGTAAATAGAGTTCTGTGCACAAATTAATTACACAAATTTAGAACTTAATGCTGATTTTCTAATGAGATATTTATTTAGGGTATGTAAGTTTACTTAGAAATGTGAATTACTGCCACACAGACAGACAGATACAGACACCCACACACAAACGCACACCCACACATAGGAATTTGCTGTGGTATGAAAGATGACACCTAGACTCACTGGCAATGCAGTGCAGAAAATTCTTCAATCTCCCGTGAGGCCACTTCTTATAGTTAACTTTAGTGTGCAAGGAACCTTCCATTAAATATAAGCATGTACACAGTCACTCACACACACACGCAAACATATACACACGTCTCTCTCTTGTCTCTCTTGTTGGGCTCACTTAAGGAAGTTTTGGTTGAATACAACACAACTCCCTAAGCACTCCCAGGCTCTCTGTTTCACATCCACACACACACTCACAAACCTGGACAACTATCTTTGTGAGGACATTCCACAGACTTACATAATGACTAGATGTATATAATTCTACAGCTAACTCTAACTCTAACCTCAGTAACCAAATGCACATCTTTTACCTCTTTTAGTTTCTCAAATAAAACAAGCACATTTTCTGCAAAGTCATTTTTCCTCATGGGACCTCTCAAATGTCCCCACAAAGCCATAAAAACATGGTACACACACACACACACACACACACACACACACATACTGGTATGTAAGGGTGGCGGAAGAGGGTCCTGTAAAGCGACTTGTTGGCAAGGTCACTCCTTCAGCTAAGTACTGCACCTGCTATGCCCAGCAACTATCCACAGCAACACACAAATCCTCCCATATGTATATATCTCTCCCTCTCTTCCTTTCTCTTCCCCACTCTTTCTTATAACACACTAGTGGATCAAAAAGCTATAAAACAATATAACCATGCTGTTGTTAAATGCTATGCTAATCAATACAACTAATAGGGTTCTGTGTAAGTTTAACAGCATTTACTGAAGGCATTGTCTTGTTCTACATTGCATATAAGTTAAAAGCACTTTTTCGAATTGATAATATAATAAAATCAAAAATGTAAGGCAAATACTGTACTTTTCACTTCATGCACATTTCTATAAAGGTTCTTGTTACTCATTACTTTCAAATCTGTGGATAAAATGGGTGTTATTCCCACTTTTCTAAAACATTATTGGTTTTATCGCAGGTGACAGTCTATCGGTAAACAGTAGGGTTACGTCACGCCTGTAGACTATAACTATAAAACCAGGTTCAGACAGTAGCACTGCTGTTTTCTGTCTTGCTTAAAACATTGTTGCTGTTGGAAAGTCATAAAACTAGAGGTTCAGACCTGTGTTTTAAGCAGGTTGGAATGTAAAAAAAATTTTCTGAGCAGGCTGCATTTACAGCTATTGCACTGTCCTCGTGATTAACATACAGATATATGCAGAGATGGGAAGTAAGAAAATACAAATACTTTGTTACTGTACTTAAGTAGAATTTTCGGGTACTGTACTTGGCTTTATTTTTGTGCCAACTTTTAACTTTTACTACGTACCTTTTTAGCATGAATATCAGTACTTTCTACTCCTTACATTTTCAACCAGTCCTGGATTCGAATCTGCGACATTCTGATCACGGGGCAAACACCCTACCGTTACGCCACCAACTGCCCCTTTGCGAAAGCTCACCTGGACAAAGACAAAAGCTTTTGACCATCAATTTTCAGATGAGACAAAATGGAATGGTTTGGCACAGGTGTGTAGAAAGGAGAAGCATTCAAACTTTAAATCACCATTCCCACAGTCAAGCATGACGGTGGTGGCAATGTAACGCTTTGGTGTTCTTTTTCAGTCAATGGGCAAGAAAAAAGGACTATATTAAGATTATGAACGAAAACATAAGGTAGTCTGCAGAAAAACTGGAAGAAAAACAGGAAATTGGCAGCGTAAAAGTTAGGGAGTTTGTCCCATGATCGGGAGGTTGCTGGTTAGAATCCCGGACAGGTAAAGATACCACTGAGGTACTCATGAGCAAGGTCCTGTCCCCAAGCGCTGCTCCCCCGGCGCTGCCCATGTCAGCTGTCCTCACAGATGGCTCAAATGCATATATCATTTCCAGGGAGCTGGAAAGTTAAGGGAACTTATTGGTCAAATAAAAGTTCACTACAAATCAAAATCTGGCAGGAGATACTCCCTCACACAGACACTCATGACATACACAAGCACAGTCACCCTCACATAAATGCTCACCAACATCATCCCATCAAAACATTCACACACCCACACAAACAAAACCCCATATAAAAACACAAGACACACAACCACACACCAACACAGCCCCCCCTTTACACACACACACACAAATACAGATGCCTTCAGGTATGTAATTACTGGGCAAGAAAACAACACGTCAGCTTCCTTCTTCCCGCTTCCCTTTCAGCACGGCCCAAACAAACACAGTAGCGTGAAGCACTCAGAACGGCCACCTGACCTCCACACTTTCGTTGACCTCGATCCCTCCATCGTTGTCATCGTCCAGCTGCTTGTGGATGTGCCGTAGGGCCTCCAGGCTGAAGCGATCCGCCTCGCTCATGCATGGTGGGATGACCGTCAGACATGGGTCTGAAAGCAACGGGACAGCACAGGTCACAATTCAAGCAAGAGGCAGGACAGTGATAGTGTTAAATTCATTACCAAACTGTAATTTATTTGCCACATGCATTCCTGGGTAATTCTAAAGAAAGTTGTGTTTATGTTTGTTGGAGTGTGTGTATTTTGGCCTCTGCAGGGATGAGAAAGTCTCAAAACAAAAAGCAAAAAAAATGGGGGATATTTAAAAAACTGACGGGTAAAAGTGCAGGTTTAGTGTTATACAATTGCAGTGTTTCCCCTAGGTTTATAGCTTTGAGGGGGCGAAGGTAGGCTTAGAGTTAGGAGTAGGCTTAGATGGACACCAACACAAACACAATCATGGTGTTCTTTTTATGACAATTATTCACAACGTGTTCAGTTTTTTTCACGGTATTGAATCTTTACAGAGCCTCTTCTTATGGGAAGTTACAGAAGTTCTTGTCATATTTTCTCGAATATTCCGCAAGCAGAGGAGAATTGTAAACACATGACCATGGAGAGACAGAAATGACATGCCATGGTATAAATAAGATAAATAACATAAGGCTATTTAGTTTGTTTAATAAAAGGACAAGGTATGACTTCTGTTGTGATCTGGCGCTATATAGAAAATCAAATTAACCTGAACTTCAAGAGGGGGCAGGGGGTAGCCATTGGGGTAGGGGGGCGCCCCTGCAATATAATGGTAGGGGAAACACTGAATTGGGTTTAAGGTTCAGTGTTGAGGTTAGGGTTCTCCAGTGTTATCTGTCTGATCTTCACACACATTTTGCTTGCAGACTGTTGACACTGCTTAGATGTGCAACCCTCTAACTGAAAACTGTCTGGTCTTACAAAAAACTGGAGAATGTGAAAGAGAATCCCACAAAGTAATGCAACATACTGTACACTCCAATAACAAAAAGGGAAAAAGAGACAGAGGAAGTAATTTAAAAAAGAGAAAAGCAAAAAAGCAACAATCAAGAAGTGAACTGGACAACTCACAGCATCCTTAGAAAACTGCAAGTCAGTGCGGCCTACGTAAATGAATTTTTTGTTTAGTGCCTTGCATGTGTTCCCCTCTGCTTACATAACAGCAATTTGCATAGAAGAAGAACCCTTTCCACACTCATTTCCATCTGTCAGAGTTTACATAACAATCAATGGACTAAAACTTTGTTTAGAACCCAACACAACACGCCCGTATAGCCAACACTGTGCGTAAGTGCAAGTCAGCAATTTTAAGTTACAACTTGTTCATGTGACACTCATAAACTGATTTACCAGAGCAGTGCTAAATATTTAGAAAGGATTAATTATAAAGATGCTTAATTACAGTTTCTGTCAATTGTTTAAGCACAAGTTTGACAACAGGGCTCAATACTTCAAATCATAAAACACTAGGGTTGTTGAAATTATTTACATAATCGTTGCATCGCGATTCAGACATGGCCAATTCTGCAGTGGCAGACCATAATATATTATATCGGGGATTTCAACCGGTCGTCCCTTGCGGCACTGCAGGTGGTCCATGACATGCAATCCAGATTCACTACTGAAATCACTTTTTAAAATGGTTTTTCAATTTATTTATTTTTCAAAACATTTCCAGATGATCTGGGCATTGCCTGCTGATTTTTCTGACTATGGCATAAGAATTCTAGTTAAAAGGAAAATGCATGCCCAATCTGAGTGCAATGTAACATAGGAAAAATGGATGGGATGTACTGTGATGCATCAAGATGTCGTATCAAATTGAAGAGTTGACCTGATCATTGTAATCGAATCGAATCGTGAGACCAGAGAAGGTTCACACTTCTACTAAACACAATTCACAAAATCACACACCCAAATAGCCAAATACTTCACATATCCTGAAAAATGAAGCTAAGCATGCAAAACTATATAAACACTTATCATGATCAAACTTTGGCCCCAAATACTAAACACTTCATTCACATCCCTACTTTTTGATTTAACCAAATACACACTGCCATAATTGCTGATTCTTGTTCCTCACTGAACATTTGATGTCTTCCACCACGTTAGACTCGTCTTTTAATTCTTTGATAAAACAATAACGTAGATATTTGTCTCCTTTTTGTTTCTAAAGGGAATTTTGTAAGATTCTAGGACAGTTATGTGTGTAGAACGCACGTGCCATAGCAGTAACATTTACAGTATATTTCATATGAATTTGGCATTGCATATACAGAGTGTGTCGTATATTGAGTACATACCCATTCTGAAGGCAGTAAGTTCAAATGACAGAGGCAACAATAAAACAACTCAAGTTGGGTGGTAGCCTCTGTCCAGCCTTCCTCATTGTCAACCCATCATTTACAGTCATTTCTGGAAACAGTGTCTCTTCTTGGAAAATCCTAAAACACATTTCTCAAAACTATACACACTTTCAAAATGGACAATGTTGCAATCAAAATGCGCCACTCACTTCTAAATGGCTTTTTTTTTTCAATTACTTAAGCAAAATTTTGAAAATTGGGCCCATATTTTCAAAACACTTCACACAATTAGCACAACACTACACCCAAGTAGCAGAACATCTCAGATCTTTTGCAAAATGAAACACTATTGTAAAAACTCTACATTGTTTTATAAAAACACTGTTCTCTTGTCATATTGTACACATGAGTATTATTAGCTAACTCATTTGGAATAAGATAGACACTACTGCATTTATCCTAAAACACTTTAAGCATTTCCTAACCAAAAAAGTACACAAAGTATGTTCACCAAACACCACATTAGAGCAAATCTGTATATCTTTATTTCCTGCAACCACTACAGACATGCAAAAAGAGGGGGGTAAAAAAACTACATATCTCTCTGTCTAGCTGCATCTGGCCACAGAGTGTCATCAACATCACAGGCTATGTTGTCATAGGAAAGACATCGTGAAAAAAATCTTCTACAGTGTCGGATCCATCCTTGAATGGAGACATCAATCAATGCATCCTCTATAGCTTGAATGAGAGGTGCATGAACTTATGGCTGTAGATCATAAACCTTCCACCGCCATGAAGAAAAACCTCTTCTATTGGGTTTAGGAAGGGTGAGTACGGTGGAAGATAAAGACGTAAATTGTGGATGATCATGAAACCAATTTTGGACCAGAGGAGATTGGTGGAATGATGCTTTATCCCAGGTGACAATGTATTGCATCTCAATTTGATTTGAGCACTAACAATATTATTGAGTTGGTCTAAAAATGCCAGAATGAGAGCTGTATTGTAAGGACCTAAGGTGGCATGGTGGTGGAGGACTCTCATGTCCTCCAAGTCTGTTGAGGACAGGTTACAGTTTTTTTCAACTGCTTAAGCACAATTTTGAAAAATGGGCCCATATTTTCAAAACACTTCACACAATTAGCACAACACTACACCCAAGTAGCAGAACATCTCAGATCTTTTGCAAAATGAAACACTATTGGAAAAACTTAACATTTTATAAAAACACTGTTTTGTTGTCATATTGAACACACACAAGTATTATTAGCTAACTCATTTTGAACAAGACAGACACTACTGCATTTATCCTAAAACACTTTTAGCATTTCCTAACAAAACATTACACCAAATATGTTCACCAAACACCACATTAGATCAAATCTGTTTATCTTTATTTCCTGCAACCACTACAAACATGCAAAAAGGGGGGTAAAAAAAACTAAACATCTCTCTGTCTAGAAGCATCTGGCCACAGAGCTTCATCAACATCACAGGCTATGTTGTCATATGCAAGACACTGTGGAAAAAATCTTCTACAGTGTCAGATCCATCCTAGAATAGAGACAACATCAATCTGATTACATGCATCCTCTATAGCTTGAATGAGAGGTGCATGAACATATGGCTGTAGATCATAAACCTTCCACCGCCATGCAGAAAAAAACTCTTCTCCTGTGTTTAGGAAGGGAGAGTACGGGGGAAGATAAAGACGTGTAAATTATGGATGATCATAAAACCAATTTTGGACCAGAGGACTCTTATGTCCTCCATGTTTGTTGATGGCAGGTTAACTCACCTGTTCCTTTTTATCGTGCCTAAACCTGATTGGTGTGTCTATAATTAAGCACCTAAGTGTTTGTTCACCCGGTGGTTGTGTTTAACCAATTGGTTCATGAGTGTGGTTATTTGAAAGCCAGTGCTTTAAAATGGACAGTGTGTTTAGTGATTTGCAAATCACTCTGTGTTGAGTTTTGCAAGAAGTGTGAAGCTGACAATGTGCTTAGTGTTGTGCAAATCTGGGCCAATGTTTTGCTAACTGAGTGTAAAGTTATGCCAAATGTGGGAGACTTTTTCTTGTAGTGTTTTAGCAATCAAAAAAACTGTAATAATAAAGCGCTACCGCATTAAATAGTATGGTAGGTAAGGCACTCTTATCACACTTTTCTATGCGGTAGTATGCATCTCATCAGCTTCTTGCTCATTTTTGTTTGCCCAAAAATCTTAGATGCCAGCCCCACCCCAGTAGTCCATCTTACCAGTAATGGGCAATACGTAAAATTTCTTAATTTCACATTAACTCACTAATACTTGCACCGCAAATCGATGTCATGTTTAGTTATTTGTTCTTATACAATAAATAATTGGACTTCACACGTATGAGAAGTGTGTTTGTTTCTGAAATCGTGTGGATATTCACTTCTCTCTCTGCACGCTCGCTTTCCTCCGCTTCGGCTACAAAATGCTCTGAGAGTTTTCTGCATTGGTGGAGGAGTGAGCTGTCTGCTTTGAGAGGGAAGAGAAGTGAAATGCAAAATTGAAGTGCATGCTGTCTGTTTAACATTAACGTGAGAATTTGTACTAGATATTCATGATATAGTCATTTACTATATCGCACATGTAACAAGCCAGTGTATAAAAATAAGTGTTCAAGCAACCAACAAAACCAGTACGACATGGTCTTCTTTGAGTGAGTGATTATTTGTCATTGTGAACACAGCACAGCGAAATATGACCTCAGCATTTGACCCATCCAAGGAGCAGTAGGAAGGTAACATGGACAGCGCATACCTGGGGGACGGTACCTTACTCATGAGTACCTCAGTGATGCCATTACTGGTCCTGGAATTTGAACTGGCGACCTTCTGATAACGGGGTGAACACCATAACCGTTATGCTATCAGCTGGCCCAAAGTCTTTGTTGTCCTTCTCCAGCTCTGCCCCTACCTCTCACTCTTCCTCCATCTCTCACTCGCACTCACTTTTTTTTCCAACCTCTTCCTCATTCTGGGGCTTCCATTGTTATTGAACAATTGTTGTAAATCTGGGGTCTATATGGTCTTCAAATTCTGATTGTTAACTAAATAGTAATTAGGTACTTGGTCAAGTGTGACTGACCGATCAGCTCATTGGTGTGGTTGTGGTGGCTGTGTTTAGGAACGGCAAAAAAGTGACTTTGCGTCAGATTCCTGTGTCTTACTTACAGACATGTGTGTAATAGGATTCATAAGGTGTGGTGTTCAATTGCAAATTGCATGCAGAAGTAGATTGTGTTTTCTGCTGTTTTCTGCTTGCTCTGCGATGGAACATTCTGAGAGACCCACAAAACAGGAAGTGACACGCATGGGAAGCAACGTCAAACCAAAACCAACAAGCCAAAGACAGAGAGAGGAAAAATGGGTGTGCTAAAATTAGAATAGGGACTGCTATTAATAGTAATGTACTGCTGGCTGTCAGGATGTAGTTTGTCTAAAAACTAAACAATAGCTCCACATGTGTGAAAAATTCAGCTGACCAAGTCTACTTAACAGCTTTTTATAGAAAATAAATTACTATTAACAGTGCTCTTACAAAGCTGAATTTATGACACAGTTATCCAAAATTATTTATTAAGACAATTAAGAAAGAGAAACTGGAGGAAATAAAAGATAGAATGAACGGTTTAAAGTTCATTTTAAAACTTGAAATATCTCTCATATTATCTGAATTTTAATTACTGTGTGTAGACTGTAACATGCTGTAACATGTGCAAAATCTGTCAAAAATTTGGATTTTATAAACACCAAGCTCAGCTGAAACTCTCCTCTCCTCCTTCTCAGAGCTTCACCCTGCACTTGTGTCTGAGTGTGGTGTGAGTGACAACACAAATTTAGTGTTGACTGACTACTACTCATGTGGCATATAGTCAATCAGAGACTGTTGTGGGCGGGACACTGAATGAAGAGTTGAGAACAAACGGCACAGAGAGAAGAGACGGCAGTGGAGCCACAGTAGCACACCTTGTAATTACTTATTATCAATGATGGTCAAAATTACCGATAACATTACATTTGAACTGTTTTTAATAACACACACACTGAACTCCACCTGGATGACACCTTTAAGACATTGTCCCTTAGTCGAGAAAACAGCACACTGCCTTGCTCTATGCACAATGCATGCATAACATGTAGTTACAGTCTATGTTTTGGGCAGTGGGCGCTATATTTCTCTATATATTTGCATTACTTTAAGCTGAAAGTGAGTCATTTTTTGTCACTGTGAACACAGCACAGCACACAGTGCTGAACTCTAAATCTGACCTATCCTTGAAGGAGTAGTGGGCAGTGGGCATGTGCAGCACCCGGGGAGCAGTGCTTGGGGACAATACCTTGAAAGTGAGTGATTATTTGTTATTGTGAACACAGCACAGCACACAGTGCACCACAACGAAATGTGACCTCTGCGAAGGAAAAGTGGACAGCTAACAAGGGCAGCACCTGGAAACAGTGCTTGAGGACGGTACCTTGCTCATGAGTACCTCAGTGGTAACTTTACCGGTGCGGGATTCGAACTGGCGACCTTCTCATCATGGGGCGAAGACCCAACCGTTACGTCACCATCTGCCCCCATAGATATTGTTTCCGTTAATTTGTATTCATATATAGTGAATTGTGTTTTACATAATGAATTTGTTCCTGCAATAGACACAAATTTTTCCGGCTGGAATTTAGCAGCCCATGGAGCTAAGCTAATTACCATCACCCACAGTGCAGTACTGTGGATGCTTACAAACAGTGACACTTGGGATCTTGAAAACCAAGAGGTACTTTGTAACACTTGACATACTTACTGCCCTCAACACCGCAAGTCAAACACAGATAAGCTGGCGAGGTGCAGCTTACCTCACAATCACTCACCCATATGTAAATGCTAAATTATTTATTATTTAAATGACATCTCAAAAAATATTCGTTTAAACACAGTTTAATTTTGTAATTTTGTGACGGTCCCAAATCCTGTGGCGTTAAAACCATCAGGAACACAGAGACTGTGAATGAGAGATGGTGTTGTTAAGGAAATTAACCAGTATAATTGCGTGATTTGCCTTTGGAGTTGTAGTGTGTTGCGTTGCTTGTTCTGCTCATTGTCATATCACAATGTAAGAACTAGCACGAGTGTCAAACAATAAACCAGCTTTACCTCAGTTCCACTTCCCATGCATAATCAATTGAGCGAGTGTGCATTTACAGATCAGCTCCATAGATCGGCCCAATGCCACGATACCCGATTTAGCTATTTGAGTCGTTGTCCGACCGATATCCAATCCACGTATCGTGCCATCTCTAGTATTTACAGATAGCTTTCAAAATGAAACTTTAATTTCAGAGAAGCTAAGGTCAGAGAAGCTAAGTCAGGATAACTGCATGTCATTTATTTTAACCTCTCATTTTTGTCAAAGAATCTGAAGAAACATTATCATTAATGTCAAGATTACGCCACTCCTGCTTGTCCTGTTCACTTTATTTTTTTTTTTTATGAGCGCTAATAACATTTGTTTACATAATGATGTAATGACATTAACAAATAAGCTATTAGTAAATTAGTTGGGAACTACTCAAATAATCATTTATAACCAAGTATACTGATTAGTTGTTGCAGCCCTAATGAACAGAAATATAAACTCTAGTCCAGACTTAAATGTGCAAAAAGTACATCAATTATCTTAAGTAGATCAGTTCTTACGTTGTACTTTTTACCCAAATAGTTTTCTATTGTCATTTCCTTTTAATTTTGTCTAAAACAACAGGAAAAAGAAATGGAAGAAATCGATACTCAAGTCATCGCTTGCAGACTTTTATGCAACTGGCACCTTAACCACACATCCAAACATGCTCTGGTTTGTAACTCAATGTCAATGTCAGGGGTGAAAACAAGCAAATTAAAGCACTTTAAAACTTTGTCAAGTATTTGTATTTCTTGTAATGATTAATCTTTACTAATACCAGCCAAATACTTGTTTATAGCAGAGACTTTGGTACTTTTATAGTAGTCTAATAAGTGAATTAACTTTTACTGGATTTTTTCTAGCAGCAAACTTTTACTTCAGTGTAGGTTTCAGGTAATCTTTACATTACTAATAACCACGTTGTTGATCCACAAGCCCATAAACATCCGGCCAATGTTTCCGAGGTAAAGATATGAACAACCACTGTAGAAGGGCAAGGGGAGGACTAACAGAAACTGGAGGAGCTGCAAGCCTGTGGACAGTGAGTATAAAATGACAAGCAAATTAACTGCAGTCAGTTCATAACAACATGGCAAATTTAGTTTTATTATACTCACTCACTCAGAGAGGAACATACATAGCAGCACCTCGCAGAGGCACAGCGCATTGGGCGAATGCCTTTCATACAGCCTTAAAGGAGCTCACGTTTCAGGCACTTTTCTCTCCGCTCATGTTCCACCACAAGGCTCCAGAGATGCTAAAGCCATGGAGCATTTAAGCTAAATTGAGATCAATATTAGGGTCTGCCTAAGTATTTATTAGCATGCCTGCTTCAGCTTGTCTAATGCTGTTTCGAAAAACAACACATTTGAGTCTGGGATATTACACACCACAAATTAACTGCATTTTTTAAAATGCTGTGGGTGTGTCCAATAGTTCAAGAACTGTGGTGAGTGTGTGCATGTGTGCACATACGTTCATGTAATGTCTACCAGTTACATAATATCTGTTAAACTCTCTTCATCTCTTTGTCTTTGCCTCCAAAAAAGGCACTTTACTGGACTCTGTCAGTGAGGTAACTTTAATCCATTGCTTATGATACATCACGACTGAGTGAAAAAAATGTCCAAAAACGCTTTTTCAAACCTGACAAGAACCATGAGCCAGAAGTCCAAACTTCCAGAAAAGGAGAAAGAGTTTGAGCCCAGAGAGTGCAGCAGGAATGTGGGGATCACAGACGAACACGAGCCGGCTGGCCGCAAAGCAGCAAAAGCGAGAGGATTGTGTAAAGTGTAAGGTGTAACAGTCTTAATTAGCGAGGGGAGATAGAGAGAAGGAGAGAAACAGATACAGAAAGAGAATTATACAAGACGGAATGAAATGAGCTTAGATAAAATGAGAAGAAGGAGAATTTTGATAAAGGTCTATGCTTCAATGCCTGCATCACATTCTCTCGTCACACATTTCCTGAGTTGTAAAACTGAAAGTTGTTGCATGCAAAAACCCTGAGCACGTCATCTGCTGCATTAGACCATCTAATAATAATCAATGATTATAAGTGCCCTCCAGTTACCAGGACCTTCAACCCCTATATAAAAACAACTGTTTCCACACCTTCTGCCTAATTCTCACATTAACCTTTAGAGATTAGACAAAACTATTTGTTGTTTTCTGAAGGTTCAGTCTAAGCATCGTAAGTCCTACATTCTCTGTGCATGTTGTGTGTGGTTATCAGATGTAACAACCCAGATATTTCTTTTGTCTTAATTTATTTTTGGTGTTGTCTGACACACATAACGAACATCAGATTTATCTCTTCTCTTTCAATGTTTTTTATTTATTTATTTTCTTGTCTTTTAAGACAGCCTTAACTCAGGCTAAATGTCCAGAAAAAGAATGACAGCATGTAACTGTCTCCTCATCTGGGCCGAGTTTGAGAGGAAATAGGATGTTCTCTCCACAATGTCTAAGTAAACAAGGTCATTCCTCTGCTAGCACCGCTTATAAGCGGCAAATCACTGGCAGTGTTATGTCAGAATGGCCACAGCGCAAGCAAAGCCACATCTGTGTTTCAACATATAAATCCTCAGAGCTCACATCATTACCCATGATACTATATTTAAAGCACAAATGAGAAGAACAGGTTACTGTGAATCTGCTCATGGATGTGCCCTGTCCCAATGATATAACCATGATTGTGTCTTGGGTCTTGTGTCAATATCTCCCTGTAACTGTTTGTGTGCTATATGTAGGTGTAGTGAGCCCACTATCTGACTGCAATTATATATACAGTATAATGTCTGAAAACTCTGTGCTGTTCACCAGAAGAAGGGTTGGTTTGAAATTGTAGGTGAACCTTAGAAAAGCTAGATCAGGAAATGTAATAGTGCTGCCATTGTTGGGCCCTTGATGAAGACCCATTAACCCGAAGTTGCTGTTGCAAGACTGTCGCTCTCATTAGGAATTGTACGTCACTCTGGAAAAGAATCTGATACATTTTATAAATGTATGTTGTGTGTTTGTGTTCAGTAAACTTTATTTGCTTTGTATATTTGTCACATGCCCGCTATCTGACTCAAATTGAGCGTGCACGCATTTACAGATCAGCTCCATAGAACGGCCCAATGCCACCAAAAGCCGATCCAGTTGTTTGAGTCGTTATCGGATCGATACCGATCCACATATCGGATAGGCGCCATCTCTAGTGTTTACATCGCGAAAAATGTCATTTATGCGTTTTTATGCATTTACTTCTGTTTTTGTGCACGGAATATCTCACAAATACTTTCACATACAGAGGGATCAGGTCTTGTCTTGATCACGCCACTGAAAATGTTGTGCACCATTAATAAGTGTCCATGTGAAACACAAGTGGTGCATGCTCTAGCGTTGAAATGAACTAAATCAAGCTTGGATTCTAGAAAAATTGCCTTGACCATTTTTTGTAATCGAATTAATCGAGTTATTCAAATAATCGTTTCAGCTCTAAATGGGACTCAACCAATCAGTCAAGTCATCAAGTTATCTGGAGGGCGCACATTAAATGAAACCAAACAAGACTAACGAGACTGATTTGAAAATGTAAGGAACAGAAAGTACAGATATGTATGCTAAAAATGTACTGTATGTAGTAAAAGTTAAAAGTGGGCACAAAAGTAAATAGTCAAGTAAAGCACAGATACCGGAAAATTCGACTTAATTCCACCATTGTACATCACATAAATAGAATCTTAGCCTAGACTGTTTATACCAAATAAGCCACGCTCCTCTGCAATGAATTCACAAATTTTAGCCGCCTTTTGTGAAATCCCAAAAAAGTTTCATGTTACGATACCAGGCTAAGTCTGCAGATTCATTTGACTTTCTTTTGTCTTAAGCCAAAGAATCAGCGAAAGCAAGAATTTTCACTCTAGGCCACACGGTTCAAAAGATAATACTGTAGGTCTGATCACTATGCTTTTCAACCTATGCCAAGATGCACACCATTCCTACTTAAACTACTTTGGTCTTCTGCAACTTGTAGTTTAAGCCACACAATCTTTTTTTAGAGGAAAACAGACAGGGCCGTAGCCAGGGTTTGAAAACTACCAAGGCCATATTGTGTGTGCTGAAAAAATATTGTAATATTAAAACAGATCGGGTGTGAATTACACATCACATTGCTTTGGCTTACCAAATTTTTCTTCACATAACTTCACAAACAAGGCACCACAAACAAGGTGCCGCTTCAAAAATGTGTAGGCTAAGTTTTAACAGCTTTATGGAAGTGCGCTGATGGTTACCATGCACACGCTCCCGAATAATCGCTTGCAGTGTCTATCAAACTGCTTTCACTTTCGCGACATGCACACACTAATCATTAATGCTCAGTGTTCTCTCTCACACACAAACGTCACACGCGCAATACAGACACAGCAGACTTATATCACAAGAACAATGCACTTTTCACAGAGGCGTTTTTAACCGCTTGAGTTTATTTTTTATTCCAGATGAATATTTAGTGTCAAAATGAACTTTTAGCTCTTAAAAATTACCACAAACCGGACCTCTGTGACCTCATGTCCTCAGTGTTCCTTTGAACTCGGTAGTTACGCCGACATAAATTAGATTCTTTTTACTGTTGGTGAGTTCTTGACTGTGTATGTCCCACCCCTTCCTCACTTCTGATAGGCTAGCAAGAGAGAAGAGACATTGACGAGTGCAGCACAGTTCTAATAGTTGAATGGCTTTCAACTTGAAGCTCTCTGAGTGCTGTGGTAAAAAAAAACGTCTCCACCTGCGTCTTTTTTCCCGCTGAAGGCCCTTAGTCCTCTGAACGATGAAGCTCATAGGATTTTTATTAAAAATAGGCGCTGCCAGCGCAAAAAAACGCCGATGGGAAATCCGTCATTTTCAATGACATCATTGTCATTTTTGGAATAACCGAAAAAACTGCCACAATGATGACTTAAGACGTTTTTTTGGAGTAAATAAATCTACGGTCATCGTTGGTCCCTTCAATCATTCTGGGTTTGTTACATTTCTCTTGTTAAGCTGATTTCTTAAACTATCATCAAAAGAGTAGATTGTATTCATTTTAAGTCTCAAGCTTGCTTTAGAACTGAATCTTACCCTAGATATGATACTAATACAGTATCAACAATAAACTGTTTGTACACCTTAAACAATCAGCCCAATCCATCTTCACATTTCACTAGAGCTATGGCACAACTAAACACAGTCCTTCCCACATCAAGTACACATAAGGTCATCTAGCTTAGCAGAGTCCAATTGAAATTGATTGTCTTGCAGTGTTACTCTCCACATCACATGTCAGAGTATTTTTGTGTATAAATGAAGTGTAAATAAGTGAAAGTGGGTGGTGCTTGCCCAATGCCTTTCTGTAGTTGCTGACAATGGACCTCTTGAATTAAGACGTACATCAAAGAACAAGTAATTTGACAGAACCAGATAAAGCATCCACACAGAGGACACCCTTAAAAAGGGTGGAACACACCTCTCGACCCGTACATACTTGGAAGTTAACAGCCTGCCGGTGGACCGTCACTTAGGTTGAGGCTTCCAGTTAAGTCACCCATTTAACACAAGCAAAAATGACCTCAATGTGGTACTGGTGGAGTTATGCTAAACACCACCAGCCATAACACCTATAGTCCAGAAATGATACTTCATCTGAATCTAAGCAGGTTTGGGCCTTGGATGGGAGCGTAAACAGAGGGGATGCCACTGTTAGCGGTGTTGCTGGGTTAAACAAATGACCCACCATGGCGTTTTCAAATTTTAGCCTCCTGAACATCTCCAGTCTCTAAGTGGTGAATTTACCCACAGGTCACAAACGGAGGGGTCTGGCATCTTGTTAAAACCCAAGATTGGGTTCTCATCAATTTAAGCTTTCTTTTAGTAACTGCCAGTTTCAAGGGTTTGCAGTGACAGAAGCAATTAATGTGTTGCTTCTACCTTTATTTATGCAAGACTTTCCTGAAAGAGGTGTGCATACGGTGGGCTACATGAGACACTCAGAAAAGGCATAGAAATTCATACCAATCTGACCTCATGAGGTCTCTCTCCCTCCATCTCTCTCTCCCTCTCCCTGTGTCTCAATGAGGGAAAGTCCCTGAAATAAGATGGCACAGCTATTCCTCTCATCTAAAATATCCTCCCTGACTTACGTGAACTGTATCCACATCCTACCCTCATCAGACTGATTTTTTTTCTTTTAAAAGATTAAGGGCTTAATCTGAGACATGCACATGAAGGTCTGTAAATCCATGGTACTTTAACAGCAATTGTGAAGAACAGGTGACTTACTACACACAGATCTTAACATATGGCACATTACGCAGGTGGTAAAAGTTTGCACAGGTAACAAGAAATTTGGAGATGAATGAGGCACTGAACCTATGGTCATAAAACATTAGGTCATTTTTAGAGCTTTCTGCCAAAAAGAAGTGCAGAGAAAATCCCTCTGGTTTCCACATTTTCAGTGCAAAGAAAGTTACCAAAAGCTTCAAATTAATCATGATACTGATTTGAGGTCATACTGTCCAGCCCTACTGCAAGTATGCAACTGTACAGTATGAGTGTGTGTGTGTGTGTGTGTGTGTATGTGGACATGTATTTATCGCATTGTGGGGAACTTTTGTCCCGTAAAATCACTTTTATCCCGTTTTTTGGGCTTTGTGGGGACATTTAAGAGGTCCCCATGAGGAGAAATGACTTTATAGAAAATGTGCTTGTCTTATTTGAGAAACTAAAAGAGGTAAAATATGTGCTTTTGGTTACTGAGGTTAAGGTTAGGGTTAGGGTTAGGGTTAGGTGTAGGTGTAAAATTATGCACTTTAGTTATTATGAGAGTCTATGGAAGGACCTCACAAAGATAGTAATACAAGACTGCGCGTGTGTGTGTATGTGTTTGTGTGTCCCACTGAAGGGCATGCAAAGCCACAACTCCCAGCTGAATAAATGCATGGTGAGTTATCCTCTGTAGTCAGTCTTAACACCCCAAATCCTCTCCCCCTTTTAGCTCCATCACCTTTCCTTCCCAAAGCCAGAAGTCAATACTCAAACCAATCTCAGAACAATGCCAGAAGTAGTTTCAGCTATACAATGTAGCCAGTTACAAAAAATATGATTACTATTAATGAAAACTTTTTGTTGTTGACCATAAAATTAGGGGTTTTAAACTTATAGGGCTGGTTTCTTGCTCATGGATTAAGCCTAGTCTTGGATTAAGCTGTAGTACCAATGGATATTTACCATTCAAACTCAAACCTAGCCTAGGACTAGGCTTACTCCTCGACTGGGAAATTGGCACGAAGAGTCTAAAAACACTGCTGGGATCCTAAGCAACTTCCTTAAGCGAGAAGTGAGTGATTATTTGTCATTGTGAACACGCCACAGCACAGCACACAGTGAACCACAATGAAATGCGACCCCTGCATTTAACCCATCCGTGAGGGAGCAGTGGGCAGCTAACAAGCGCACGGGGAGCAGTGCTTGGGGGCGGTACCTTGCTCATGAGTACCTCAGTGGTAACTTTACCGGCCCTGGATTCGAACCTGCGACCTTCAGATCACGGGGCGAACACTCTACCGCTACACCTCCAACTGCCCCGATACACCAGGATACTCCAGAGAAACTGTCACTATAATTAGAAAATGTAAGTTGGACCAAAGAAGTACACAATTCTATGTCTGGATCAACTCCTAACAGACAAACCACAAGCATCAGTTTCATAATAAGCAAAACTTCCTGACAACAGGAAGTACAACATAGCTGTGTGCAGTGACCTACATTTTCACAGGGAGAGATTTTCAGTAGGACCGGCACAACCAGTTGGACAGTTCTTTTGGTTGGAGTTTTCCACCATATGGTTTAATGTGTGGGGATTCATGCTGTGAGGAATTTACTCCAGAGACATTTGCACTGGAGGGTAAAGAATGTGGATAAGAGAGACATGCAGAACAGAATCAATATTTGGGAAATATGAATTAAACCTGCACTTGCAAATATTGGATCACTTATTTTATTCATTATTTAGTTCAGTTGAAATGGCTAATATCTGGTCTTATACTAGAGATGATTCAAATGATTCAAAATGTGTCAAAATATGTATCATTTGGATAGGCACACCAACCTATGTCTACTCTATCGACATTTTTTTTGTAAAAAAAAAAATATATATTTAAAAAGCAAAAAAAAGAGCTGCATACTGCCATATTAATTATTCATAAATTATCTTTTATACATGTATTACTAATATTAATCACTTTAACCTATTCTTACTGTATTGTGCTGTTGTTAAGGAGAAAATGAGCTTTGTAGGTGCCTTTGGCCTCAGTTCCAGACCATCTCTCCCATACTACAAAGGGAAGCCCTGTCTTAGAAAGATTTAATCTAAATAAATGTAATTATCAGATTAGAGAGTTATCAGTGGCTCCCCCAAACTGTCTATTCTGGAACCACTGGAGTTCTTCTGATAATTCCAATCATAACAGGCAGTCTGGGTCACCACCACAAAGTCTAAAAGCCAAGAGTGCTGTGAGGCTCTTCTAGACCACCAGGGCAAAACCAATTATCTCAAGGCAAAATCTCATCTAAAAGCCAAGTTGCAATCTGTCTCTGACAACATGGCTTAGCTATGAGGAACATTGTGAAGCCACATACTGGAGCCGGTGGAGCCGGTGACCGTACCGCAAGCAGAATCAGCCGGCATCTCTGATCCTGCCTTTCCAGGCTCCTAATACGGTGGGATGAACACATGGACAGCTCGAGAGGTCACATCTTACTGGAAAACATTAGCACTGTCTGTAAAAATACCCAAACTCAGCCGCAGTACCAAAGAACAGCAATGAAATCTGTAAGGGGAACAGCAACAGCCATGTCGTGACTGGCTGTGACAAATAGACCAATGATCTGTCACTGACATCATACAGGGATTGATACAAAGCATTAGCTTACAGCCTGAGTTATGCAACAGCAAGATTCAATTCCATGATGAAGTCTGGATCTCACGCAACAGAAAACACATGGAAATGGATCAAATTCGTAGAAATAAAAAATTAAAGGAGTGCTATGGTTTGTGAAACAGCTGGGATTCAGCAGTGAGACCTTACGGTTCTGCAGGTTCACAATAGCTACTCACTAAGCTGTTATAATAGTGATATATTTGTACATAAGTGACAAGAACAATAATAAGAAAAAGTAATGAGAGTAATAACACTATAATGAGCAAAGTGAAAAATAACAGTTGAGTAAAATGTATTAGTTTATTCCCTTTAATTAATATGCGTTTGTTAAAATCACAGTTGCAAACATTTAATGCTGTACTGAGTGGAAAATAAAACAAATTCTACTACTTTCTACAAAAAAAAGTAGCCTATGGGCTCCGGCAGCAGCCTGGTGTCAGGCATATGATACTGTCTCCTGGCAAAAGTGATGAAACTTCCAGCATGCAAATGGACACTCCAGTCTTCTCCTCTCACTTTGGGGAAGAGTCAACAAATACCATGGACAAACCAAATGTTTACTTTCCTGTTCAAATAGACTCTCTTGTTACTGCAAAGACTCCCATCACATGCAAACACATATCTTCTGTCTACATGTCACGTCATCAAAAAAATCTAAACTTGGTGCATCACAATCCAAAGAATTGGGCTTTTAATTAAGAAGGAACTTCCTTTAGGGCCTAATGCTTCTTTGTGACCTCTTGTTTTAGTCATAGTTTTTAATCATACTGTGCTATACACTTTAATTTCTAAATAGTAATTTACTAGATGGAATATATTTTGTATGGAAAAGAAATCTAGTGCTACATTAATGAAGATTTAATGTGGGAATCCTCTTCATTTAGCATGTTGCCAGTAGTGAATAATTAATAATGAACAGCTTGAGAATCTGAACTGTGAGATATCAAGCTGGGCAATTTAACAATTACACTTCTAATTTAAAAAAAAAAAACATTGCTTATCAAATATGAAAAAAACAGCTTAGTTCTTTCGGCGAGAAACACTACATCTTGAATTGTTTAAGACGTCTCTTGAGAGGGCAAACAACAGCCTATGACAAGCTTGTGTGGTACGTAAGAATAAGTTTGCCTTTTAAAAATAAAGTGATCAGTGTCATATTAGTACTATTAGTGTCGGCTCATACCCAATATGATACCTTTAAAGGCTGATTCACATTAAGGTGAATCCGGAAATATTATCTAATGAGGACGAATGGAAAAGAACTGAGACCAATCAGACAATGGTATTAAAATGATAATCAACAAATTGCATAAGTGTAGGAACAATACCTGCTGCCTGAACAGGATGGAAATGAGGAACTTCTCTGACATGTTCATGTTTTATAGAGAAATAAAATTATGCTTCTTTGGAATGCACTTTAGAACTGAACTTAAACAGGAAAGATAAACTTGCCATCATGATCAAGTCCACAATATCACAGAGCCAATTAAACAGAGGGTAAAGATAAATTACGGGGTCATGTCACAAATGATAAAGAAGCTGAAAAGATGGTGGTACAGAAGGAATTTTTAAAAGAGTTAATTCACATAGTAAGTCAGAGAAAATGAATTTCATCATTATGGTCAGTAGATTGAGCTGATATCTAATCTTCCATTACACACACATAAGACAATATTGATCATTAGGTTCCATAAAGGCCACACACACACACAATCAACTGCTCATTTTGAAATGTCACTGATAAACATCAGTGGCACAGGAAATTCCAGCGTTACTGAGTTTGTAAAAGGGAGCCCTTTATTAAACTAGGGTCGTAACATGTACAAACACATACATTTAAATATGCACATTAGGGGTGCAACGATTATTCGACACTGTCGACAAAAGTCGATAATAAAAATAGTCGCCGACGAATTTGATTGTCAATAATTGTCGCCAGACGTATTTTTAAACGGAGTGAAACGTTTTCCCTCCTTTCTACCTGTGCAATACTACCGCTTTCCAATAGAGTGCACCAATACACCACACTCTGGTGAGATTCGCTCTTGCGCAACAGCATTCAGCGACAGCTAGAAGAATGGCCCTATGGCGTCACATCAACGCCAAAAGTAGAGCGAAAGTGAAATTTACGCCCGCAAAATTTTTTGCGCCCGCAAGCCATTTTGCGGGCGTAAATTTCAAAGTCATGAGCGCAAATGTGAAACTCGTGAGCACAAAATTAAGAATCGAGTGCGGGGTTGTGATATTGCGCGCAAACTGTCTTTTTCCTCTCGATGTGTTAAATGTCCTCGCGCACAAAGTAGATTACCGACGAGCGGCTTTTTTGCTCGAGTGAGATTTCTACGCGCGTGGTTTGAAAGGGGCGGGTTTGGACAGTTTGGGGGCGGGGTATTGGCAGTTTGGGGCGGGGTTTTGGCAGTTTGGGGGCGGGGTTTGGACAGTTTGGGGCGGGGTTTTGGCAGTTTGGGGGCGGGTTTGGACAGTTTGGGGGCGGGGTTTTGGCAGCTTCTGCCTGCGAATCCTATTGGCCGATGGCTTCTGGTTTTGTGATTGGCTTAAGAAAGTTCCTACAGAAAAACCAAAGATGTCGGAGGAAGAGGAACGGCAACGGGTCGGTTAAACCCAAGTTATAGTTTATCGACCTTATAATTATAATTTAATAGTTAGGTCTTATACGTTTAATAAGCACACAAAGCGGTAACCAACGCCTTTGTCACTCGCTCATAAATGTTATAATGGTATGTTACCATTTTCTCAGTACCATCACTAAACCAGGAGCCATCGTAAGGCTAGATAAGGCAAAGAAGAAACTTATTTATTAAAATATGCTTTTGAGTGAACTATCTTTCTTGTCTTTATTATTTACCACAAAATTTAAATAACCTCATACAAAAAAAAAGCTGGTAGCTAAATCGGAGCCATTTTATAATTATGCAATTTATAATCCGATTAGTCGAATAATCGTTTTAATAGTCGATGACTAGTCGACTATCAAAATAGTCGTTAGTTGCAGCCCTAATGCACATGGCTAAATTGATATTCTCATAAGCATAAGCAAACACTTTGATGGTTACACTCTTCTATCCACAAGTAGCCTATTTTCTCTCCCTTTTTGTCCCACGCATGCTTACACAAACATAGCCACACAAACACACACGCTGCACAGTGGCACAAGACCTTTGCAATGTGCCGGATGGGAAATGGGTCATTTGGTCAATTCCAGTAGGCCTTTCAGGGACAGAAAAACAGACTTCTCTCTCACACACAAATCCATGGGGAAAGTAGTTCAACAAAAACATGTCTCTCTTGGCGAGTAACAACAAAAATCTAAACAAACATAAACAGAATCAAAACTGTACTAACCAAAAAGGTCCCTCTCTTTTCCTCCATACATCCAGTTAATGATTGCATCCCTCTATCTTCAGTATCAGGCATTTAATTTTTACCCATGATAAGGCCTTAACTTACTGACGCACTATTAGAACCTTAACAACACACAGAGCATTAATGACTAAGTAAACACCAAGTTCCTAGTGTAAAACGGAGTGGGTACAGGTGCTGTATGTCAATGGATTATGCAACTGACTCGCAGCTCATTTTTGGGCAGATCCTCCCTGTCTGATTGGGATGGGGAGGCATGGTACTGTCACTAGGCCACAAGCTCTCTAAAGAATTACATTACAGACTCAGAGACACACCTCGCTGTTGTTCGGCTTTGCCTCGACTCCACATGCACAGGACATTAAATCCAGTGCAAGTGTCAACTCGTACGTAACACCTCACTGCCTGTTTTCCCTCACCATGGGGATATACAGAAAGAGAGAAATCAAACCTACCTTATCAAATATTTATTTAGGCCACCACAGGTGGCATGCTATTTTAACCTGTTATTTAATGTGGTGAGCATAGAGTTTCGGATGTAACCTCTGAATTTCAGCACTGCTAGACACCCACAAAAGCAGCTAACCATCCGCACAATTAACAAGGAGTCTAGTAATATTAGGGCTGCAGTGTGTGTTCTTCTGTGTATTAGGCTAACCATTACTCACTTACAGAAAAACAAGAATTAAATGAACTTTGAAATTTTATTCTCAGTTTTCTTGAGCTTAAATTAGGAACATTATAACTAGCCCTGAATATCGACTCACATTCCTAACTATCCAATCACAGTAATCATTACTGTGTGTTTCTAATACCATTCATCTCTATTAGCAATCACAATTCCACGCTGTCAGGTCTTGGACATTCTTTGCCTTTTTTTTCCTTTCACATCATTTCTCCCACTAATAATCTTCTGACGGGAAAAGAAGCATGCTTTAGCGAGTGAAATTAATTAAACAAAGCTTCAATTCTAGAATTTTTTTTGTAATCAAATTATTCAAATAATTGTTTCAGCCCTAAATAATAATACCATTCATCTCTATTAGCAATCACAGTTCCACGCTGTCAGGTCTTGGACATTCTTTGCCTTTTTTTTCCTTTCACATCATTTCTCCCACTAATAAGCTTCTGTGTGAAAGAAGCATGCTTTAGCGAGTGAAATTAATTAAACAAAGCTTCAATTCTAGAATTTTTTTTGTAATCAAATTATTCGAATAATTGTTTTAGCCCTAAATAATATGCATGTATTACAAAATGATACGCGGAGTGATCACTAACTTGGATTTTGTAAATACATTTTCTTTGTTTGTTTTTCTCTCCCAGACACAAACAGAACTGAACAAAATACAAAATGTGATAAAATGCATAATCAAACATTGACAGAGGCTGGAAGTTTGTGTAATGAATGAATCACTAATCTTTCAATTTTATTTGGCCACAAACAATACATCACATACTATTGCTCAGTATATGTCCTAAACATAAATCTAAACAAATATGGCAACACGCCCTGACTTTTCATCAAATAAACCCTGCCAATTAAATCAGGGCAACAAGTTCTTCTCAAGAACATTCATTTTCAAAGGTTGCACAAAACGTTAAGAGGTGTGGTAACAAAAGAATGGAGACCTGTCAAAGCAGGTGCATCTGTCTGACTTGAGTTAACAGAACTGGAATGTCTCGTTAAGGAAGTATAAGTCCCATTTATAAGCTACACAAACAAAATAATGAAATGTTCACTAGGCCTAAAGTTGAATCCATGAATCAGTTATAATGAACTGCAATCAATTATTACAACAGTACTAAACATATTAGTACTAATACACTACACAAAAAATGCAAGAAGTAAGAAAATGTTATTCACATGTTACTATGGCTATTTGAGCCATGAAATCAGGAAGATGAGAAAGTGGGAGTCACATTTCGGCTCTATAAACAGTTCTCAAATCATCTTCTCTGATAATTAAGTAATATAAACGCAGAAATAAAGTGCTGATGTGGTGGTATAATGGTTAAAACAATAATTCAACCAACAGGCAGCAATCAATAAAGTTGTTACAAATAATTACAGAAACATGGACCAGTATTTATCATCATATCTCACTTTGTTGTTGTACAGAAGATTTGGTTGTAGCTTGTACTGCTGTGGCCAATAATAAATTATCTTGCACTTGGCATCTGTTTCCATACACAGGTGAAAATAAATCTGGCAATTTGTATGGCCTGTATTCATATGCATCCACCTAGGTGCACTGTGCACTTGGCAGGGTAGAGGGGGTTACAGCTGGACATATACCAATGTGTCATGACAGCCTGATCCAGGCCAGACGGGTGCACATAAGAAATGATACACCGTAATAAAATCCTGGCCAGGGATTGAGAAAACAGCTGTGGAGGTCTGATCTGGCCAAGAACGGCCAACACAACCTATGTTACATGCATCCATACACGTTTAAATATGACCTCTCTGCCCTCAATGCCCTTTTATGCAATCCCAACAGTAAGGAATCTAACAGTACGTAATTGAAGCACTAATAGTCATTACAATTCTATGGTTGGTTGGAGTGCTACTTCATTTTTGCAGAATGTTTATTTGTTATGTAGAAATATGTTCAACTTTCTTTAAGCAAGGTACAATTTTTGCTGTTGTTTTTGGTGTTGAAAAGTGGAACATATTCTTACTTAGAGACTTCTTCAGGAGTTTGGTAACAGGGGTGTCATGTTGCACTACCTCTGGAGGGACATGGAGTTAGGTGCTCAGATTATGCACAACTGCAAAGGCCACTGTTTGGATAAACCACATCCAGCCATTTTGTAAATTATGGTCTTCAGTGTCCTAACAAACCTCAGTCACTCTTTCACAAAAAATACCATAGCAAAATTGGAATAAAAAATCTAAGACAAGCAGGCTCTTAAGTAAATAAATCCATTTCCTATGAAAAAGGCACATCAGCCTCGCACATCGGGGTTTTTTTCAGCACAGCTGAGTCCACCGATTTTACTTTCGTGAAACTTGTTTTGACAGAAAAACTGTCATCACATTTACAGCGTTCTTCAGCTGCTCTTATCCAGAGTGATGTACATTTTATATATTTTTATAAAGTCTCCCAAGAGCATTTTGGACTTAGGTCCTCGCACAGGGGCCCAATGGTAGTTTTAGGCACTCTTAAGATTCTTAAGTTTCAGGTACTCAGACAAGTAGGCCTTAGGGTAGGATACGCAGCCCACATAGTTGGGGTGGCAACCTATAAGGTACAATAACCGGCTAGACCAAGAGGTTGTGGGTCCAAGTCTGGCCACATTCTACCTCCACTGAATCCATGAGCAAGGTCTTGAAAAGCATTACAGGTAGCACATGTTATTAAGAAATGCAAATCAATCTGGATAAGAGTTTCTGAGAAATGCCAAAAAATGTAAATGAAATAGATTAAGTGCTGCTGAATCCATAACAGGTGTGAAGTGTGAAGAGGAGCCAATTCTCTGTTTTGAAACACTAAGAGAAATCCATTGTGTTGTTACAGCTGAGGAACGTGATGGTAATTCCCAGCTGGATGCCGGAGTCCTCGTTGTGATGATACACGGGATCCCCACAATCCTCTGGGCTGTGAATCATGAGGGTTCAGCCTGGGATTTCCTCTGTCATTCTGGAGTGAGAATCCTTATTGCCTCTCGGTGGACTCGGTCTGGTCCCACTAATCAATCAGGGACGTGATCAAATGCCAAATGCCAAAGACACGCGTCGTTCCGGATTTCACGCAGCGTTCGTGACCGGCATTATCAGTACCACCAGTGAAAGCATTTGGGGTAAAAACGTGAATTGTTGATTGAAAACGTTTTACTCACCTGTTGGGGCGACTATAGCCGGGTCTGGGGTCGCATGGGTTGAAAGAGTAGCAAAGGAGCTGGTTTCTAATCCCAATACCGCAGCGATGACGAGTCCGCGGAGCAGCAGCACCACAGCCCCACATAAATAAGTCATTGTGAGCGAAAGCTTTCTATTCCTTCCCACGGCCGAGGAAGGGCACACCAAAATATGTGTAGAGATGAATTTCCTGCCTCGCTTCACCGCAAAACAATAAGATAATGCAGATACCGAAGCCGGCTGGGTAAAGTCAAACGTGTCGAATCACAGCAATAAGCGACAGATTCAAGTTCTTCCAAAACGCGTAAATCAATACCCGCAATGCCTGGATTAAGAGAATGCCATCACAGACAAAGGAAGAATAGATCGAAGGTGCAGCTGAATATCTGAGTGAAATAGAAAAAAAATATGGCCACAATTATTTATGACTAACGAGTCCTAGAAAAATTGGACTTGCTCTTAACTTATATCCGCAGTTTATAGTCCGCAGCTATAACAGACCACCTAAAAATCCCCAAATCCAGGGGGAAAGAATCTCTCGTTGCAAAACCAATCTGACACTTCCAAAAGACTCATCACGCGGTTCATATCAAGTTTAATGTAACGACGCAGCAGAAGCTGCAGAGAGCCGGTAACTTAGCCTCACTTCCTAAGTCAAGTTTCATAGACAAAAGTGCAAACTGGCGTGGAGGAATTCCCGATTTAGTAACATCGCTTAAAAAAGATAAAAAAGATACTGACTACGTGTTCGTTTCCCTTAAAGTGCCATAGTCCAGAGGTTGGGACTGAGCTAAGCATAGAACAGTCTCTGTATTTCCACACAGAGTCGGTCTGTAGTGGCTTCAGCATGATGAAGGTAGAGATCCTCCTCTGCTAAATTACGCCGTGTTTGATTAGATCCCGTCTTCCCGATTTTATGCAAATCCAGTCGGTATATCCAAAACGATGGACCTCCGGTGATAAACAGTTTATGTGGCTCCCTAACGGCAGGTTTGAGGCATCAGAGCAGCTTCGATCGCCAACGCTAAGCTAAAAAGCCAAGGGGCGGAAGGAAGCTTGTATGCAAATGATTTAACAAGAGGAGTGCAAATGTGTTCGGCCCCTTGCTGCTGTGCGCGTCGCAGCTAATTGCTCCGAGGGTTTTTCTGCATTTTATTTTTCTCAGTTGCCCCGTTGAGAGGGGGAGGGGGTATTGTGCAGAGGCAGGTCACGCTGTGTCGTGTCACTTCATTTCCCCTACAGTCCATATGAGAACATTATAGTTAGATGTGGTGAAACGGAACACTGTCGGTATTTGGAAGACACGCCAGAAGTTGCGGGGTTGGGACAACTCCCAACGCTATTGTCCTACACTTCCTCCTTTAATATCTCCTCTTGTCGTTCTCCAGGCACAGACTGTCTGTTATTTAGATGTGGCGCAGTATGAAGGAATACAAGTCCTAATTTCATCTTTTAAAGATGAAAAAGAAATGGGAATTAGACGCAGGGTAAAGGGGTAAGTTCCACAATACCCACTGCGAGACAACGGCGAGCAAGCCAAGTTTTTCCTCCTCGGTGCGCGCTGTGATTCGCTGGGCTCGCCCAACATGGCAAACTTTTATTGGTTGATGCTCGACGCTTTACAGTCGCTTTCGAAACGCAGAACGCGGGGATTTGCAGAGGCCGAGCAAAAACAATCAATAGACTACAGACGAGGGAAAATCTCACCTCATTATAAAATCAGATTTTTAAGTAAGTATAGATCGAACGTGCAGCTGAATATCTGCGTGAAATAGAACATTTTTGCCCACAATAATTTATGACTAAATAATTTAGTTCTAGAAAAATAGGACTTCTTAATCGTAACGTATTGCCCCAAAGTCCACAGCTATAACACAAACTATCTAAACCCCCCAATGATGCACGATGCTTAAAGATTTAATCAAGTTTGTGATATCTGTGAATTTACTCATGCTTTTTATTGATAAAGTGTATCCATTGTTAAACTATGCATTTGGCGAAGTCGGGATGCAGCTTTATAGCATGTTTCTTGGCAGTACGCACATAAGCACGCACTACTTCCAAAAAATTTAAGGAGAGGTATGGCCTTTAGTGGGCCACCAACCTGAGGTGGTTTAAACGGCGAGAACGAAACTTCAGATTTCCACATCTCTTCTATATTAAGGCGTATTTCTATTGCCAACATTAAAAATAATTATTTTAAATATTTTTTGTATTTCATGTTAATTATATGCCTACAATAGGTAGCACGGTCTCTGACAAAGTGAATGAATAAAAGTGTAAAATTGTGTCTAGCAGTGATTGTAGATGATACATAAGTAGCAACTGTAAGTAACAGCTGTCATAAAAAACATAACATCTTAAACATCATCACACAGCACTGTATAAACTGCAAGGGGCCTCAAAAGTGACATTAATATACAAAAGTGCCACTGAGGCAAGCGGGGAAACATGAGAGCAACTACAAGAAATCTTTCATCAAGGAACATGATGACTAGCGAAACACTTCTGTGAAGGCACTGTCCTGTCTCAAGGGGCGCACGTTTCAAGCGAGCTGAACAGATTAATACTGCCGTTCTGCCACTGGGGCGCACATTGGAGACAAGCCACTCGGCGGCATTGTAAGAGTGGCTGCTCAGAAACATGCCACCGGTCATCCCTCTATCGCCACTAGGGGCGCACTTTTTGCCCCACATGAGGACAAATCCGTGTCGAATCTGGGTAAACAGGTGGCATATGTATCGAGACTCGCTACTCTGTAGAGTCTCAAACTGACGAGTAGCATAATTTGATCCGAGCAAGCCGGAGTGGGAGAGGCAGGCAGTCAGCCGACTCGCCAGGATACAGACGGACTTAGCATATGTCAGAGGAGTGCAGTGCGTTTTGATCTAAGCTGGGCTCTACCTGTCAGAGCCAAGCCTAAAGGTCTTGGTGTTCTGAGCTGCAGTGAAAGTGGATGCACCCAAATTACACTCAACCAAACCGTGAGACCGGCATTTCATTAAGCTCCGAAAGATTAGGCCTGGAAGGATATATGGACGGGTTACTGGGATTTTGTTTCAGGGGGAAAAAGACTTCAGACTTCATTTGTGTGGACATGTTTAATAATTGTTATACGCATTTAAAGGCCATAAAAACATTAAAAGTAATATAAATACATAAATAGTAACAAAAAAAATGGCAAATAGAGTGTCATACTGACATACTGTCAGGAATTACGAAAAACACAATCAGACACAAACCAATAAATAAATAAATAAATAAATAATGTAATTCTAACCCTGTAATGACGACTTACAGTATAATTGTAACTGTACATAACAAGATGAGCATATTTTGACAATATAATGATGACCAATTTTACCTGATGTGCAGAATTTTTTGCAGGGTAGTTAAATGATAGCAAAGTGTATTCTCTTACTAAAGAACTCTGAGTTGGCAAAAACATCTTCACTGCTACAAGTGTACTTGACTATTATGTTTTTTAATTATCGTTAATAGGTTATTACAAACCAAAAGGAAAAAAATCTAACAAATAATTTATGTAGTGGAGTTAATAGTGATTGCTGAAACATAATGCTTAGAAATTTAGTCAAGTTTGTGTATTATTTGTGCATTTACTCATGCTTATTCTTTCATTGATAAACTATCCATTGTCAATCCATCCATTTGGCGAAGTTGTTTCTTGGCAGCAGACACACTCCTTCCAAAAAACTTAGGCAAAAAGGAATATTTGAAGGAGGGGCATGACCTTAAGTGTTGACAGGTCAGCAAGCACAGCCTTTGAAGACAACACAATTACACAATTAAAAAAGATGGAAATAAAAACAAACCACTTTTCAATAGAACATTTCTAATTCTTATAGCAGTTTAACAATTATACAGAAACACAATACATGAGGATTTTTTCAATGCAGTGTTATCTAGGTCTATATACTTATCACAGGACATCAAATACTGGAGATTCACTAGACAGTTACTTTATTTGGAATGGCCTGCAGCATGATCCAGCTCCAGCAAAACTTTTATGTGCATATTTTTGTGTGGTTATGAATGAAATCAGTTCTCCCTTTGAGAGATAGATAGAGTTGCCATCTATGACAGCTAAAAAATAGACAACTAGAAAACAGAACATTTTAACGAATTCTGCTAGTTAGCTAGTTACATCTTATCTAGGGTATTTATCAGATGCTCTAATCCTGAATTTCATTTCTGGAGCAACTCGACTGAGTCTTATTCAGGGGCTCAAAGGTGGTAATGTGCCAATGACGTATGGAACAAGAGGTCATAAGTTCAAATACAACTTTATTTTACCTCCACCACTACCACCTATGGGCCCCTGATCAGACTTGTTCCCGCAATTAGGAAATGTTAGTCTGAGCATCTTTTTCTTTTGGGGGGTGCAGAATCAAGCGTTCTCAAGATCTGGCCTTTTGGGATTGGTGGGGAGTAATTTTAGGGGCTCCTATCATGTTTGCAGGCCTCTAAAGTTTCAGGCCCAGACCCTGGGAGCTAAAAATACAATGTGTTATGATACGTTCTCCAGTAGGGCCAGGTGGTATATGAGCATGAAGATACTGTCTAGCAGCATCTTCCCTACACTCCAGGGTCCAGGGCTGTGCGTCACTGCGGATTACAGCCAGGGGCCACTGCTAGAGGCTCGGATAAACTTTTACTACAGCTGTCAATCAAAACATCACCTGAGACAGCAATGAAGGATGCTGCTGTTAAAATGTGAAATGCTGATAGATATTGATGTGGTGATCCATAATAAATTGTTTAAAAATGTAAAGATGGGATAAATGCGGATGAAACGCATATTACAGTTTGTGTTGCAAATTTTAAATGGAAGGAGACACAGGTGCGTATTATAATGATAAATTATTATTGATAATAAATAGTTCCCGTAATAGGCAACTACAGTGACGTGCCAGTGCAAAGACATTTCCTTACACAAGGCCACAAAACACACAACCTGACCAACTGCATTTGGGTCTGGGCAAGTGGGGGCCAAGGGGGACGGTGGTCTGCTTTTAAAAGTGTCCAGGCCAGCGATTCTGAGACATGTGCCTTGGGAAGACTAGGTTACTGGTGCTGGCTGTGAGTCAACATGCTATTTCAGTCAACTTTCACGCTCTCTCTCTCTCTCTCTCTCTCTCTCTCATCTCTCACTCACACACAAACATGCCCAAACATACCTCGGCTGCGGCCAGTGATGTCACCTCCATCAGATTTTCAGCTCGGAAGGCAAAGACTGCGGCCGCCAGCACTGGAAGAAAGTTGGAACAGACAAACAGGCTTACAGCAGCATGGTGCACCTTTAAGGTCATATCATTTGACCTTCAATTCAGTGCAGGGCCTGAGGTTTATGTTTCCTCACCTTAGTGATTTTTAACTTCTCTACAAACACATTGATCATCGATTAACTACAACATTTCTATGAAATGTCTATTAGAAAGGAGTAATTATAGAAATCTTCCTCTAAAACCTTATAAAATACACACCTGCCACGATCTCTAAAGAGTCATAACCAATGACACGGTCCCATAACAACAATAGTTGATCAGTGGACAGGTAACCCGAAAATGCCCGGACCATCCACTTAAAGCTAATACGCAATCTGAAAAGACAAGAGACCCAAACACAATGATTGATCATGCTGTTAAAAGAGCTAGCGAGAAGTCAAGCATGTTTGTAACATTATGAAAGGATACATGTGCGTTATAAACACTAGATGGAGCCAAATGAATACTGCACGCTTGAAGGTAGCACTTAGGCATGCAATAGTGAAAAATAATTATTTATTTGCCACTGTTGCTATTTAGAAGGTTGTACTTGGGTAAATGCTTTGTTTGATATAAAATGTGCTATATAAATAAAAATGTATTGATTTGACCAGACTTCAGTCTTATGCGACTTCATTGCACATGAAAATAAGAAAAATATTGTTTTAGATATGGTGCATGTCTCGTAATATACACAATACAAAATGATATCCGTATAAAAACACTGAAGACATTTAATTAATATTCGTCTTCTTCCTCTTTCGGCTATATGTAATATCCTAAATAAACTTCTAATATGTAACAGTATAGGAGGAGTAGAAAGTGATTTAGGCTTACGGCTGGGCTCTGATCTCCTGCAGATGATAGAATAGTTGTGGAAGATGGGTTTGAAGTAGCCTCTCAAACTGCAGACAAAGAGAAACTATACCCTGCAAAACACACGACACAAGATTGTTGGGCATGCATGTCTCACTCACATACCAAGACATTCTGTACCCTGTACGTACTGAGGGGGAGGAGGATATTGAGTGCAGTCTGAAGAAGTAGCGCACATACATCTCCCTGAACACACTGTACAGCTTAGACGGCTCATTGTACAAGAAACACAGAGGGGCCACTGCAGCAGAAACACAAAAGCAAATACTTTATAAGTTGAAACTATGCTATACATCAAAAAAGCTAATTTGTTCTCACACTCACCATACATTGAGAAGCCATGAAAAGGAATTACACCTACAAGACAAACCAGAGACATCTGAAGTTATGAATTCATGCAACACAAATAGGTAGCACAAAGCCAGTGATGTATGGAAGGATGGATGGTGCACAGACTTTACCATTTGGAGGATAAACTACAGCAAACTCCTCTGTGCCGGATTTTCCTATCGTAAAGAGAACAAACGAAGTATTAGAGAAACAAAGAATATGTACAAACACACAACAATTCATATGAACCTACACAAAGTACATTACCTTGAATGTACGATTTGGGAGGTGTAGCACTATTGTAGTTGAAATGCTCCAGCACTGCAGTGTCCCGAGAGAAGCATAGCAGGACCTGTTAAACACACACACACACCCCAAAACCCTATAAAACTCCATTTCCAATCATTTTGGAACTATGCTGAAGGAAAACTGATTCAGAGAGAGAGCTCTGCACTTAAAAGCCTATATCCAGGCTACAGTAATAGCTCCTGTTCTACTTCCCTTGGCATTTCTTTAACACCACTTGAGGGCAAGACAGCTTTTTAGGTCTAGACATGGCACCATTGTAAGCCCTGTATGACCTTTGTAATACTACGTCAAATGGGTTATTCAGGTAAATGACCAGACGTAACACCAATAGATGGCTGAACCACTGTATATGATGACAGATAAGTTATACTTTGTGTACATATAAAAGTGCATTTACTAAGCTGGTTTCATTTATTAAGTGGCCGGTGAGTATTAGAGGTGTGAACCTTCACTGGTCTATATGCTATTTCTTCATGCATCACGATGCATCCCATAAATTTTTCTACATTACTTCACATTGCACGCAGATCTGGCACCCATAGTTACTACCAGAATGTTCTTTTTAACTACATCTTATATGGCAAAGCCAGAAAATCACCAAGCAACCCCATTATGATATAATCCAGGGGTTTTCAATTGGTTATGTCCCAAGGACCACTACTCAGACTAAGCAAGAAAGTGATTTCAGAAGTGAAACTGGATTGCATGTCACAGACCACCTGGGGGCAGCGGACTACTGGTTGAAAACCCCCAATATTGATTATAGTCTGCCACTGAATGGATGCAGTATTGTCCACGCCAGAATTGCGATGCATTGATTATGTGATTAATTCCAACACCCCTATTGAGTATAGGTACTCACCTAAGATACGCATTAATAATACAGTAGCCAGTGAGTGTATGCTTTTAAAAATACCTGATCCAAGACACTCAGCCTGTCACACAAAATAAATTCTTTATCTGCCAAGAGACTACATACAAAACCAATATTTATGCTTGACCGGCTGCCAATGGTCATTTCACACCTGTGGCCTGAGATAAGGCTCTGTGGAGATGACATAATTTAGGCCTGCTAACTTTTGCCACAATTCAGCCCTTCATTTGTACCAAAACATGAGGAGGCATTAGAAAAATAAATTCAACAAAAAAGAAGGAAAGGGGGACTACGGTGATATTTGTGCCAGTCATAGATGCCTACTCAGGCCCTAAATGTTGTTAATTTAAACTATTAGATTTGCTAAGATTGTCATTAAGATATAATTAATTAGGTTTCAAAGATATAAAAATATAAAACATAAAATATATTATAAAGATATAAAAATCAGTTGTCTAATAAATTAATACTTTAATCCAATGTGTTCTTAGCTGATGTGTTACTTCTACCTTTAAACTATTATTGACATGGACAAAATTAAATAGAGGTGAATTTGGGTCACACAAAAAAAAAAACTATGGGCCTGTTTACACATATGCAGATATTTTTATAAAAGCATATTACAATCGGTGCAATCGGATAAATTAAAAAAGACAATACATTAGTTTTATATTTATTCTAGTGTGAGTAGAAGTTAGCAATAATGCTTTATGGTGTTGAATTTGGACGCCTCTGCACTACTCAGTTTGATGTGCAACAAGGACATAGTTAAGGAAATCAGCACATTTCGATGAAAGCTGACTCATTTTTTTTATCTTTAGGTCAAATAAAAAGAACTAAAAGAACAATGAAAAGAACATCATTTACTGCTGAGTTTTTTATCTATTATTGTCTATTTATTATCTGTATGCAACATTCTAACACTTCTTTATCCATTTGGTGTCCATCAGAATATAGAATAACATGTTTTTGATAAATACATTTTCTATATTTCTTCTTTCCTATTGATTACATTATAACATTATAAAATTGTATAAAAAAAAAAATCTGATCAACTGAAAATGAAGAAATACTGAAGTTTTTGGTCATTTTGAACCAATTTGGACTAAAATGAGCTGCTTTTGGCCTTTCTGGAGAGAACTACATTTCCACAAATCCCCGCGCGGCGTCACAATAAAGGCGAAAGCGTGCGTTACGGAATAAACTGTGGAAAATCTCTGGGAAACTCAATAAACGGCTGTATTGTGAGTAGAACGCTGCTTGTTGTGGTTATTCAGCAGTTACATGTGCGTTTTGTTCGTAATGAAGGCTGCGTTTAAAACCGCCGAGCGCTAGGAAGGAAGTCATGACGCTGACGCGAAGTGCTCAGCGTAACACAGGGCGCTGCGGTTTACATCGCAAAAATGTTATTTATGGGTTTTTATGTATTTTACTTTGGTTTTAGTGCACAGAATATCTCACAAATACCTTCACATACTGGAGGATCAGGTCTTGTCTTGATCGCTAGCTCTAAAAAACAATGTGTACCACATTAAGCATCCGCAGAGATAATAAGCGCGCTGCGGCACCATGCAGTGAAACGTAATTAAACGAAAGCCGATTCTGGAAAAAATTGCTCAATTATTTTTGTAATCGAATGATTCGGAGTTCGAATAATCGTTTCAGCTCTAGTCACACAAAAAAAAAAACTATGGGCCTGTTTACACATATGCAGATATTTTTATAAAAGCATATTTTTTATAGGCTTGGGCCTTTTTATTACATGTAAACAGCGTTTTGTCAACCCCAAACACATTTTTTAAAACGCCCTCCAAAGTTAAGATTTTTCAAAATGCTAGATTCTTTGGTTATGTGAAAAACGAGTACAATGCAGTTTTCTTAAAAGGAAGACGTGTTTAGTTCTATTGTGCACGTGCCTTTAAGGGCCTGTGTCCACCAAACGTATTTTTTGTGCTGAGAGCGGTCAAAACCTCACTTCCAGAGCACTTTCTCGGCACTTCTCTCAGAGCTTGTTGCCATCGGGCACTTCCGCATTTGTTCCTATTTCACGTTAACATTCTAACGTGTTCCTTCAGTAGTTTAGCCAACATAAGCGATGATCTTTACAATGGAGAGAAATCACATCTTGGCGATTTGAACTAGATACTCACACGTCTTCGAAATGTAGAGATTGGGTGCATGAGATAAACCGTGCAAGAAAACAGCTGGGACCACCAATTAGGGGTTTGATCACATAATTGTAGTTTTTGCCTTATCCAAACTGTGTAAATAAAGCCAAAAAAAAGCTTGCTCCAGATAAGCCAACATTTGTACTGAATTCTTGACTGTGTATGTCCCGCCCCTTCCTCGATTTTGATTGGCTAGCAAGAGAGAAGTGACACTGACGAGCCCAGGGCTGTTCTAATAGTTGAACGGATTTCAACTTGAAGCTCTTCAAGTGCTGCTGTAAAAAACATCTTTTTTTCCACTGAAGGCGCTTAGCGCTCTGAACGATGAAGCTCACTGGATTCGTATTAAAAGTAGGCACTTCCAGGGCAAAAACCGCATTTGGTTGAGACAGACCCTCAATTCCTTACATACCACAACTGACTATGGTAACCATAAGTAAAACATGACACAGACAAGTGGTAAACATTTGAATTTGGAATCATGTTGTGTTCTAGTGTGTACGGTGATGGGTTTTTTCACCGAATGTCCTATAAGCGCAATTTAAAAAATAAACATGTTTATAAAAATATTCACATACATGTCAACAGGTCCTAAAATTGTTAGAAATGTGCAGTATCATAAAATTAAAAAAATTCGGTTTGAATGGATGTCTTGGATCAGGTTTAGTTCATAATAATTTGTGAAGAAATTGAGGTCTTGGCTGATATTACTGAAACATTTTTAGTTCTATAGATACATTCTTTGCAGAAAACGTCAAACGAATGGTTTAAAAGGTAAATGGCCATGAGAAGCATAGAGTGACGGGGTAATAAAGAAACGGATATGCAGTTGCAGTCTACAGGCGTCTATAAGATCAGCTGAGGTTTGTCATACCCAGCCCAGGGCCACAAAATGGGCATTCAAAATAAAGAATGCCCATTTTGTATCTCATTTATACTCACTGCCAGTTTAAGAAGTTTATAGATCACAGACTGTTACCCATCAGCTGGCATTTACAATCTGTCAACCGCCTGTACCTTATTATCCTGTGATCAGTTTCATAGAACACATTCACAGCATTTATCAGATGGGGCTTGGGGCTAAGGGTCTTGTTCTGGTGACTATCGAGGTTCTAGGAAGAGAATGTCTGCTAAAAGGCTTAAATGAAAATGTAATCACATACACTACATGTACAAAAATCCAACAACACTGTTGCTAGGGTTTTTAATAAATGTCCACATTACTTCTGGTTGAGACTGGTCAACTGCCCCAAAAATTTTTAACCAATAATTTTCATATGAGTCCCCTCATAGGACTCTTAGTTGGTGTATAACAAGCTTTGCATATCCACAGATAGACTTAAGACTTTTAAATTGCCCCCACGAAACCCCAAAAGACCAGCAAAGGCCAACTTGTACCTTGTCCCCTGTCCTTGTTAGGTCTGTCTAATTTTGGTCTTTGTATTTATCGTGGTTTTTTTTTTTTTTTTAGGGGGCCATGCAGTGGAACACTGCGTGGACCCCTATTGGAATCGTGCTGATTTGTCTCACCTAGACTGGCAGATTTAACTAAATTAAACTACATCCCACTTTTAAAGACGGTAGAAGAGGATCTAGCCAGATGGAAGTCCCTACCCATATCACTCATGGGAAGAGTTGCCTCAATAAAAATGATGGTTTTGCCAAGAATTAATTATTTATTTGCAATGATCCCGAGTAAACCATCACCAGACTGGTTTAGATCTCTGGACTCCTCCATCTCTAAATTTCTTTGGAAAGGTAAACCCCCGCGTATTAGCATAAAAACGCTGCAAAAGACCAAGGACAAAGGAGGACTAGATCTGCCAAACTTTTATCACTATTTCTTAGCCAATAGGCTTCAACACATTTCAGGCTGGTTAAAACACACCCTCTTAGATGAGCCTTGGCTAGATGTAGAACAGGCACTATGCAATAATATAGAGATTTCGGATCTGCCATTCATTAGCTCAATCACCAAACGACACGTATGCTTCAAAAGCATCAGTATCAGCTCTTCTCTGACAGCATGGTGGGAGTTTCTTAAAATGACTGAGTCTTCACTAATCCCATGCAAACGTACTCCTATTTGGAACAACCCTGACATATTACTAAACAACAATATGATAAACTTCACAGACTGGAGTTGTAAAGGCATTAAATACTTAGAACATATATTCGAAGGGACAGACTTCATTCCGTTCGACATATTAGTTAAACAATATGGGATTAACAAGAACAGATTTTTAGAATATCAACAAGTTAAATCTATAGTAAAAAGGACATTTAAGTCTAATCATATAAAATTACAAATACCACCAAGTGTGGCAGAATTCCTTAACCTCAAAACCCCAAAATTATTGTCTAAAATATACAGGACATTTTGCAAAATAGATGAATCAGTATCGCTCCCTATTGTAAAATGGGAGGCGGATTTATCAGTCAGCTGGGACTACAATTTCTGGTCTGAGATATACTTAAAAACCTTTAAAATGATTAGAAATCCCAATTTACAATTAATACAATACAAAATCCTGCATAAAGTGCACTACACAGGTCATCGCATGTTTAGGATGGGTTTTACAGCTGCTAATAATTGCTCACACTGTCAAGGCAATACACCCGATAATTACATCCACGCTCTATGGTTCTGTCCACCTGTTCAGAGGTTCTGGTATGGGATTTGTGAAGACTTATCAAAGTGTCTTAAATGTTCCATTCCAGCCTCTCCTTCAGTCTGCTTGTTGGGCGACCTAGATGGTGTCACTACAGAGGTTAACACAATCCACATGGCTTTCACCGCTTTATGCATTGCTAAGAAGACTGTCCTCATGAACTGGAAAAATAAAAATAATCTTAATATCAATCAATATAGAGATTATTTGTTGGACTATATTAGTCTTGACACAGCTTCTGCTGCCACATTAGACCAATCTCTCTGGGCTCCTTTGATTGGCTTCATCACTTAGTGTGAGTGGGGGTCACGGTTCTGTCCGGCTTTGGTCTTTGTTGTAGACGTGGGGGGGGCCCTATGGGCTTGGGGAATCTGGGGGTTACTCTGGGGGGGGGATTCCTGGGGGTTCAGTGCTGTGGTCGGAGTCCTAGCCTGGATGGGGTGTGTTGGTGGCTCTTGGGTGGTGTTTTCTGGGGCCGCTGGATGACCACTCCGGGCTCTCCTCTGCCTTTTTCTGGGAGGGTACCTCAGACTTCTCGGTGGTGTTTCTCCTGGGACTCCCGGCCCTGGGGGCCTCCTCCGTGTCTGGGGCCCGGGTCTCCTCCGTGTCTGCTCCATACCTTGCGGGTCGGGACTGAGGTTCCCCATACGCACTACTAAACATTTCTATGGAGGAACCTTATGAACTCAAGCGCGCTCACACACACAGGTGTGGACACAAGCATCCACATTGGTGTAAAAACAGGTGCTCACAGATACACACTGTCTTGATCTGCTGTCCCTTCAAAATATATTCTGTAATATTTATGTGCGCTGCTCAGTAACATTTAGTATTTACTGCGATTCATGCAGATGTTGGTTGTTGCTGCAATTTCTCTGCTGTTGTGTCTCCTGTGTTCTATTTTTGTCAGCAGGTATGGAAGCAGAATACCCTTTTTTTTTTTTCTCCCTCTCTACCCTTCTTTTCTTTCTCTTTCTTTTCCCTCTTCTCCCTTCCTTTTCTTCTTCTCTCCCCCTCTGTTGCCTCTCTGATCAACCTTAGTTATCCTGTTTAAGTATTTTAATTAATTGGAAAAATAAATAAATGAATAAAGTTGACCTCCGAAGAGGGGAGGTGGTGGCGGGATCAAAAAAAAAAAAAAAGGAATCGTGCTGATTTTTTTTTTTAGGGGGCCATGCCGTGGAACCCTATTGGAATCGTGCTGATTTTTTTTTTCTGCCTTAGAACGTGTTGTGGAGAAAAAAACTGTAAGACCTACAGCTTTGAAATTTGGCAGGTAGGTTCGATACCCCAACCACTACTCAGGCCAAAAAAATTGCACTAAAATAAGCTATTTTGCGTTTTTCCAAAAAAATTAGCATTTTGCCTAATAACTTTTGAACCGTAGCTCCGATTCTCAAATATCTTATATCACCTTATTCCTTGGGTCAAGACGAATCTTTTAGACCCTTGCATCTATTTCCGCCATACTGGATTTCTGGCTAATTTGCATAATATGCAAAACCATCTCTTACGAACTAGACCCTGGATTTTTATCCAATCTGCATGCAGCTGGTATCATTTGAATCCCAAGACACTCTTCTTTAATTATTATCGAGCACATTTTTTATTTAGGTCTTCATTTGGCTGTAATATGCAAATAAATGTGGTGGGCTTGGCATAGGACTGCAATGCCACACACTGAGTGTCATAGAAATCCGGCTCTGGGTGGGCTACAGCTTTGAAATTTGGCAAGTAGGTCTGGCACCCCTCCCACTACTCAGGCAAAAAAAATTGCACCACTCTGCCAGTTGGTGGCGCTATAATAAGCTATTTTGCGTTTTGCCTAATAAGTTTTGAACCGTAGCAACCTAAATAAAAGGATGAAATGTGTCGTTTTTCAATGTCTGTCCACTTCGATTCGTCAAAAACTGATAGAGCTGCAAACTGCATGGCCCCCGTAATCACTGCTTGCAGTTATATTTGTTTTTGTTATTGTTTAGATAAGAGCTGCAACGATTAGTCGATGTAGCTGACACTGTCAATTAGCAAAATGTGCTTATGCGTAATTTAAGTTTTGTCATGTTGTGCCAAGTGCTGTGGGCAGTATCGCTTCCATTGTAGAACTAAGTTAACTAATGTATGAAACAAGGTATGCCAAAACCGTCAAAAGTACGGGAGCATTTCACGGAGAGGTGTGGTTTGGTACCCAGTAGATCTTTTATTTTAAATAAAACAATGTTTATGTTGGTTCACCTGTAAGAAAACAAGATCCCATAGATGGTGTTAGTTATCTTCTTCTTCCTCTTTCGGCTTTTCCCTTCAGGGGTCGCCACAGCGAATCATCTGTCTCCATTTAGTCCTATCCTCTGCGTCCTCTACCCTCACACCAACTAACTTCATGTCCTCTTTCACCACATCCATAAATCTCCTTTTTGGTCTTCCTCTTAGCCTCCTGCCTGGTGGCTCCAACCTCAGCATCCTTTTAGCTATGTACTCATTGTCTCTCCTCTGGACATGTCCAAACCATCTCAGTCTGGCCTCTCTGACTTTATCTCCAAAACATCTAACATGAGCTGTCCCTCTGATGAACTCATTCCTGAATAGATGGTGTTAGTTAAATGAGCAATATTTCAGATATGTTAGCTAACACCTTAAATTCAGTAGCAAATAAGTCAATTACAGGATTAGGCTGCCCTGTCTCGTCTTCTTCCCTATTCACATACCTACAGTATATGCATACTGCAGGGCACATTGATATGCTCATGTTGCTTCTACATATTGCTAAACATATTGCTACTAAACCAGTCATTTTAAAAATAATTTCCAGAATCACATACTTGAATTTCATTACAGGTTTATCGCATTTGCTCAATTTCAGTATATGAATTAAGACAAAGTACATTCAAAAGCCTGTTTTCAAATGTTTAAAAGACCAGCATAGAGCACAGGGTGTGTTGTGGAATAAGAACATTATCAGTTTGTGTCTGGGGATAGGAGGTTTATTTCAAGTGTTTCAAAGAACAGGGGTGTTTTTGTCATTTACTCAATTTAAAAATAAAAGAAACATTATTGCCTAATTTTGTAGAACAAGAGTTATTCGTTGTTTACTCAGTGTAGAAGCAAATCAAACATTAATATATCTAATGTCACATTTGTTTGTAGTGTCAGGACTGTCATCAAATGAACACACCTGCTTTGATTGGCAGATGTGCTGATTTCTGAAAACCTCCATTACCACTTAAAGTGTTGCAAACTATTATTAATAGTTATTTGAATTTTGTTTATTTACATTTGAGTCCGTATTTCAGGTTAACAGTGTCCTAAAGCTTTTGTGATTTAATTAATTTGCATTATCTTTGAATTTAAAAAAAAAAAGACTCTTGCATTTGAATTTGTAATATTCAATTAACTTCATTTTTTAAGTGAATACACGTATTAATGTTCTACGTTAATCTGTTCTGTCCGTAAATAAGAACCAATACTTGTGTCTAATAAAGTCTGGGGCATGTTTTAGAGGTGTAAAACTAGTCAACACTCACCTGATACAGAAAGTCTTCAAACACAAAATAGTAATCATCATTACTTGCAGTCAACTTCACATCCTACAGTAAACGGAAAAAAAACATGACTGCATGAACTTAAATTAAGGCTGCCCATTCTGAATGCCCCAGAAATCTAATCCACATCAAATCTAATTAAGGCACATTTGAAGATTGTATTCAAGGCACGCTACAAACATCATACAAATTGTTTAGGCAAGTGGAAATGACACTATGGGTTTCATTCAACCGAGCTGCTTTCAATAATAGTTTATATCATATTTCTTCTGTGCAGATCAAATCTGTGTGCATACTCTAAATGTACCATTTCAAGAAAACATGACCTTAGACAATCATGATTTCAGGCTTAGGTAGGAAGGTTAAAACCTCATTAAGAATACCTAAAGGAATCGAGCAAACAGCCAAAAATCTATTTTTATTGAATAAACTGCACATCTTAATATTCCCTGTGAGTATGTACCTTATATATAAGGTTGTCCACCAGTAGATCATGATGTATGACTGCAGCCTTCAGTTGTTCATAACACATGATGTCCTGAGAAAGGAATAAAGGTCAGTAAATTAGATTGGTATGTCTAACCATTACAAAATTAAAAATGAAATTAAAGTTATGTTTTTTCCATGTTCAAACAAGCATAAAAAGTTTAAATGATGTGACATTTGTGTCTAATATATTCAGGCAAATCCTAGCTGACGCTATAATAAAATATGCTTGTGTTGTTTTTGGATGGAAAAATTTTATCTTGTAATTGTTCTGGTTCTTCATCATTTTTTTCCCCTACAAAACGGACTGTGCAGCTGTAACCATAAGTCACAGAAAGCTGAAAGCTTTTTTTTTCGCCATAGGCCAAAAATCATAATGATCAGCCTATAATTGGCCACAGCAAAGGAAAACACATTTTGACCTCTAGGGGGCACTAAAACGTTACATAAATGTATGTGATGTCATAACAGAGCTTTTATAATTTACATGAAATACACATGTTCTTTGGACATCCATTTGGATCTGTACTGCCTCTACACACACTATAACTTTAATAAAAAATGGTCAATTGTGTGAGTATCAATTTAGGAATGTTAGAAATCGTGTGCTTAAATGAGCTGTTTAGATTTCTCCTCTACTTCTACATCACAGCAGGGGATATTTGAATAACTCCACCCGCCTATCTGAGAACCTCCGCCCAGCAGGTAGAACTGCTACCTTTAATTCCTTTTGCTATGTCATTTCACTTTTTTCATACTTTCTACATTCTAGCTCCTTATGTCTTGATATGATATGTAGTTATGTGGTTTTACCTTATGTCACTTCACTTTATTGTTCTACACACATACACAGACACTGCTGATGGCCAGTGATAATCCTTTTGTGCTGCTTTTTGTGACGTGCGTGGACCGCACTCGTTGCCACTTGTGGCTATATTTTTACTATGATTATTATTATCTGTTACCTTGGGCAAAGCATGAAAAATTAATTAAGAATGGGAAAAACTTTCCTGTGTTTCGCTGACAGCAAAAGAAAGAAGAACACAAAAAAGATGTGGAAAGCCATCATGAAAACTCGTCCATATCCAGACTTTCAGCATACAGCCCTCTGTTACAGAATAATATAGTGTCTGGCTTATGTCAGAACAAGAAGATTTACTTGAAAAGTCTTAAAAGAAAGAACTGAACTGGAAAGCATTTAACAGTTCTAGGAGTATGTCAAATGTAGGACTTGTCATCTGTGACAAAAAACACACTGACAGGAAACTAGGCTAGAGCAAGTCGAAAGAGGGTAATAGAGCTCATAATTAGCAGGATCTGCGTCAGGTCACTGCATATTTCAACACTGATGGATAGGTCTGGTATTAAACTGTGAAATCCAGAGATAAAACAGCACTACCTTTGTTCTTGTAGAGTTTCCACTGAATCCAAGCTAATGCATCTTTCAGAATATGTCAACCTCAGTCAATCTGGTGTGAAAAATCCTATGCTTTTCAGGACATACTGCTTTATGATTTTTGGCACTTGTTGGCCATTTTTTAAATCCTAATTTAATGGTGGTCACCTCCACAAGCTCTTTCAGAGAAGTGTTGTGCTCTCCTGAGTCATTGTCACTTTTTCAGTTGGTCTGGTCTCTGTCTTTAAGACAGCAGCTTTATCTCTGGTTACATAATTGTTCCACCTAAAACATTAACACCACTGCCGATTCCTCAAGACCCTTTTTGCCAGTCCATCCAGTTTTGTTCTCTACCGTTTAAAATAAATAAAAATTGCACACATGAAACTCTGATCATTCATTGCAAAATCTTGAATATATTCTTTATAAGACCTTTAATATATCTCATTGAATTAAGTACAATTAAAAGTAAAATTAAAAGTAGCTAATACTTCTGTGTGCCTGCATGAGTGTTAGTGTGTGTACTACCTCAGGTTCATTTGTAGCACTGAGGATCAGAGCCCATAACTGAGCTCTGAGGCCCGTTGGACAGCCCTGTCTGCTGTACTGCTGAGCTGCGGCACTGTCCTGTTCACGCACCACTAACACACACAAACACACACCCAAACCTACTATATACACTCTCAAGAGGTACTCTAGACTAAGGTAGTCTATAACGCTTAAGTTTCATAGGCTACATACTGGAAGTGAAAAAAAAGAACATTAAAAAGCATTAGGAGCGTAAACATTGAGTTCTGTACTGTTAATAAAGTAAGTAAATGGGTGATTATTTGTCACTGTGAACACAGCACAGCACACAGTGCACCACAACGAAATGTGACCCATCTGTGAAGGAGCAACGGGGAGCTGACATAGGCAGCGCCCGGGGGAGCAGTGCTTGGGGACGGTACCTTGCTCATGAGTGACTCAGTGGTATCTTTACCGGTCCTGGGATTCGAACCGGTGACCTTCCGATCACGGGGCGAACACACCAACTGCCCCAACAGATGTGTGCCTTCTACCAAGAATCAAGAGGAAGAATAATTGTGTCCCCTTTTAACCGGATTCCAGGTATCCAACCATGTTATGTACAGTCAAAATGGAGCACTAAATAAACACTCTGAGGCAGATAGAGTTATTCAGCAGCTATTAAACAAACATCATTCAAAAAAAATCAGGGGAAAATCTTGTTTACCTTTCCGTCCAATGCGAATGTGTTCACTTTGAAACAGGTCTGCATAAAGACAAAAGGTGGTCCTTAACTACAGATTTTACCAAAAAATATTGCATATATTATATCAGATATATCAGTTAGCTATTCCGTTCAATATAAAGCACTGAGGTGTCAAGTTTATAGCATACGGTCCAGACGTTCGAACCCAGTATTACAAAATCTCCATGTCTTTGCCTATCATCACACTTTAATTGAATGCACTAAAATATCTTTTGTTTATTTTGATGCCAAACGACATGCGGCATTTGCAGCAGAGGTTAGGCACAGAATAGGTCAGAGGAGCTTATATGCCGTGCCTTTGTCTCACAGATGGATGGACTTAACAGACTTAACGAGGTCATACCTGGGGGCATGTGTGCGTAATCATCTATGCCAAGCTGGCAGCACGTCAGATTCAGTTCTGGATAAGCTTCCCTCTATAATGATATACAGTAGAAGATATGTCTGCCTTTTCAGACGTGGCTGCTGTTTATCATTTTCATTTTCATATCAACAACATGCAAGCCAAAGTCGAGATGAAGAGCAAGAAGGTTTACTTAAATCACAAGATCTGAGCTATAAAATACAGTTTTGAAAATGGAAAACGAGCAGGAGGAATGGGCCAGACTGCTTACCATCTGTGGGATATCACGGACATTTAGAGAGATCTGAATAAGTCCCCAGTGACTCCGAGCAGCGAGGCCCTCACAGCAATCATGGTTGGGGTTCTTCAGGCTTGTCAACATCTTACAGAGGAACAATGTATTTATGCACGAGAAATGCATATGTGCATGTAAAAATGCTTGTGATATATTCATGTTTCCAAGTAGTTCCATTCTACTGCATGCACCAGCCATTAGAGAACCTAAAACAACTCTGCTACAGATAAACTTTATGACATCTGGAAGCATGGTTCTAAGCCTGTCAATCACTTACAGTATCTCTCAGACTATTTAAAGGTCATTTAGAAGACCATTTCCTACTGGAATCCAATCAGCCCTTTCACTCACTTTACTGTTAAAAATGTTTTCCATCAAAACTCACCTCTAAGAAGTCTTTTGGTGCATAGACTGGTCTGAACTTGCTTAAATCTGCAAAAAAAAATTGCAATCAATTACAGACTATGAATGAGTACAATTTGTTCTTCAAACGCTTTGCTGCACATACTATATTCAGAATGAGATGAAAGAAAAGAGCCAGAGAGAGCGAGAAAGGAAAGCAGTTGTCAAGTGAGGGTAGCTCTGGTTATCGGGACTCATTCCAGTGGTCTGGAAATGCTCTGGTTTCACAGGCTAAGCTGTTTATGCCAGGGTCCAGCACACAGCCATAAATGTTATCATACACACTGCAAACTGATAGCATTGTTATGGAACTGTTATATTCCACGTGACAACCCTATACAAGCAGAAACGCGAAAAATAAACACAGTAGGATACACTCATACACTTCACGGGAGGTAAAAACTAGAGGTGTGCAAAAAAACTAATAGAATCAAATCGAATCACGATTCTTTCTCCGTCAATTCAAAATCGATTCATGCATTCCAAAAAAATCTATTGCTATTTTTCAACTAACGTAATGGCACTATTTTACTTTTTCCCCCCCGACATGAATTCAGCTCACCAATCCAATAGATGGCTCAATGTCAAAATCTGGCCAGATAGACCTCCTTCGCATGAGCATGAAGGAAATGCAGTCAAGATGCGTACATATGCATATAATTACAGTAAACTACATTTGATTCAGTGTGTATTTTTTGTTGTTGCTCTGCCACAGTCAGATGGGAAAAGTAATTCAAAACAGCAATCAGAATTGTGAGCCCAAGAATCGGAATCAAATAGAATCGTGAGATTTTCTGAATCACGCGCCCCAGTAAAAACGCTAAAACCTGAAAAGAGCGTGAACGAGTCTGAAGGAGCAGTGTTAAGACGTTACACAATAAGTCGAGACTTGAGTAGAGATTAATATAAGACTGACATGTAACTGTCCAATGATCTAAAAGCAATTCACAAAGTATGTAAAATAAAATGGATGCCCAATCTTTTTTCTTGAAAAATTTTAAACTATGTTAAACTAGGTTAAACTATTAACACTACCTCATTTAAACTCAGATGTTCCATTAGAGTATAAGAAATGGGCTTCAGACCTTTGAAAGACCTAGTTCGGGTTGGTTTTGCATTAGCATTAAAAGTTCACCCGGAATCTTAACAAAATTTTAGAAACATACGTCACACTTCATGATTGCAAGCTGATCCTGTTTAAATGTATATTATTTATTTATTTATTCAATGTCCCTGTGAAGTTTCCAACTTCTTTTACAACAATGCCTGTAAAAGTAACTCGACAAGTTCCACAGGAAGTCCCAATCACTCCAACATCCACATGTCACTGAGACATGTTAACATGACCAAAAGTAAACAAATGTGTTCATGTTTATATGACTGCACAAAGTACAGTATAAAAAAATCTCAATAAAACTTTTTTAAAATGTTAAGATTATGTCATCAGAACAACAAAGATATGTTAAGAAATCTGTTTTGCTTAGACTCATGGTGGATTTACCAGCATTTGTTTACTAGCAAAACAGTTTTATATGGCCAAACTTATAAGCAGCAATAGGTCAAGAATTGATTCTTTGCGGACTGTATGCATGGCCTTCAGTGCTGTCTGAGAGTTGCAGAAGTGTGTCTGTCTGTGAGATGTGACAAGAAGGCCTTGTGTCTTACCTGGTTCATCAGTACCCATCTCATTCCACTTGTTGGTCAGCTCTTTCTGCTCCGGAATGGGTCGCTGTAGAATTTATGATACAAATATTTATTCATTCCATTTTTGAGAGAATTATAAGATATCTAACTTCGGCTTGACTCCAACTTGTGGTGTAAATGCTGATTTTCTTTATACCTTCCGAGCCAGTGGAACCCCCAGCTCAGTACACATACTGTTTAGACTCTTCAGGATCCTCTTCTCCCAGTTTGCCTTCAAACAAGCCAGAGTCAGTCGTACAGATGTGAGGTGTATGAAATCAGGAAGATAAAAGAACAAAAAAGGTAAAGAACTTACAGATGAGTGTGAGAAAGAGAGGTCATACCTGGGCCTTGCGCATGTAAGCCAGGGGCTCTTTAGTATGCTCAGGGGGAGCTGAAGGGTGGCCAGGGGGAGACAAACTGTAAGCCACACACAGACACACAGACACACACACACACACACACAAAGAGGGAGGGAGATGGTTTTATCTCTGATCTCTTATTTTAACTATAACTACAGAACAGCCTTTAAAATTGTGTGCAATTGTTGAATCTCTGCTCATTAATGGGAAATATGAATGTGCAGAGATTCAACAGACTGGCAATAAGCTCTTGATGCATTTTTTAAATTAGCTGAGCTAGCTCCCGACTTACAATAAATAAACTGTAAGTGCAGGTCTTTATCTACATAAAATTGATGTGGAAAGAATGTGTATCAATTTTTTTCAGTTTGTTCAAACAATGGCTTATATGAAAGTTATCATTTGTAGCAGCAATGTACCATTAATACCATCCTGTGGCAAATAACTAAGCGCGACCTGACTATAATATATTCAGAGAACATACCATGAGTGTGACTCATGGAAAGGTTTAAATGTTCAGACAGAATTTAATGGGACAATTGTTAAATAAATCATTTTGAACTAAAAGTATCTTGCATTACAATAATCATTTACAATCAATTATAAAATACTTTGTCATTACTTTATGGTGAATGTTTTCAGTCATACACCCACGGGACAAACTGCCTTTCTATCTAATAAACCTAATGAAAAATGATTTATGTTGTTCTAAAACAGCCCATTAAAATTAAATTCAAAGTCTAATGCAATCAAATACTGATGACTGTCATTAGTCTAATGGCACAACACTGCATAAAAATGTGATTCCATTAAAACAACAGTTTGTAAAAGATCCAGGAAAACAGGTTTTGAAATAATGAGGTTTTTTTTTATAATCACCTCTCTGCTCCAAACCTTTAGGTTAGACTCTGTAGAAAGCCTAAAAATCAGCCATTCCCTATCCTCAAACTCACACGACTTAGATCACATTTACACCATAAAACTTTAGACATTCAGCAGAGACACCTGAACTCTAAAACTTCCCATCTGACTTTCACGTGTGCAGGAAGTATCACCTCATCACCTCTTGTTCAGCCATCAAAGTCAGCAAGCGTGGCCGACAACAGCCCCACATCTCATCCCCTTCTCCCACAAGCTCCAAACACTTACGTTTATATAAACGTGTCAACTTCAAGATGACATGCAGATGAGTTACTATGGCAAACTGTGGAAACACTTTTAGCATTTTTTCAGGATGTGGATCATTTATTTCAAAACTTGCCTCATTGGTTTTATAGAACACACTTAATGAAAGGATTAAGGAGGCTCTCAACAAAGACAAAGGTTTGTTTCTAGACTTGTAATCACTTAGTGCCAGCACTGCTAAGTACCACTTGAGAAGGACTCTTGTTTTTCAGGAAGCAGTCCATTTTTAGGGCATAAGGTTAGTTGCATAAGATGTTTACACCAAAAAGCTAAATTAACTCACTTTGGCATACATGATATTAATAATAGGGGTGTAATGATATGTATTGTTGTATCGCTGCATCAACCTAATGCCAAACGACCCTTATACATAGACACTACGAATAAATACACACTTACATGCTTATGTACAGCACTCTCCTCCTCTGCAGGGGCCAAGGTGCGAAGTAAGCTTATTGAACTCAACCAGTAACCTAGTACGAGGAATGCCATGGTTGTGTACTAGTGTTCTAGCGCCTGCTCGAAGTGACAATGGCAGAGAGAATTAAAAAGTGTGGTTACACTTCGATCACGTCACTGGATCTTGCATGTTGTTGAACAAGGCCGCTAGTCTGTTACCGAAGGAAACTCCTACAAAGTCACCTATTCCCATTTTTTCTACATGCATTTATCTATCCAAAAACAGACATTTGTTAATTGTTTTGCTTTTATTTTAACAATTATTTTAGTTATGATCACTGCTCTAAGTAGTTCATAGTTTACATGCAAAAAAATACCTTTCTCCACGAGGATCAACAGTGTAAAATCAAGTTAACAATTAAAAAAATAATAGTCTTATAAAAACGTCTTTGTTTACCTTAAGACATTTTTCCAAACAAAACATTTGAAAACAATCAAATAGGAGTGTGTTTGGTTTTTAATTATTTTTGTGACTTGAGGTAAGCAGCTTACATGAGTCAAATGAACGGACGTGAATCGCGATTTTCAGTTTACACATCAAACCCTATATTCTAATTAACTGAACCAATTGATGCATCCAGCTCTATAAAACAAAAATACTACAGGGGTGAAACTTACAGGTGTAATTCTCTGTAGACTGCATTCTGCAGTTTTCTCTCCCAGCCTAAAAGTAAAAAGAGAGGAAATATATTCTGATGAAATCACTGCGTCTTTTTACAGCCATTACCAAAACGCAGTGCCCGTATCGCAAACACCCCGGGCCACGCCTACCGGAAATCTTCAGAAAATTCCGAACGTCTTCTTTTAAGGATTCTAGTTTTATCTCCGGTTTGTGTAAACATTCCTGCCAGTTAGGAAAGAAAAAAAAGAAGGTTAATGCCTCTTAGTTGCAATGTCTTTTAAATCCGGTTATGAGTCAGTGTGGACTGCCGTACTGCGGTAGTGTTAGCTAGCTGGCTCACTTTGGCTTGTTTCTCCAGTTGGGAGTGTAAATTGGACCCTTTCAGCCGTTGAACAATTTGCGCAATGGTGACAGACAGCTCCGTCCCATCGTCCATCATCATGCAGGTTTAAAGATGTCGAGCAGCGCCTTGGGAGTTTATTTTTGAGTACATTCAAAAGCTCAGCTTTTATAGATGGCGCACCGTATCTTAGCAACTACGGACGGCACGCCGGGAGAAACAAGGAACCGGAAAACATAGTTCCTATATACAGACCATCGCAAAAAATTAAAATATCGTGAAAAAGTTCAATATTTTTTGTCACTCATTTCAGAAAGTGAAACTCAGATATTATATAGATTCATTACACATAGAGTTAAATATTTGAAGCCTTTATTTCTTGTAAATGTTGATGATTATGGCTTACAGATAATGAAAACCCAAAATTCAGTGTCTCAGAAAATTAGAATATTACTAAGATCAATTTTTTAAAAAATGGATATTTTAAACAGAAATGTCAGGCTTCTGAAAATTATGTTCATTTCTATGCGCTCAATACTTGGTTGAGCCTCCTTTTGCATGAATTACTGCATCAATGCAGCGTGGCATGGAGGCGATCAGCCTGTGGCACTGAGGTGTAATGGAAGTCCAGGTTGCTTTGATAGCAGCCTTCAGGTCATCTGTATTGTTGGGTCTGGTGTCTCTCATCTTCCTCTTGACAATACCTAGGGTTAGATTCTCTATGGGGTTCAGGTCTGGGCAGGTGCCAAGTCCTGCTGGAAAATCAGATCAGCATCTCCATAAAGCTTGTCAGCAGATGACATGGCACCCCAAATCATCACTGACTGTGGAAACTTCACACTGGACCTCAAGCAACGTGGATTCTGTGCCTCTCCACTCTTCCTCCAGTCTCTGGGACCTTGATTTCCAAATGACGTGCAAAATTTACTTTCATCTGAAAAGAGGACTTCGGACAACTGAGCAACAGCCCAGTTCTTTTTCTCCTTAGCCCAGGTGAGACACTTCTGACGTTGTCTCTGTTTCAGGAGTGGCTTGACACAAGGAATGCGACATTTGTAGCCCATGTCTAGGATTTGTTTGTGCGTAGTGGCTCTTGATATGCTGACTCCAGCCTCAGTCCACTCCTTGTGAAGCTCCTCCAAATTCTTGAATGGATTTTGCTTGACAATCCTGTTGCTGGTGCACCTTTTCCTACCACACTTTTTCCTTCCACTCAACTTTCTATGAATATGCTTGGATATGCTGTGAACAACCAGCTTCTTTAGCAATGACCTTTTGTGGCTTACCCTCCTTGTGGAGGGTGTCAATGACTGTCTTCTGGACATCTGTCAAGTCAGCAGTCTTCCCCATGATTGCGTAGCCTACTGACCCAGATTTAGAGACCAATTAAATGCTCAGGAAACCTTTGCAGGTGTTTTGAGTTAATTAGCTGATTAGGGTGTGACACCATGATTTTACAATATTGAACTTTTTCACAATTTTCAAATTTTCCAAGACACTTTGGTTTTTCATTATCTGTAAGCCATAATCATCAACATTACAAGAAATAAAGGCTTGAAATATTTCACTCTATGTGTAATGAATCTATATAATATATAAGTTTCACTTTCTGAAATGAGTTACAAAAAATATTGAACTTTTTCACGATATTCTGATTTTTTGAGATGGTCTGTATACACTAAGAGCACATTAAAGAAAGCAAAATAATGTTAATTTACACATAAGCACTATGTGTAGAGTGTTTGTCGTGTAATGAACATTTAATCTGAGAAAAACATTCATTTGATGCTTTCTCAGTACAAATTATACATGAAACAATAATAGATTTTAAACATGTTAATGCAATAAGTGTGGGATAATTGTGAAAAAAGCACTATGTTGGCAATTTTACTTAGTTCTTGATTATTTAACTGTCAATTTATATTTTATAGTATAATATCTTTATTTGAAAGGGTTTAAGATTAACTTGCACAACGTGAGCTCACTGTGATTGGACTCTAAATATGTAAGGGAAACGTTCCATTCTAAAAATAAACCTTAAGTATATTTAATTCCCCATTGTATCAAAAACAATAATAAGAATACAATAAGAATCAAAAACTGTTCATGTTGAAAAGGTTCAGTGTTTTAATTTACTGACTGAATAGTAGGATCAGTAAATTAAGACACTGTAACTATTCAGTCAGTAAATTAAGTACAGTAGGGTTAGTAGTCCTATTTAAGTAATTAAAATATTTTGAATAAAGAAACATGCATAGCAAAGTTTATATTTGTTCAAATAGCCATTATACAATAAATTACAATTCAACCTACAGTAAATCTTTTAGTTTAGTATCCCTAAAGTTAAGTTTTAAGTAAAATTTCAGTTTGAATGAGAAACGGTTTGCCTGAAAAAAAAAGCTGCTAGTTTAGCTCAAGGTAATCACTTTCACTTCTGATGTTCTTTTTATTAGGCTCCTATTGATATAAATTATAATCAAAACAGTAAAACCTTCATCAATAACATGAGAAATTCATTTTGAAAGTATCACATATTCAAGATTTGACATTTCACCTTTGACCACCTTTGTCTACTTAGAATTAAAAGTACAATGACATGACAACTAAAATATTTTCTGCATTCCTTTTTCTCCAGATTTCTCCACTATCCATTATGCTGCCCATTCAATACTCCCTAAGTGCAGTTACTTTGCCACTGCTGCCGGAAGCCTAAAAACCAGAGAGCATCAGTATGTGTGGTGCAATATTGATGGGCAAATAATGTGATTTGCCCCACACAGGAAGAAAACTGACAATTGATAATTGTTCAATAATAGAATGTGAATTCCATAAACTCTATGACTGCCTATGATGTACATGTAGAAAGTATCATATATAGTATATTATACTTAAGATTCAAGATTCAAGATTCTTTATTTGTCACGTGCAAATTATACAGGTACAACATGCAGTGAAATGTATCCTGATCCGCTCTTTTAACTGTGCAATTAGGCAAATTAGAGAAATAACAAAATAGAGATACAAATACAAACTTAAATACAAACTTAAATAAGGAGGTAAGGGAAATAGGACAAAAAATAGTTTATATACAGTAAGGTACATAAAGTTCCATAAAGTTCCATATGTGCAGACGGCATGGAGTGCAATTGTAGTGCAACTGTAGTTTAAGACTGTAGAATTGTGACTTGTTTAATGTATGGTCCTAATGATCGAAATATTAAAATCTGGTTTTATCAAGTCATTATCTAGTCAGCTTTTTTACTCTATCTGCTTAATTAAGGGGAATTAAGTATTGGTCCAGAACATAATAGGAATTGTTGGGGTTTTACTGCTAAATGTTTAACGTTGCACATTTGTACAGTATTTGTGAAATTGTTCATTGTTCTTGGTTTTTGTTTTTTTTGTTTTTTCAGACAAGGAAAAACACTATTAGCCCCCAGCTGGACTCTTGATTTGTATGAGTCTGGTTGCTTGGAATCCAAACCCAGTTTGCTGTAAAGTGAGGCGGGGTCAAACGTCTCCACGCGCCTGCTTTAGCGTCCGCGCGCGCTCTCCTTGCGCTCACCGCCCGCGCCGCGTGCCCGGATTTAACGCAGCTCCAATTTTAGAGTTTTCAATAGATCACGACTAAGCGACTCTCAGGTCGGCTCCAAATTTCGGCAGAAGCATATTTGTCTACATCATCAGCTCAAGCCTTTAAACACTTTGTGTTTTATTACTGTTATTTTTATCATCACCATCTAAGCCATGACAGGAGCCGGAGCGCAGTTTTCAGATGATGGCGCGTCTTGAGTATTTTTCGATTTTCCTCTTGATTGCAGTGGAACGAGCTTAATTATCTTTTTACAGCCGGAGTCACACGCACAGGAGACAACATGGAGACGTTCACAATTCACGATATAATCAACGCCACCGACTTCTACAGAATGTTGTGTGAGTTTGCGTTGAGGAACGCGTCGGAGTGCGAGTCCATCCCCGGCGACGCCACAATGCCCACGCGGGAGCCTAAAGGTGAATTAACCTTACATCTCCATATCTCTACAAACACTGTACATGGATTTAGAAGATAATTGTACTTTATTCCGGTAGTGCGTATAAGCACAAAGCACATCAGAGGTTTCCAGAATTACACAACTATTTTAAGCACAATGCCTTAGTAATAGTGAGTATTGATAAAAGGTAGAAAATAGTAATTTGTGAATTTATTCAATATACGTTTACTTGTGTTCCAAATGACAAGCGTTTAAGTTCATAAGTTGATCTACTAATAAAAACAGAGCTAATGCAAATATATTTATCGATCTTATTTAAAAAAAAATTAAACTTTTAAAGATTTCAATTTGCCAGTATGTTACAATAACAATATACCCTGCAAGAAGGGCGGGGGCCGGGGACAAGCAATTAATTCCATTCCAAGTGTATTATAAATATGCGCTCTCTTTTCATATGACTTCTTCACACCCTTAAATTAACATTCTAAGTCGTGTCAAAGAATATTGACTTGAAAAATAACCCTTAATTTGTGTATTTATGATAAAGGTTGTTTTATGTGGAAAAGACGTTCATTCCTTGTGATGCTTTTTTAAAGACACATCCCTAATAAGGTTTTTTATGAAGCCAAAAATTATTCTGCTATGACATCATTCTAAAGAGCTCGACCAAGGCAAAAGTATTTTTAAAAGTGTATAAACATGGGCTTGGAAAAAGATAAGTTTGGCCAAAAAAGATTAACCTATTATTAGTAAGAGGACTAGGTCATGATAGATATAAGATATAGACATTCACTTATAAATCTATTATATATATACAGTTTGCACCACTGGATGCATATTCTATGTATACATGCACATAAGTATCTGTCTTGTCCACAGACATAAACCAGACAGTGCGCATCGTTCTCTACTGTCTGATCTTCCTTCTCAGCATCCTGGGCAACAGCCTCATCATTGCTGTTCTTGTGCGCAACCGTCGCATGCGAACGGTCACCAACCTCTTCTTACTGTCTCTGGCTGTCAGTGACCTGATGCTGTGTCTCTTCTGCATGCCCTTCACCTTAATCCCCAACCTGATGAAGAACTTTGTGTTTGGCAGTGGAATATGTAAGGCAGCGATGTACTTCATGGGTGAGTAGTGTGCCTGGATCTATAGAAATATTTATATATATATATATATATACAAATTACATAATTGTTTGTGTTGTGTTTTTTAAATAGTGAAAAAGAATGGCATAAGATAAATCTTTGGGCTTAAATGATTTGGATTGCAGGTCATGGCTCCTTCCTCACATGCTTTTTTCACACATACTGTAGTTCTCAGACATGGTGTAACTTACATAATCTTTAAATGTCTTGATAAGTGAGAATGATTTTGTAATATACATTGTACAAATTTTCATAATTATATTTAATAAAAGTTATATTTTAGTTTAAAGTGCAAATTAAGATATTACTATAAAATTTAAATGTAGGTTTAATCACAAATAGGTAATTTTTAACTTGAACTCTTTTCAAGTTAAAAGCAAACTTTTGCCAGAGGGTTTGTACCCAAGAATCATTAAAGAGAGGGAGAAGAAGGCAGTTTTGTTTGTTTTCAAGGACACCAGCGAGCCTAAACAGTCTGAGTTGTGTTTTATTACTGACCAGCACTCAGCGCTTAAGCATCAGACAAAGATATAGCAGGAACAAGCAAAGCAACACACATCATTGTATGTATATATATATATATATATATATATATATATATATATATATGTTGCTGGGCAAAAAATGAGGCAGAGTTTATCAGTTTATCCGTTCATTTGAACAAATACAAGTGCAACAACCATTTAATACAATATTGCTTAAATCTAGTGCACATTTCTATTTAATAAGTGTCCAATTAGGTTCCGTATTGGCATACATCAATGCCACACTTAATGAAAGATCATTTAGATCACTGATTAGTTGTTGGAAGCAATCAGACATGAATGGAACACCACTGATGCAGCACTCTTGCTATAAGACAGCTCGCCCAAATGGCTGAGTTTTCTAAAGACAAACAAAAAAACCCAGTCCCCTTCTACATTGTACACTGGCTACAGACAATGCATTTAATATTGGGAAACACTGTTAATTATTTTACCTGGATTTGTTAAACAAGAAAACATGCAATAACTTGTGTTTGCTTCTTGTTTTTTGCTCAGCAGTATATATATCACAGGATCAGTGTCTGGTCAGAAAGTTGCCTTTTCAGGCTTAAGCTCATTAATATTCAGTACAGGTACAGTACAGTCAGATCAGGTTTTAAGGAAGTGTTAGAGTTCAGGGAGTCCAAATCACATTGCTGTTGTTTACCTTTGCTCTCTTTTTCATGTCTGTGTTAATATTTAGTTTCTTTTGACAGGTTGGTATGTTGATTAAATGCTTTAGTATTACAATGCAGGCTTGTGTTTAAGCAGCCTGAATTTACTAGCATGACCCAACCACCACCACTCTTTTTTTAACCCAAACATGCACACACTCACAAAGGCATTTCCGTGAGCGTGTCCACCTTCAACTTGGTGGCCATCTCTCTGGAGCGTTACAGCGCCATCTGCAATCCACTGACGTCCCGGACCTGGCAGACCAAGTCCCATGCTGCCAGGGTGATCACTGCCACTTGGCTGTTATCCTTCCTGCTCATGCTGCCCTACCCAATCTCCAGCACGCTGGTGCCGTACCGTCGCATTAACAACAGCACAGGCAACATGTGTCGTCTGCTGTGGCCCAGTGACGTCATACAGCAGTCGTGGTAAGTGTTCATAGAAACATCAGTTAATGTTCACCTGGTATGACCATTTTACCCTTAATCCAGACTATTTAGCTTTGGATATTTCACTAAGCACTTAGCAAAAACCCACATCTGAAATTGAGATTATTGCCAAATGATCTGTAAATATACGAATATGAAATAATCAAGTTATTTATTATTATTATTATTATTATTATTATTATTGACCTATTCCTATATATAAGAATCAATAATCTATATATTTTTTAACTATGGCGTAATTTCGATGGTTTCATAGCCTCGTTATTTAGCGTATTTTGGAAGATACACAAAGGGTGCAAATTCTTTTGGGCACTAAAAGCAGACCTGGTCTAACTAAATTTGACTAGAGCAAAAGCAAGCCTCTGCAAGCCTCTGTGGACTGGAACTAATCCTGTCATGGACCTGTGCCGCTGTGCGGCCCGTAGTTTGAGAAACCAGGCCTAATTGACCTTGTATTTCTTATGTGATGGGCCAGCAGTGCCAATGTATTGTTAGAGGCGCGGTAGTGTGCTCACTGTACTTAAAGTATGGGGACTTGGGTATGAAAACCTTCCAGTAGGATCCCCCAGAATAATCATATTTTGGCAAAAGGAGAAAAAAACTCAATCCTTCCAGTGTTCAACTCAAAGTTAGACCCTTCATTCTCAATGCTCCCGGTGTTCAACACAACGTTAGACCCTTCATTCTCAATGTTCCCAGGGTTCAACCCAAAGTTAAACCCTTCATTCTCAATGTTCCCAGGGTTCAGCCCAAAGTTAGACCCTTCATTCTCAATGTTACCAGGGTTCAACACAAAGTTAGACCCTTCGTTATCAATGTTACCAGTGTTCAACCCAAAGTTAGACCCTTCATTTTCAGTGTTCCTAATGTTCAACCCAAAGTAAGACCCTTCGTTCTCAATGTTCCCAGTGTTCAACCCAAAGTTAGACCCTTCATTCTCGATGGTCCCAGTGTTCAACACAAAGTTAGACCCTTCATTCTCAATGTTCCCTGTGTTCTATGCAAAGTTAGACCCTTCATTCTCAACGTTCCCAGGGTTCAGCACAAAGTTAGACCCTTCGTTACCAGTGTTCCCAGTGTTCAACCCAAAGTTAGACCCTTCATTCTCAATGTTCCCTGTGTTCTATGCAAAGTTAGATCCTTCATTCCCAGTGTTCCTAATGTTCAACCCAAAGTTAGACCCTTCGTTCTCAGTGGTCCCAGTGTTCAACCCAAAGTTAGACCCTTCGTTATCAATGTTCCCAGTGTTCAAACCAAAGTTAGACCCTTCATTCTCAATGTTCCCAGGGTTCAATCCAAAGTTAGATCCTTCATTCTCAATGTTCCTAATGTTCAACCCAAAGTTAGACCCTTCGTTCTCAGTGGTCCCAGTGTTCAACCTAAAGTTAGATCCTTCGTTCTCAATGTTCCCAGCGTTCTATGCAAAGTTAGATCCTTCATTCTCAATGTTTCTAATGTTCAACCCAAAGTTAGACACTTTGTTGTCAGTGGTCCCAGTGTTCAGCCCAAAGTTAGACCCTTGGTTATGCTAGTATAAGTGTGCTCTTAATTGATCTCGTGTTTATAGATGGGTAATACTTTATACCTACAAAGTGCTGGTTCTAATGAGGCTGTCAGTGAATTACAGCACTACATTAGAGGCATTTTAGTGCAGAAAGTATTGAAAAATATAATCTTTCCCTATTGATTTTGTTGAATTCTAAATTGTAGAGTGGAATATTGTTTGATTAGTTCTATTACTATAGAACACTTAAATGTGGTCACAGTTTGTTTGGTGGAGTTCCAGATTCTGTGACACTAAACACAAACAGTTTTTATACAGAAGCATTACGTATTAGGCCCTTGTTAAGCCAAAACATATTATTCTATGACATCATTCAAAAGATCTCATCTGCGCACCAGTATTTACTCTATAAACTTGAGTTTGGAAAGAGATAAACTGGATCAAATAAATAGTAATCTAATATTATTTTCCATTCCAGGTAATGACAGACATTAGACAAATACATACATTTATTGCTTAATGTTTGATGTGTACATTAAGCACCACTTCACTAACATAATGCACATTCTCTGTGTACATGCACTTAAGTATCTACGTCTAATAAAGTGCTCAAAGATTATAGCCATTGTTTCCAGCAAGGCATTAGAGGCACTACAACACAGAAAGTATTGGAAAGTATCGATTGACCTGACTGTGCAACTTTACTTTTTTCAACCAGGTACGTGTTCCTGTTATTGATTCTTTTTCTGGTGCCGGGAATTGTGATGATGACAGCATATGGACTCATCTCTGTTGAGCTCTACAGAGGAATTAAATTTGAAATGGCTAACAGGAAGTCAAACCGGGGTATTTCTTTTATATACGCCAGAATGGTCAATATAAACTAGCCAAGTAATTAATTCTAAATTTCTCACTTTAAAGCCAGTGAGCCCTGTTTGATTAACTTCTCTGTCTTCTGCTCTACAGAGCGAGAAAGCAGCACAGAAAGCCTGAAACCCAGTGACAGCGATGGCTGCTATCTCCAGCCCTCCAAAAAGAATCGTGCCGAGCCCTTGGTGCATCAGGCCCTCACGGTCAGCTCCAGCAACCCCAAAACCAAGCTAAGCCGAGTTTACAGCAACAGCCCCACAGCCAACCTGATGGCCAAGAAACGGGTCATCCGCATGCTGCTAGTGATTGTGGTTCTTTTCTTCCTTTGCTGGACGCCCATCTTTGCAGTTAATGCCTGGCGGGCCTTCGATCAACGTTCCGCTGATCGGCTGCTTTCAGGGGCGCCCATCTCCTTCATCCATCTGCTGTCTTACACCTCTGCCTGCGTCAATCCCATTATCTACTGCTTCATGAACAAGCGATTCCGCCAGGGAATGCTGGCCACCTTCACATGCTGCACGTGTGGCCTGGACAGCGAGGGCAGAGGCAGCAGTCGCTTCCGCGGCACAGGAGGGGCTCTGGGCACCTTGGGTTGCGGAGGAGGGAAAGCGCAAGACAGCGGAAACGCAAACTCCAGTGGCACGTTGACAAGGCTGACCTACACCAGCATTCGCGGTTCGGCGCAAGCATAGACACATGAAGAACTCACCTGGAAGAGCATCTTTCCTTTCGTCTTGTGTCATTTAATCTGGGGTTGTAGCGTTGGAGCTCTGCTGTGTTTGAAGACTTCTCTGTATGTTTGGATGCTCTGCATGGGTGTCGACTTTTTTACGAGCAGAGAAACATGGCCGGGGAAGCCAAAAACAGCAGATTTGTGACATGCAAAACAGCAGTAAATACACATGTTGGTCAAGAATGCTGAAAGATTGATGCTAGGCAGAGTTCAGTGTTTAATTTTTAGGGCATGTCACAGTTGAATAAACACACACATCCAATGGAGCATGATTGTGGATGGCTTGAGAGTGATTCTAGTCTGCATTAGGGCACTGACTCATGCACTAGGCTTACATAAGACACAGGAGTTTATGGATTGTCTCTGGCCCTGTCTGTCTCTTTCCAGTTGTCTGGCCCACCAACAATCATTCGGCCTGATCCAAGCAGGAGGTGAAGAGCATTGGAATTTTCTCCCTGAAATCTAATTCTTTGCCCAAAGTCACCATCAAAATAACCAACCTGACAAGCTCCTGAAAATAATGTTTAAATGTGTTAAAAATATTTGCATGGCATCATTTATTCCAACAATAAGCATAAAAATCATAATTCGGCTTAATTAGCGCAAAGATACCATTTTCTTTTTCTTTTGATACATAGTTTAATTTCCTTCCCTTACTGCATAAATTTAAGGTTAAATGATGACAAATGCTCAAAAATGACAAATGCTCAAAAATATAACTACAAATGAGTTTTAAAATCATTATATATACACCAATATAATGTCAAAACTGATACTACTTACCAATATACAAATACAAATATTTGTAATAAAATTACAAATCACTAATTAAAATGTATTTGCCTGGTAGTATTTAACAAGTACTAACGTTTTATATCTACTTCTAATCAAGAAAACTACTTTATGTTGTTCTGCCGTTTTTGATGAACTCCTCTGACACTGGGCAAAAAGAAATAGGTAATGTTCTTTTAAACTCTTCCATGTTTGTCCTACAGTTGTGTCACATGCAGACCAGAGAGGACTGAGCCTGTCCAGATGTTCTGAGAAAACGAACGACCAGTGCTTTCCCAGACCTCCAGCATTGCTGAACTTGCACAGCCTTTCTGAACCATGCCAAACGTACAACCCCAGAAGTCAGTTTGAAGATCTGTGTACATATTCCCCACCACATATCATTTACTTATCCTCTGGCCAATTGTTCAGATTAAAATAAAAATGACACTAGTACACCTGTCTTGTTTGCGCCTGCATCCGTCACGCGAAATTTGTAGCAAGCTTTTGTATCTACAATTTATTATAATTGCTGTGTAAGTATATAAAAAGATGTAAATACGTTTTGGTATATTTCATTCCTGACGCTTTATAGAGCTCATTTGTCAATGCGACATCAGCCGCTTTTTCTCCCGAAGACACACAGTTATGTCTGTGTCCAAACACAGCGTGTTCTTGGAAGCGAACAGCATGTACACTTTATTTGATGTGCAGGTTCCCCTTATCTCCACATGAGACTTTTCACACCTGTCAGCGACATCAAAGCACCTAACTAAGGCCTGTCACACACACCTGGGCCTTTTCCCTCCTCGACCCAGATGGACATTTGTGGTGGTGGGGTGGGGTGGGGTGGAAAAAGTAGCAAGTTTCTTTGACTTTCAGTTCCTGGCAAGAATTTTATTTGTCTAAAAATGTCTTTTCTATGACGTTCTCTGCACATTTTCGTTTTACACTATCCCTCAAATCTCACCAGGTAAACAAAATGTAGTTATCGTATTATCATGTATCTTTACTTGCTTTTGATATTATTAAACCCAATAAAAGCTCAATTGAAATGAAACTCTAAATCTGAAAATCTGTTCTCTGAAGTGTTAAGCAATTTTGCAAATATTACTTTAGTTCATTGTTTGGTGGTAGGTTGTACTTTTAACTCCAGCTGTAGCCTACATTTCCTGCATTTAGCAGATACCCTTGCCCAGAGTAACTTCCATTTCGCAACTCTAGGGACAATCTGTCTGGAGTGATTTGGGATTAGGAGACTTGCATATGGGAGTGTGTTGATGTAAATATGAAATGTCCCTCACTGTCAGCCAAATGCCATAAAACTACAGTAAATGTTTTGATCACTGAAACCCAACCCTTTCTTTGATGTTAAAGCAATGTATGATAAAAAAATTCTGACAGTTTTTGTTAATCCTCTTCGGTTGAAACTGCACAATACTCCTGTCCAGTAGAGCTGGGATCAAGACCACCTAAACCAAGAACAAGACAAAACCAAGACCAGAGTGTGTCAAGACTGAGACAAGACTAAGCCTCTGACGGGCAGAGAACGAGACCAGGACCAATGCACATTTTACCCCATATGACTAATAAGTCGAACATGTAAAACTTAAGCAACAACATATTTATTTAATATTTTGCTCTTACATATCTATAATGAGGAAATCACTTCACTGGAAGCAGTTATTTAAACTGATAACATCATAACTCAACAAACCACAGTGGAAGAACACTCCTCAAGACCAAACTAACGGTTTTATTGGCTTGCAGAGCTTTTATTATACAGCGGCATTCTATGGCTTAGTACTGTGAAGTAAAATAAGGTTAGTGCCAGGCGGAAACACTTCTTTATCCATTTGGTATCCATCTGAATACAGAATTAAATTATTTGATAAACAGTGCTTTTCTGAAAGAGAACTACGTTTTTTGCGCACGTCTGCGTCTGTCTCAAAGAGTTTTAATAATAATATTCTCAGAGTTGTGGTCTCGGCTCTCTGTCAGAGTCCATGACAAGACCGAGTACAGCTACAGCCGAGTCCGAGACAAAACTTGTGCCAAGACCGGTCTCAGGAACCAGGACCGGTCTCAGGAACTCGAGCACTACAATGCTACAATCCAGCCTCGAAATCCCAGAGTCCCAAAGAAGCTCACAAAACCCCCACATTTTATTTTCTTCGAGTCACTGGAACCAATGTTGGGCACGATACTTTAAAAAAGTAATTAGTCATAGTTACTAGTTACTTCTCCCAAAACGTAACTGAGTTACAGCACTATAAAAGTAGCCAGTTACCAGGAAAAGTAATTATTGCCTTAAGTATGTCAAAGAATTTGGATCCCCCTCCTTAAATGGAAACCTGTGACGATGAGAGGTGCTTCATGAGATTCAAATACTTCACAACCGATGTGGAGAAAACACTTTCTTCCTGGGAAAAATCTACATTTCACATATACAGTAGCGCTGGGTATCGTTGCTGATATCCTGAATCGATTTGATTCCGATTCACAAGGTCATGATCCGATTCAATTCTCGATTCGATTCGATATTGATTTATTTAGAGTTCCCTGTCGATATTTCACTCGTACTGCGTCGTAAGACGCTGTATGGGGAAAAACTTTTTTTTCTCCTCGACTGAAGCCTTTTCCAATCACGCAGTGAAACTGCACGTCGATTGGTTCGTTCAAAGTAATAAAAACGAACCAATGACTCGACGGCGGAATTGAGCGAGCCAATGGTCGCGCCGCTTCGCCAGCGGCCGGCATTTGCACAGGTGGGGCTAACTGGCTTTATATAAGCGGGCATTCCGTCGTCATACTCAGATTTCTTCTCTTCTACGGAGTGCTTCTTCCTCGCTGTCTCTTTGCTTGCCGTCGCCGTTGACAAGCCCCGCAGTCTGAAAAAATCGGCTCTCGCAGTTTTTCCCCGCCACCATCCGGCGATTTACTAAAGAGCTTATTTTCGAGAGCATTGTTTTCAACGGCATTTTTCAATGCCACGCCGTTATTGCTGTACGTGCGGGATTTCCCTGCACTCTAATGACGGCCATGCCGAGTGCGTCTCGTGCCTGGGGAAACCCCATGCCAATGCTGCGCTCAGCGGGGCTGATTGCTCGGACTGCGAGTCTTTCAGCCTCTCTTCCTTGCGCTCCCGAATCGCGTTCTTTTCAGAACGTGACTCTGCCCCTCACGCCCTTCCGTCTTCTTCCTCCCAGGGACCTGCGAGGAAAAAACGGCAGGGCAGAGCGGTCGCGCAGCCGGAGGTTGACGAGCTCACGCCGGCTCTTTGCCCGCGTGCCTCGCCATCTCCGCCGAGACGATCATCGCCCGTTCTCTTCACCCAGCCGGATCAGTGTCCTTCTGCGGCTGCGAGCGACTTGATCTCGTTCGGGGGGAGTGAGGAGGAGCTGGACAGCCTCTCCCTGGTGGCTTCAGACGCGGAGGATTTTGCGGGCTCCGTTTCGGACCCCGCCCCCTTGCCGCCGTCTTCTTCACGCAGCGCCAGGACCGGCACGGATGAGGATCTCGTCCGTGTTATGACGAGGGCTGTCAGCGAGCTTGGCCTCAACTGGTCTCCGCCGGAGGAGCCGTCACGAAGCAGGTTGGACGAATGGTTTCTCCCGGGTCGCCAGCTGGCCCCCCGGCATCGCTCGTCCCCCTTCTTCCCCGAAGTCCACGAGGAGCTCACCAAAGCGTGGCGCGCCCCCTACTCGTCTCGCATCAGGACCTCTACCTCGTCCGCACTCTCCTCCGTGGACGGTGCTGAGGAGAGAGGTTACATGCACCTGCCCCCTCTGGATGAGTCTGTGGCCGCGAATCTCTGCCCGCCCACGGCCATCGGCTGGAAGGCGGGGGCAAGCCACCCTTCAAAACAGTGTAGAGCTACTTCAGTGCTTGCAGGTCGCGCTTACACGGCAGCTGGACAGGTGGCTTCGGTGCTTCACTCAATGGCAGTCCTCCAGGTCTTCCAGGCCAAGGTCCTCGCCACTGAGGAGGCCGGTCTCGACGCTAACTCCCTACGAGATCTACGGAGTGTGACAGACCTGGCTCTTTGCGCCACCAAAGCCACAGCCCAGCCCATCGGGCACTCTATGTCTAGCTTGGTGGTGTTGGAACGTCACCTCTGGCTCACGCTGACCGAGATGAAGGAGGCGGACAAGGTCCCCTTCCTGGATGCTCCTGTGTCGGCGGGCAGCCTCTTCAGACCGGCTGTGGAGGGTTTTGCCGAGCGTTTTTCTGAGGCCCAGAAGTCATCTCAGGCAATACGGCCCTTCCTTCCAAAACACCCCAGCATCTCATCTGCTGTTAGTCACCCCAGGCCTGCGGCGACCCAGCAGTCCTCCGCTCCAGCGCCAGCCACCTCCGAACCACGACCCAGGGAGCGTCAGGGGAGGGAGCGTTCTCGCTCTGCGAAGCACGTCCCCTTCACCAAGTGTCAGGGACCCAGACCCAAAGTTGTTCTCGCCACGGCTGGACCTCCCCGCAAGCAGCTGCTAAGAGCCCTCTCGTCACCCCGCTTATCGCTGGGTGCAGAGGAAAGTGTTTCCTTGGTTCTCCCCGGGCAATGTGCCCTTGGGTGTCCGACCGCTGTGATAGCGGACAAAATAAAAAACACTTTCTCAACAAAAAAGAGCAGTTTTCCTCTTCAATCTGCCACAAACACTCTCCCTTCATGCAGTCAAGTAGTGGACCACATCCATCCTCTGGCCGCCGGGGCCGGGGCCTGGCAGGCCATCCCCGGAGTGTCAGAATGGGTGCTGGCTATGATAAAATGAGGTTACTCTCTGCAATTCGCTCGCAGACCCCCCCGCTTTCACAGGGTGGTCCCCACTATAGTGTGCGGCGAGAACGCTTCAGTTCTGCGCACCGAGGTGAGGAGCTTGCTGGAAAAAGGAGCCACAGAGTTTGTTCCCCCAGCTCAGAGAGAGTCGGGCTTTTACAGCCGTTACTTCCTCGTTCTGGTTCATGTCTCTGGATCTGAAAGACGCCTACTTTCACATCCAAATTACCCCCCATCACAGGCGATTCTTGAGATTCACCTTCGAGGGTGTGGCATACCAGTACAAGGTCCTGCCATTTGGTTTGTCTCTGGCTCCACACACCTTTACGCGATGCATGGATGCAGCTCTCTCCCCTCTGCGACAGATGGGAATCCACATCCTCAACTACCTCGACGACTGGCTCATTCTGGACCAGTCGGAGGCAGACTCTTGATCGCACAGGACCCTTCTCCTCAGCCACTTGGAGTGTGTGGGGCTCAGGGTCAATTTCACCAAGAGCTTCCTACCTCCCAGCCAACGGGTTTTGTTCCTGGGGATAGTGATAGACTCAGTCAAGATGATGGCAAACGTCTCTGTGGAACGAGCCAGGTCTATTCAGAGCCGTGGGGCCTCCTTCGTGGAAGGCACTTCGCACCCACTCAAGGCCTTTCAATGGATGTTGGGCCTCATGGCAGCAGCTTCGCCAGTTCTCCAGTTGGGTCTGCTCCACATGCGACCCATCCAGTTCTGGCTGATGCGGAGGGATCTGTTCGCGGCATGGCACCACGGTCGCCACAGCATAACGGTAACTCGGGCCTGTGTTTCAGCCCTGAGCCATTGGAGGGACCCTCTCTGGCTTGCCCAAGGGGTGCACTTAGACACGGCGCACAGGAGGAAGGTTGTCTCGACAGACGCTTCCAGCAAGCGTTGGGGAGCGCTGTGCGAGGGCAAACCAGCCTCTGGTCCAAGCAAGAGGCAGGACTGCACATCAACTGCCTGAAGATGCTGGCAGTGTGCCGGGCCTGTCATTTCTTCCTGCCGGAGTTAAGGGGACACCACGTGTTGGTGCGCTCAGACAGCAGGTCCGCGGTGTCATATGGACCACCAGGGCAGCATCATCTCGAAGCGCCTTTACACGCTTGCAAAACGCCTTCTGGTTTGGGCCCAGGCCAACCTGCGCTCACTAAAGGCGACGCATGTACCGGGCAAATTGAACCAGGGAGCAGACATGCTGTCTCGGTCACGAGAAGTAGTGCATAGCCGCAGGAGAAGATCGATCCGCGAATTTTTGAATCGATATCATATTTTTCGAACGAGAATCGATATTGATTGGTGAATCGATTTTTTGAACCCAGCCCTAATATACAGTACATTGTAGCGATTGGCACCAGTAAGACTGCACGCTCCCATGAGGCTGTGGGTGCAGCCTATTTGCATGTGGGAAATTGTTTAGGTTCTGGGGTTTTATTCTGTTATTGGTGGGGCACGTTCATGTTGTGTTTTAGGAGTGTGTTCTTCTCTTTTCTGTGTGTTCAGTTATGTGACGGTTGTGGACAGTAATGTTTATGGTCACCCTCCTTGGGTTTTACACTCCGCTGTGAGTGGTGTTTCGGGACCTGCTGAAGTTTTTAAAAAGACAATTTGTTTAATAAAGAAGCTTCACCATGTTTAGAAGTCCTTCTGGAGTCTTAGTTTAGCTAGTTCACAACGATATTATTGCTTGTTATCTCGGTGAGGGGAACAGTGATGTCTGTACTTTCAGTTTAAAACACTGCTTCCCTGGTTTTGTTATTCCTGTGTGTCTCTTGGTCATTGTGTGTGCGACTGTGCGTGAGGGTTTGTGTGTGTGACACCCGCCCAACTCTGCTTCTGATTAACTTACCATGTAATTTAACTCCTCCTTAGCCAATTATCAGCACTTATTCTGTTGTTCCGCCCCTCCCCCAACACGGAAAAGAATTGAAAACGTGAGGGAGCCTGCTTGGATGAAAACAGCTTTAATGAGCTGGATTATGGTGATGATTCAAGATTCATGATTCAGGGCATTTTGTTCCCAGTAAACGATGGAAAAAGTAATTAATTAGATTACCCGTTACTGAAAAAAATATAACACCGTTATTTACATCAGTCTTTGAAACATATTCTACATCTGAGGCATTTTGTCCTAACAGACCACAATTATCTTATTGCTGGTTTTATGGTCAGCACGAGTGTGGAGCCATTTTTGCGTATTTACCCTTGTAGGCAGAAGTCAGCTGAAGCCTTAAACAAACTTTCATTTCCACGTTTAATGAGTGCCACAGCGAGAGAAATAGAATCATCTGCTCCCCTCACTTAGCTCTGGCAGCATTGTGCAAAACCCTGAGTGATCTGGCTGGCTGCTATTTTCTCATATCTATCAACAGTGTGTGTTGGCAAGTGAAATGGCAACCTCCAGAAGGATAAAGGATTAAATAAAGCTTTTAAGTGTCTGAACTGGATGCTCTTGTATAAACAAACAGCAACCGAATAAAATGTTTGGGCAGCTAAATGGAAACGTCTCTGGGTGTGTGCGTAGCGTTTAGTGCCACGCATGTGCTTGTGTGGAATACTTTCCTTCGCGCTACAATAATCAGAGGGATTGAAATATGGCTTTTAACAGCCTTAGCAGAGAGGATGCAAAGAGTGAAAGGATTAGACCAGCAGGGCCCTGAAGAGGAACCACTGACATTACCCACGAGTCACTGCTCCGAGAGACGTGAATGACTAAGCTACAAGTACATCTCAAAAAATTAGAATATCGTGAAAAAGTTCAATATTTTTTGTCACTCATTTCAGAAGGTGAAACTCCGATATTATACAGATTCATTACACATAGAGTGAAATATTTCAAGCCTTTATTTCTTCTAATTTTATGATTATGGCTTACAGATAATGACAACCCAAAATTCAGTGTCTCAGAAAATTTGAATATTACATAAGATCAATAAAAAAAAGATATTTTAAACAGAAATGTCAGGCTTCTGAAAAGTATGTTCTTTTCTATGCACTCAATACTTGGTTGAGCCTCCTTTTGCATGAATTACTGCATCAATGCAGCGTGGCATGGAGGCGATCAGCCTGTGACACTGGTGGTGTAATGGAAGCCCAGGTTGCTTTGATAGCAGCCTTCAGGTCATCTGCATTGTTGGGTCTGGTGTCATCTTCCTCTTGACAATACCCCATAGATTCTCTATGGGGTTCAGGTCAAAATTTACTTTCATCTGAAAAGAGGACTTTGGACCACTGAGCAACAGTCCAGTTCTTTTTCTCCTCTGCTCAGGTAAGACACTTCTGACATTGTCTCTGGTTCAGAAGTGGCTTGACACGAGGAATGCGACATTTGTAGCCTACGTCTAGGATTCGTCTGTGCGTAGTGGCTCTTGATGCGCTGACTCCAGCCTCAGTCCACTCCTTGTGAAGCTCCCCCAAATTCTTGAATGAATTTTGCTTGACAATCCTGCAGTTATCCCTGTTGCTGGTGCACCTTTTCCTACCACACTTTTTCCTTCCACTCAACTTTCTATGAATACTTGGATACAGCACTCTGTAGACAACCAACTTCTTCTGCTGTGACCTTTTGTAAGCACACTCCTTGTGGAAGTGTTAATGACTGTCTTCTGGACCTGTCAAGTCAGCAGTCTTCTCCGCCCAGTTAACCAACCAGCCTGCAGCCCGAACTGAGACCAGTTAAATACTCAGGAAAGGTGTTTTGGAGTTAATTAGCTGATTGGGGGTGACACCATGACTTTTTCAATGACCGAACTTTTTCACAATATTCTATTTCTGAGACACGCAATTTGGGTTTTCATTATCTGTAAGCCATAATCATCAACATTGTGACCAAGAAGCAGAAATATTTCACTCTATATGTAATGGTCTAAATAATATTGGAGTTTCACTTTCTGAAATGAGTGACAAAAAATATTGAACTTTTTCACGATATTTTTTTTTTTAGATGTACCTGTATTAGAACCAATGTGTAGAACAATTACACAAATCATGTGTAGCACTTTACACAACACATGTTAATGTTTGGTGTGTTGTTGGGAAAAAAGTGAGATTTTTACACATAGTTATGTATAGTTTAAAATGTACAAGTACATTTTGTTAACAGCGTTCAACTTACAATATGTGTAACCAAGGGCATACGTGGTATTATGCATGTTTACACCTCTTTGTATTGCAGCTATTGTACTTTCACTGTGTCAAAAGTGTTAACACAGTGAATGTGTTAAAATCAACACAAGAAACATTGTCCCAAAACTCACCCTTTAATGTTTAGAATTTCAAGAACAGTTGTGTCCATTTATTTTTTGAAACTATAATGAGACCATATTTAAGTGACCTTCACAGTGACATACCACATAAGGCTTATTTATTCGTTGACAAAAACACCACATCATATTTCTCACTTTATTTCAATATTTGCCAAGGTTTTTTTTCTTTTTTAAGGAACTGAGCAGGTGCAATAGGTACAAAAACAAATGAATAAGCGACAAACCTAAACAAACTAATGTTATATATATATATGTGTATATATATATATATATATATATATATATACACATATATATATATATATAATATATATATATATATATATATATATACATATATATATATATATATATATATATATATATACACATATATATATATATATATATATATATATATATACATACATACATATATACATATATATACATACATATATACATATATATACATACATATATACATATATATACATACATATATATACATATATATATATATATATATATATGAACTTGTCCCCTCCCTTCAAGTTATTGCTAAAAATATCACAGACGGCACAGGATCCTACCATGAGGACTGAGACCACTACCATACCAACACCTCTGCTTATTAACACTATTACAATACAGAAAAAGAGAGAGAGGGAGAGAGAGAGAGAGAGAGAGAGAGAGTATGAATGAATGTGAACAGAGTGTGACAATGATGCGAATTTGGCATTTATAGAAACTTCTTTTTTCAATCAGGTTGTTTCTTGCTAAAATACAATAATAAAAAATTATTTTTAGGTACAAAGGACAGAAGAAAATGAGTAAGTGCAAAGTTTCAAACAGAAAACACAAACTGACAAAGTATTAGCACACTGGAGAGGCACAATCTCTCAGGAGAGGGGAAAAGATGGGGAGAGAGAGAGAGAGACTTGCAATTCCTGTGACGTGAAGAAACACAACTTGCCTTAGCTCTTACAATTCCTAAAACAATGAATCTTTTACAAAGCTGCCTCTGGTGCCATAATGTTTAAGCAGTGCATGGAAATCCAAGTTTACAAAGTCATTTGGCATGTGAGGGAAAACACACACTTACACAAATTGATCATAGCTCATAAAAACAGCTGCTTTCAGAAGAGCCACATAAAACCAAAAGAAAAACGTAACCATCAAACATCTGACATTGCCACAAAAAGCAACAGTGATTATGTTTTCAGTTAGAGTCTCTGCTGTTTATTTTTAAGGCTGAGAAATTTCTGTAACATCTGCCGCTACAAAGATGACATTTTTTTGGTGAACTGTCTGAGAAATATCTGAGAAATATAAGAGATTACTGAGAGGACTAAACCCAAATATATGCATTTTGTCAAATCACATGTTAAACTTTGTTAGCAGGGCTAAACAACCATGACAAACTTGAAACAGGGAACTGTATTGTTACACACCCCAAGTGCGATTTGCAATGTTGCAAGATCACACTACTGAAGCTGTAATGTGGCATGGGTAAAGGCTGGCCTGTATTAATGAAATTATTTTGACGGTTAGGATTCTCACATATTTTTAGTCATTTGAGTCATTTGCATATTAAAGATTTTACCCCCCACAGCAAGTATCACAAAGGCCAATATTGCAAAAACATGATAAAAATGATACTGTGCATCTTTATTCATATAAAGTAGGTGTTAGTGACAGTTGGATCCAGGTGGGCTTAACATTGCAGTCTAGACACGCCATTTATTCTAAAGCTCCACACCAAAAAAGAAAGGCGAAAATCAATGTAAACAGTAGAAACCAGTTAAGATTGTCATTTAGGCTTGCTGGGACAGCAGTAAAAAAAAAAAATCTCAGCTTCAAGCGAGCACAGAGACGGAATTTGACGTACGTGAGAGATGAGGCAATGCATCACCTCTCGTAACATGGCAATCAAGGTTATGGTAGAGTTTTGAAAAAGCGTTGGGGAAAAAAAAATTGGGGGCATGTGATTTTTCCACACAAAGGCAACATGGCCTTAAAGCACTTCATTTTGTCTATGCTGGCACCACATTAAATAGGGAACAATTTTAACCAATAATTTAAAAATAAAAATTTACTTTTTAAAGCTAGCTTTCATATTAGTATAGGAAAAAAAGCACTTTGAATATTTTCTATAATAGAGAGATGGACACATGGAGAATAACAGAGAGAGAAGTGTGAGGGAGTGAGAAAGAGAAAGAGGAAGACTGTCACAGAGACAGATAAATGCAATTCCTGTGACATGTATGAAGAAGTTCAATTTGCTTTTGCTACCTCTAAATAATTAAGCTTTATTAAAAGCTTCCTCTGTTGCCATATTGTATTCAGACAGTTTGGAGACCTGTAGCTTTGCTGTTACTGATACTGAAACGACATGGTTGCAGCAGACATAAAAACAGGCTACCAATGTTCAAAACGATCCCTGACTGAAGCTCCAAAGGTTAAAATAAACAAATTGTACTACATATCAAATAGTGCTACGTATCATGACAGTCTTCCCGGAAGTGTTTGATGAGACATTAATTCACTTTAATTCAGAAAAAAAGGCATCAACCACAATAACGACTTCAAATCCACTTAATAAGGAAGACGGTTCTGTACTTTGAACCACTGAAACCATTGATTTTTGGCATAAATGATTGCTGGCTTAAATAGCACAAATTGAATTCATCTTTCGAACAACTCCTGTCAAAGACCTACTGAAAAGACACCTAATTAAGTTGTTTACCACAACAATGTAAAAAAAAGTAGGTGGGGCCAAAGTGGTATGGAGAAAACAACGATTAAAATAGTGAAGCGGGAGCTACACAAAGTGGATCAGGCTGGTGAGCATCAGTGGTTATTTCCACACACCAAGACACAGAATGTGACCTATACAATATTGCTGTATGCACATATCTTAGAAAACACAAACACAGATCTAAAGGCCATGGATTTCTACAGAGATCTTTGCCGGTCCCTTGGCTGCTTACTTCCAGGACAAATAAGTGACATTTTGGACACCACACGCACCAAATTGGCCTGAAATAGCACAGTTCTATGATCCTAAAAGTGGTATGAACAAAAGTATTAGAATGGTCCAATTAAATTACTATACAAAATAAAGACACGAAACTAGTCAACAAGCCGACGTGTTAGTCACTCCTACTTGCCAATAATAATCTTGATGCGTCGGTCCGTTACAAGGCCACAAGGAACACAAATCGATAACCAATGTAGTAAAGCTCGCTACTTTTGGTTGCGTAAAGTCAATGCACTCCTTACAAAAAATGACACACAACCAGGATCAAACATGTGATTGCAGTATCTTTGGGTATGTTCATGATACAACGAGCCTGGCAAGTATGAATATTACACTGCCTGGTTAAAAAAATTAAACAAACCGTTACACCTACAAGGCCGAGCAGAAGAACTTTGACATTTGCAGGCCACGTTCTAAAGGCCTAAACTGCACTTGTTGAAAGTGAGTACTGTTGTAACAGTAAGGCCACAGAGTCTAATGGAAGAATGTGGCATTTAGCATTTTTGGGGAACAAAAAGGATGCTGGTTATGATTTTAAAAAAAAGTAAGATTAGGAAGACTAAAAAAAGACCAAAAATTCAAAGCATAGAAAAGGCCTGTCTAGTGCAGACAAGACTCGACACTTTGATACAACATTGCTACAACTAGTAGATATGAGATCTACACATTGTGTGTGCTAGAAACGTACACAAATCTGTGGCTACTGTTTACAGTCTCAGTGGGCTTCCCGACACATGGACAACAGTACACATACATCAGGCTGCTGTATTGCCAGTGGAGCATTCTGGGTTCAATGTTTTGAGCAGGAAGAAGAGGGATGTCCCTGTTTCTCCCAGTAGGCCTAGACACACTCGCATACTCCATATAAAAACCTTGAAGGAAGCATATTCACATCGTATTGCAGGCAAGGCAGAAGCATTGCTTAAAGCTTTTTTGTTCTTTTCAAAGACGCTGTAAAAATCAATAGTAAAAAATAGACCCTCTGAGTTTCTTCCCAAAGTAAAATGAAAACAATTTAAAATAAAAAAAGACAGGAAAAAAAATATCCCATTTTAAAAATCGAAAAAGTATCAAAAATTAAGAAGTTCAAGCAAACAGGTGAAAAGCAACTGTTTGCAGGCAAGATTAAATAAGCTATATACAGAAGTCAAGCTGGGTCCACAACACCCTGCTATTCCCACCAACCCTTAAAAACAATTAAAATAAACAGAGTAACCACAAAACAAGTGTAAAAACTAGTAGGAACAGAATCTATTTGGTAACAAAAGCATACTATATGTTTTGATACAAAAAAGGTATGGAGAAAAATGTACCATTTCTAAAGCTTATACATTAACCTTGCTCCATAAGAACTGTACGTTACTCTTACGATCTAAATGCAGCCCCTCACACGTGCGAGTCCAGAAGCAGCCGCAGACCATGACGACATTTCACTTCTTCACACGGACTAGGACATCCATCTCGGGAACTACGCAGGAGACGTTTTCCTTACAGGACAGCATAACAAGGCAGAAAATCTCAAGGCTCCCGACTCAGACTCTAAAGACCTGGGCTTTGCCTTCCCTTGTTGCTTTTCTGCTCTCTTTATTCCTCAAATTAGACTCCTCTAAAAAGGTTTTCGGATTTTGAAATCAATTTGCAGCACTTTTTTTTAATGTACATCTTCTAGTACTTGTTTTGTTTTCCTCTCCCTCCCCGCCATTCTCATTGTGAGTTTTTAAGCGTTCCTGTGGACGTTAGGACACCACGGCAGCTGTGGCGTTGGAGGACGATGCTGGCACAGAGTTGGTGGTGGGGTAGGCGCCCACCTCCCCTCCCCCTCCCCCTCCCCCTCCACCGCCGGAGAGTAGGCTACTGTTTCCCACCCGCAGGATGGCACCCGCCGCGCTGCAGTGGGGCCTGGGTCCGGGCTCCGGCGTATAGGTGAAGGTTAGTGTGGTGGAGTAGATGATTCCGTCGTTCCGTACCAGCGTCACTGGCACCTGCACTGGCTGCCGTACCCACCGCCAGCCCTCCCGGAAAGCGGAGATGTCCGGAACGACGCACAGCATGCTCTCTCCACACCTTCAGGGACAAGAAGTTCAAGACAACACATCTGTTTTAATACCACACCGTCAGCCAATAACACGGTGCATTATCATCAAAACGCTAGGGATGTGGTTTTAAACTCTGGTTTGGGGAAACCTCTATTTTAAAGGGTTAATAAATCAATAAGCTTGCTTCATATCTCAAGGTGGATACAAGACCTACAGGGTCTCATCTGATGTGTGTTCATAGTAACACAAGAAACCACTAGTTGTCATCATCAAACCCTATGATTTTAAAGTTGTTTATTCTGTCTAGGGATGCACCAAAAATTCGGCCACCGAGAATTTTAAACACGTCCTAAACAGGATGCTGTGATAAAGCTCATGTGATTAAAGGCAAATTGAAGCGAGGTATCCTCTGATACTCCCACTCGTCTTTAATTGTCCTCTCGCTACCTGCTACATGTTGCAGAAAGATGTCTAAAATACAGCCACAGTTCTCGATCGCTACATCGGATTTCCATCCATTTGACTCTGGCTGTGATGGAACTCACTGTCTACGAAGTGATGTTAGTAGGCAAGGTACAAAAATTTTGGACAGCCAACTTCAACAGCTTTCTTATTAGAATGTTTATTATGCAGCTCGCCGGTCAGCTGTGTAAACACATGCTCAAGTGAGTATGAGTGCTCCCGGCTCTTACGTGAAAAGCCAGAAGTTCAGTCAAATCTTTCCCTGTATTACAAACAAAACTCATGTTTCAGCAGAAAAAAAGCAAAAACAACCAGTGTTCTACTCACAATACAACCATTTATAGATTGTTTCTAGTGTTTATTTTGGGCGTGTAATTGTGGAAGCGACTTGTGTCGAACACCGGGGGAATGTGGGAAATGTAGTTATTTCCCAGAAAGCCCAAAAGCTGTCCATTTTATACGCCTAAATGAGTCCAAACTGACTCAAAGTTACCCATTTTCATTTGAAATTGATCTGAAAATGCTTTTTCCATTCTATAATGTTAGAGTGTAACCAACAGGAAAAGATAAATATAGGAAAATGTCATTTTTTGTTATCAAATAATTTATTCTGTATCCAGACGGATACCAAATTAATAAAGAAGTATTTCTGCCTGGCACCAACCTTATTCTTCATATTACTAAGCCACAGAATGTTTCTGCATAATAAAAACTCTGCATGTCAAAGAAACAGATACTGTTCTTACTATTTCTAGCAGTTACATCTACAGTTCCAGCACTTTTATACTATATAACGCTAGAACAAGTAATACAAAATAATTTATTAATAAATGTTCACATTTGGTGTACAATCTTAAAATGCCCTTGACTTTAATGCACTTTGTGTTTTGTGTTGGGGCAGTTGGTGGCGTAACGGTAGGGAAGTCGCCCCATGATCAGGTTCGAATCCAGCGCCGGTAAAGTTACCGCTGAGGTACTCATGAGCAAGGTACCGTCTCCAAGCACTGCTCCCCGTGCGCTTGTTAGCTGCACACTGCTTCTTCACGGATGGGTTAAATGCAGAGGTCACATTTTGCTGTGGTGCACTGTGTGCTGTGCTGTGGTGTGTTCACAATGCAGAATTTCATTGCTTCTTTTAGGAGGGTCTGATCTCATTTTAATGTTAAAGCATTTAATGTTTGGTGATTATGGATGAGCTTTATATATAAATTTCATAGTTGTTTAGCTTTTGCAGGCCGTCAATGCCATATCTAGGAAACAACAAGTCAACCATGGGGACCAGCAGTATATCAACTCAGAAGTGCTTTCTGGAAATTAAAGAAACAACGGCTAATTGTGGTCCCTGTTAATCACTTTTATGAAATAACTTCTGCTAATTCCATATATTTTGTATTAAGTCATTTAAAAAGAACATAGATGGATATGGATATTAATGTCAAATTCATGTTGTGATATACAAAATTCTGATGTTTAATAGCAAATCTTGTGAAAAACTAAAGTATTCTAGTGTGCAAAAATATAACTATGAAAATCCAACTGTAGGTTCTCAGTCATTCATGGCGTGGTGGGGTCTTGAGTGCTTGTATGGAAGGCAGCTAGACTTATTTTAGGTTCTTGAAAACGTTTCACCTCTAATTCTTAAGTCTTCTTCCGTTCTAAAAAAACGGAGATTTCCAGGTTGTCACTTTGTGGATAGTCGCTGCCCTGACATCAAAACAGCTGTTAGGGTCAGCCAAGCCAAGGTGTGAATCAAGGTGTGAGTTGTTAATGTCACCTAAGCAAAAATAAGTGAACCATTTCCTGCTTTGCCTTCATGAGACTCATTAGGGTCACATTTCAAATGCCTGGATAGGGATCTCAAGACTGCGTTATATGTATCTGATAGTTGGTGTCGTAAGCTGCCACCTCTGTTCAGTGATGGCTGTTCCAGTTTGACACAGATGGTCTCCTTTACTCCTCTGTCAAACCATCTGTCTTCTCTGTCCAAAATCTGAACACTTGTCTCTTGGATAGAGTGTGTTTACTTGTGTTTACCCAATATCTTATTAGAGCCTCATTTTGGTGAAGGTCAAGTCTCAACCAGCAGGGCGGCCACACTTTACTCAACCTTTATAAGTCAACGCTCCAAGCACTTAAGAGCCTACAGTCAACTGCCATCCTAACATGTCACTCACACCTGAACACAACAGGATTTAAAACGCTGGCCTTCTGTAAATACTTCAGAGGTTTATATATGGGAACCAGAGCTCTCTGGCCGTTGCTGCAATCAAACATCTGGGTGTCAGTGTTGGGCAAGTTACTTCCAAAATGTAATACATTATAAATGACTAGTTACTGTAATTTCGAAGTCATTTGTTACATTACAATATTACTATCTCTGATTTGTAAAGTGTTGCACGACTCCTGCATAACTTTTGAGTTACTTTCACCAAAATAACTGTGGAAGTAGCGGTAGCATTCTAAAATGCTAAAATGTAGTTTATTGCCGCTCATTATACCGTCAGTGGAGGGCAATGTGGTGCAGCATAATGACTGTAGGAAAACAGTCTGTAGGAAATGGCTTTTACTTGCACCAGTGGTCTCGTGGTGTTGGAGATTTTTTTATTTAAAAATTTAAAAAACAGAACAAAATTTTGGATTAAACGTGTTGCAACGCGCATTACAACGTACGGAGTATTTAAGGAGTAAAATATTACTGAGAATTTATGAGTAATACCTTACATTACTACATTCCAGCAAAAAGTAAAGCATTACTGTACTTGCATTCCTTTTGTAATACCTTTCTCCCAACACTGCTGGGTGTACAGTGAGTGAGTGTGTGAGTTAGTATGAGAGACAGAGGAAGCTTGTGAGCTTTCACAGTTAATTTCCCCACCTGTACATAGTCTCAGCTTCCACGTCCCCAAACCACACACGCAAGTTGGGAGCAAAGTTTTGCCCTGTTAGCTCCAGCATTGCAACGTCACCTCCGCCATTTAGCTGCAGACACACACACACACACACATAGACACACACTTTTAGAACAACTTAAGTAATCTGCAGCATCCAACAGCATTAAACAATCCTTTCAAGTAATGAACTAGAACAGTTTGCTTGTGTGTATGTATACCTGTAAGCTCTCAACCACAGGCACAGGTGTGACAGATGACTGAACAGGACCCATTCCCTCATAGAAGGTGTATTCAGCTTTATCCGTGCTAATGATTGTCCATGAGGCGCCGTCGTTGATCATCTCTTTATTTGGTTCCTTTGGGCATGGAGTGGCCTGAAAAGCAACGCCACACATATCGATTTTGCTCAAAAATTCTACACATAGACTACTTATTACAGTGATTTATTTTTGTATCGACCACACAGGTGTGCTAAAGAAGTAACAAGCATGTGTAACCAATTTAGCAGGGCTGACACTTATTTTGAAATTGATTAACTGGCCAGAATATTTTTGGATAATTAGTCGGTTGTTTTAAAAAAAGACATAAAAGACACATAAAATTAGACTTAAAATGCATTTAGATCTAACTGTTTTATATTTCTAATAATTCAAATCATTTTAATATTTACAGACTTTTAACAGATATAAGTCCAAAAGCTTAATCATATAGTTTCAGCACGTTAAGGAGCATTTTATTAGGTGATACTACCGGCAGCATATTTTGGATACTGGTACACTCGCATGTTGGAGGATTCACCAATGCCACTTTACACCAATGCCAACTAACAGCCGAGTCAGATGTGGGAGCCGTACATATAGACGCTCACTTGGAATTGAATTTACACATCAAATCCCTGTAAACAGCATGTTTTCCGGAAGATCCCATGGCAGAAACAAGCACAGTGGTGCTTTTTCCAAGACTGTGATTGGCTGATTTGTCACGTTTATAACAGAATACAAAATGGAAGGAGCACGTGAGAGTGGAGTAGCACGTTCACATGTAGACACAATTGACAGGCGAGAGATTTTGTGAAAGTTACACTGCATTAGGCATGGGCCGGTAATCGATATACTGCGGTTTAATAAAGCCACCGTTTCAAAACCCCTACAAATTTCCGCCATACCGCCTCTGCGTTAGGAGCTGTTTTTGAACGCCTCGTCACAGATAGAAAGTGAAGGTCTCCCCCAGGTGGTGTGAAGCGTAGATTAACATGTCCACTCCCCCACTCCCCTTCTGGCGATGCTAGCATTCAGTGAACTGTGCGCTATGGCAGAAGGAGGTGACCACCCCACCCCTTACTCTTTGCTAAATTGAAGGTAAAAGACTCGAAATAAACATTTGCAACCTGCTACTATAGTTGGCGCGTCTAGCATTGATGAAATAAATCCTATAGGTTTGCTACCAAGCTTCGTTTTTAACTTACCGTCGCTCATAACCTTTATCATGAACTGTAAACTAAATTTTCACAAAGAATCTGCTGCACAGGCTGCTTCGCTGAAAAGTTCATCACTGTAGTATGTGCACACAAAATAAAATATAGTTCTTAGTAGTAGCAGCAGCGGTTGTCTGTACTTTTACATTAAAAACTAGAGTATGGAATACATTATCTACAGCACCATAATTTGGACTAATTTACAAATGGGTTAGGATTAGGGCGTGATACCATGATATATTATCTGTCAGAAGTACATACTGGCCCATGCCCACACTGCACGCTCAGAATTTTGATGCAAAAATAATGCTATTAAGACAGCTTTTCAACTTGACGAGAAACATTGTCGCATCTTAATATCATGAGATCGTGGCCCGAGACCTCTTCACACTCCTGTTCATTAGTTGCTGCAGCTGTACAATTTAGAAAACAGCATTCTGTAGACTGAGTGTGTGTGTGTTCTCCCTCACTTGAAACTGGATGATCCTCTCTTGGGAAAGGCACAGGTACATCCTCTCTGTGTCCTTTAGGTAGAAGGCACACTTATGCAGCTGAGACACTGGATCATCTGCATCCAGCAAAGCAGTCTGTTTATCCACCTTACGGATGATCTGGACAAGAACCACACACAGGAGTGATGGAGACAGTCACTAAATCATACAGAGAGACTAGCAGACAAACCAAAACAAGAGCTAGAGATGCAAATTGCTCAAGGGACAAAGAGAGAAAATGTCTGAGCTACACAGGGTTGTCACCGGAGGCTGTTGCAGGCTAAAAACAAATTCCGGACATCTCTGTCTCTCTCCAAAGTGTGTTCAGTGGATTAGGCAAACAAATTAAGGGCAGCATTTTATTCCGGTTCATTTCAATTCAAAATTAAGTGATGGCTCTTAGTGATGTAACAAGCGCAAGATCATATTAGATTTGACAAAATACATAAAATTGCAAAACACAAAATATTGCAAAACACAAAATATACAGACCATTTCAAAAAATTAGAATATCGTGAAAAAGCTTTATATTTTTTGTCACTCACTTCAGAAAGTGAAACTCATATATTATATAGATTTATTACACATAGAGTGAAATATTTCAAGCCATTATTTCTTGTAATGTTGATGATTATGGCTTACAGATAATGAAAACCCAAATTTCAGTGTCTCAGAAAATTAGAATATTGTGAAAAAGTTCAATATTGAAAAGTCATGGTGTCACTCCCTAATCAGCTAATTAACTCAAAACACCTTTCCTGAGTATTTAACTGGTCTCTCAGTCTGGGTCAGTAGGCTACACAATCATGGAGAAGACTGCTGACTTGACAGATGTCCAGAAGACAGTCATTAACACTCTCCACAAGGAGTGTAAGCCACAAAAGGTCATTGCTAAAGAAGCTGGTTGTTCACAGAGTGCTGTATCCAAGCATATTCATAGAAAGTTGAGTGGAAGGAAAAAGTGTGGTAGGAAAAGGTGCACCAGTAACAGGGATAACTGCAGGATTGTCAAGCCAAATTCATTCAAGAATCTGGAGGAGCTTCACAAGGAGCGGACTGAGGCTGGAGTCCGCGCATCAAGAGCCACTACGCACAGACGAATCCTAGACATGGGCTACAAATGTCGCATTCCTCGTGTCAAGCCACTCCTAAACCAGTGACAACTTCAGAAGCGTCTTACCTGGGCTAAGGAGAAAAAGAACTGGGCTGCTGCTCAGTTGTCCAAAGTCCTCTTTTCAGATGAAAGTAAATTTTGCATGTCATTTGGAAATCAAGGTCCCAGAGACTGGAGGAAGAGTGGAGAGGCACAGAATTCACATTGCTTGAGGTCCAGTGTGAAGTTTCCACAGTCAGTGATGATTTGGGGTGCCATGTCATCTGCTGGTGACGGTCCACTGTGTTTTCTGAAGTCCACAATCAACGCAGCCATCTACCAGGAAAGTTTAGAGCACTTCACGCTTTCTTCTGCTGACAAGCTTTATGGAGATGCTGATCTGATTTTCCAGCAGGATTTGGCACCTGCCCACACTGCCAAAGATACCAAAAGCTGGTTCAATGACCATGGTGTTACTGTGCTTGATTGGCCAGCAAACTCGCCTGACCTGAACCCCATAGAGAATCTATGGGGTATTGTCAAGAGGAAGATGAGAGACACCAGACCCAACAATGCAGATGACCTGAAGGCTGCTATCAAAGCAACCTGGGCTTCCATTACACCTCAGTGCCACATTCTGATCGCCTCCATGCCACGCCACACTGATGCAGTAATTCATGCAAAAGGAGGCTCAGCCAAATACTGAGTGCATAAAAATGAACATACTTTTCAGAAGCCTGACATTTCTGTTTAAAATATCCTTTTTTTATTGATCTTATGTAATATTGTAATCTTCTGAGACACTGAATTTCGGGTTTTCATTATCTGTAAGCCATAATCATCAAAATTACAAGAAATAAAGTCTTGAAATATTTCACTCTATGTGTAATGAATCTAAATAATATCGGAGTTTCACTTTCTGAAATGAGTGACAAAAAATATTCAACTTTTTCACGATATTCTAATTTTTTCAGATGGTCTGTATATTTCGATATATTCCATCTTTCTGGGCGAGAACTACATTTCCCACAATTCCCCACACATGACTCGGAGCAGTGTCAGAGTAATGCAATGAACGCATGTCCGGAACAAACACTGAAAATATGAAGTAAACAGCTGCATTGGGAGTAGAACGCTGGTTGTTGTTATTTATCAGCTAAAATGTGATACTTCTGGTTTTGTGCATGGAATAACAGAATCAGTGATGTTTTTTTTTTTTTTCAAAACCAAGCTGTCCGCTTCCATCTCCAATTAACGTCTCTGAAATCACATGGATTCACGTCTCTCTCTGCAGGCTCGCTGTCCTCTGCTTCCAGAACAAAACGTGTCTGCGCTAGGAGAGATTTCTGGGTGAGCACGGAAGGGAGCTGTCTGCTTTGAGACGGCAGAGACGCGAAACTGCAAAGTGACGTACAGCATGTCTGTTTAACTTTAACGTGAGAATTTTTACTCGGTTAACGATATAATCATTTACTACATCACACATGAAACAATCTGAGATATATCCAGTATATTCGACATATCGCCCATCCCTAGTGTACAAGCTGCTTAATTTTAAGAAAGTCATACCAGTCGAGGCAAAGCCATTCCTGTGACAGAACAGACGAGTTTAACGGTTTGTCCGTAGTGAATGTAACCGTCACGCACGGTGAACTCTTCTCCTTCAGACTCCTCATCGTCCACTGTACACACACACACACACACAAGACAAACAAGCATGACATTAACAACACCTTCGATATGGTGTGTCGTTGAACAGGCTAAGTATATTATTATTGTAATTAACATTTTTAGTCATGTGTGTTTCTGTATAGTGTAATTTATGCATCATGAAGATGTGCAGCAAAAGGTCTCCTTTCCAGTAAATCATCTGACCACGTGTCAATGTGATGTGTTCACTTATACAGTATGTGTGTGACTTTACTGGGCTATTCTCTTGGCAGTCCCAAACAGCCAGGTGTAAGATGATGTGTCTTGCGTGTGCCTTACGTGCGTTTGTTGCGTGCATCTGGCACTTACGTAGATGAATATAAAAGGCTCCCCACTGTTGTGAGCTGGCATGAAAGTTCCCTCCCTCCACGTGCAGATAGCGTGTACTGACCGTCTGGGAACGCAGCCTGTTGAACAGGGCCACTTTGGTACCGGATGCTATACAAACTGCACATTTCCAAAAACAGAGAGAGAGCGAGCGAAAATGTCAGAGTAGACTTCATCAAATATTAAATAAGAGCTAAAACGGCAACTTTAAAGAAAGTAGATGGTTCAGGCTGACAAAATAGTGCACTGGCTCTATGCTCAAAGTTTCAGGTTAAGATTGTGTCAACTTTGCAAATATCAGGCATGGCACTGAAACAGCAGCGGACACAAGTGCTGCCCACAGCTCCCCTCAGTGGTGGTCCCTACACGCTGCAGATGACTTAACGATCACAGTCAAGTTACATTTATATTACATGAAAACCATTTATTGGACGCTGTTAATCAGACTTGCCTTTCCTAATTACAGAGACAGATACCCTAAAGCAACTTGGAGTTAATGATAGCTGCGCTGGAAGTTCCAACTCACAACCTCTTGCAGACGTGTATCAGACTCAACACATCGGTTTGAGTTTAAGAGTTCCTAATTCTGTCCCAATCCAGGTTCAAAAAGATTAACTATGGGCAATACGGAAAAACAAAATATACCTATTTAAAGATGTCATAAAAAATTACATTTGAAAAACCCACAACTATATCCAAGCAGAACAAAAAAGCAGACTATGAAACCTAATGATTGTGAAAACTACAAAAGATTTTATGTGGAAAACCAGTAGTTTCAGTATTTTTTGTGTGTTGTCGTCCAGACAGACAAGCTCACTGGACACTAGGTATGGGTATCGTTAAGATTTTAATGAGTACTACTACTCTGTCGTGCTGGCTCCAGCTCTGACTCCTCCATTGTGTAACTGTGGCAACTTACGCTAAATGGACTTTTTTTTCCTCAGTCCACAATGAGTTTGTGTGCATTTATTTAAGAGTCACATAAAATAAAAACCTGTACAATTGTCTGGCAGACAATCTGTACTTGTCATATATTTCAGTGTCTACTAACGGATATTAAGTGAAGTATCATGTGATTGCATCATGTGATGTATGCTTTTATATGTCTTACAATGTAGTAAAATGTCATTTAAAGTTCAACTTTGTGCGCATGTTCTCGCCGATCGAGCCGGGCCCACCGGATGTCAGTATACAAATCAACAAATAAATAAAGTTGGAATAGTAAGTAAGTAAAGTAAGTCAAATGTATTTAGAAATGTAATTTTTTAGAGCCAAAAATTACACTGGATCCAATCTGTGTGGGGGTGTGAATTTTTCATCTCATCCACAAGACAATTACATTGTAGTAGTGTAGTGGCGTATGTGTGTGAGACATTTTGCCAGCAAGTTTCTGTACTCACGGTCAGCGTTTTTGAGGGACTGCTTCTTTTTGGAAGGCTTAGAGATGACTTTGATGCGTTTGCTGAGGAAGACACCGATGTTGGCACTGTTCCCATACAGCATGCGCACAGACAGCATGAAGTGCTTTCGCTTGTCGGAGTCCGATATGTACAACGTTTTGGCTGTGCAGTAGTTCTGCAAGGTTAGAGAGGGATAGATATGACATAAAAGTTGGACAAAAAACACAGTAATATATTAAAGCTACATTCAGTCTTATGTCTCAAGGAAACAGATTCCACGTCAGTTTTTTAACTTGACACGGGTTGAGGAATTTGGTTCTTATTCCGTTATGATCTCTGAGAAAAACGGACAGGTCTGTTAGTATTTTCTATAACTGGTTGTAAGTGGCTCAATATTTGCATATTTTGCATAGTCAGTGTTCCATCATTTCCTTTTAAAATCCTTTTAAAACTCATGACATACATTTATTCAATAAAACCTATTTAGTTTGAATACAGTTTTAGTACATTCAGATGATATATATGCGTCTATTTTTGGTGGTTCCAACCCCCCAAAGTGTCACCATCCATGCAAATGAACAGACTATTAAAACTGGTAGTCTGACGTAATTTTATTTTTGAAACCTATCAAATAAACCAATTTTTATACAAATAGTGTTAAAGTTGTTAGGATAATTTAAAAACTTTAACCTTATTTGGCACACTCGTAAACGTTGGACTTTTAAAAATAGTTAAAATACAATCAAAAAACGAACGGAAACACCTTCCGACAATATTTAACGAATGGAACATGGTTCCAAATATGCATGACATGCATTTTAAAATACTTTAAAAAAAACATCTGTTTAGAAGCTTTATTTGTGAAAGTGATTGATTATTTGTCCTTCCCCAGCACAATGCGCTACAATGAAACAGGTATCTTGCTCATTAGTACCTAAGTGATACCTTTACCGCTCTGGGATTTAAACCGACAACCTTCTGGTCACAGGGCAAACATTCCTAACCGTTAAGCAACAAACTGCCCAACACAATGGCTTGTCATTGATCCGTGTGTGTGTGTATGCATGCAAGTGTTCATGCTCTACCTTTCCCTCCAGGTTGAGCTGCTGCATCTCTTGGTCACTGTTGCCGATCCCGATGAAGGCACAGGGCTGGGACTCCTGCTCAGAGCAGCCGTCTCTTTCCATCTGCTCCCTCTTCTTCTTCCAGCCACAGCCCATCAGATACACACAGGGAGGAGGGCAGAAGAATCTACACACACACACATACAGACACACACACACAAAAAGGTCACAGAGGATATTAAAAAAACAATGCATTTAAGGAATTTTACACATGCACTTCAGGTATTTTATATCAAGCTTTTAAAAAATGTGTATCAGATTTAAATTTTTTACAAGCCTCTAGGAACTGTAAAAGTGACAAAGGTATTTTGGGCAAAGTTTCGATGGCCAAAACAGCAACACTTTTACACAAGCTCCTGAAAAGAAAACACACAGGTGCTTTTCTGGAGCACTCACAATCACAGCAAGACAAAAACCTCCTACAATTACCATTAAACAAGCGTTTGTGAATATATTTAAACTCAAACTAGAGCTAAATTCTACATTAATTAAAGATAGTGTGCGCTCTAGCATGCAGGATTTATTAATGAACAATGAAGACCTACTTATTTTACATGTGCATTCTTTGTACATCTTTGTTGAGCCAAAACGTATAGCCAAAATAGCTCAGGTGGGAGACCATTAGAATAAAGCTCTAAAGGTCCCTGGTTTGATCCTGGGTTGCTGCAACTGGGAGTCACCTTTTTTGGGGAACTTGATTGGGGTGTTGGCTTCGTGATCACAAAGTCACCCGTTCAAGTCCCGGCCAGTAAAGGTACACTGAGGTACTCATGAGCAAGGTACCGTCCCCAAGCACTGCTCCCCAAGCGCTGCCCACTACTCCTTCACAGATGGAGGTCACATTTCGTGGTGGTGCACTGCGTGCCGTGCTGGGTTCACAATGACGAATAATCTTAGAGAGTACAGTTTCTTGGTTTCAAAAGACTGAATCTGAATGGATGATTGTGATGATCTTAAATAAATGAAATGTTTAAATGAACATAGTGAATTAATTTCCACATGAAAGTGCATGATTAATTAAGTTAAATTAGATTAATCACTAGAAAAGTAGTTATTAGTGGCAGCCGTAATACAGTCAACCTATTCCACCCCCATGCAAAGTGCACTGCACAAGTGCATCCTCTCCAGCAGATGGCATCATAAGTCTATAAAAGCCCTGCCAAGCGCAGCTGAACATCCCGTATCCGAGACAAAAATCAACACTATGTCCAAGATACACAATGCGAATATAAATCATATTCTATCATAAATCGTTCCATCGTAAATCATTCTGCGTAAACTCTGTCAGCCATCTCTCATCCAAAAGCATAAACAAACTCCCTGCAATGTCCAACCAGAAAGCTGCAAAGATATACTGATGAGATAAACAGAATTCCTCAGCAATACACTGATATTCTCTGATCAAAATCATATGGTAATGCAGACAACCGTGTGCAACACACATAGCTCCATCTAATACTCGGGGTGATTGTGTGTGTGTGTGTGTGTGTGTTTGTGGAAATGGGGTGGGGGAATCTTAATGACAAAAAAAGACACAAAAAAGGGGGAAAAACATTGCTACGGCTGGTTTCAAGTCCAAGTCAACCCACACAGAACCAGTCAGTCTGAAACCCTCCACATACACACAAAAAGGGAAAAGAGGTAAACAAATCATTAATGAGTCATTACACTGTCTGGGTCTATGAAGGAGAAGGTTGTTCAAACACATCGAGAGGTTTTTGGTGAAAAGGGAAACGTCCTGGCCTGTGCTTTGACTCTTAGCGTGCTGTCAGTGTCTAGTTTCATATCCTACAAGTAAGGGAGTACTAAAAATGCTGGTTGACCGCATCAAGCGTGGAAGGGGAGGTTTTGCATGAACATGGCTAAGTGGACTGTAAAACAATTTTCTTTTGTTTGGAGTGAAGCTCCATATACAAATGGTAGAGAAAACTTCGGGCTCTACAATGGCTCTCTATCAGTTCATCCAAAATGATTTTTCATTATTCTCAGCCACATGTGCAGCCCTAATTAAAGGACTCTACTTATGTGGTTAAGAAGAATCAAATGTTTCATTGTAATGATGTTTGTGATATGTTGGACATTGGATTTTCTGAAAATAAATATGGTAAATAATTTTCAAGGAAAACGCTTTAAAGATTTGGTGCATCTCATTTCTGCTCTCTCGTTCTCTCTGTTCTTTCCCTGGTTTGGCTGCAAATTATGGTTTAACAGTGAGACACTTCTGGTGTGATCACAAGGGAAACACATTTCTAGCCAAGAAAAGACAGCCAAGATCTAACCACGACACAAGCTCCCCAGACAATAACTCCTCTCCTTCTGATCCATCTCTCCACACCTTTCTTTTGCTCCCCCATCCACCCCATAAATATTTCCTTTTCCTCCTCCTTCTCCTCCTCCTCCTCCTCCTCCTATCGCTCTCTTGCCAATCCCTCCTCTCCTCTTACTCTCAGCCTCCCACTTCTCCCATTCTCCACAACTCCCTGCGGGCAAGGAAACCTAATTTCCTCAGCTGCCTCATAGGGGAGATGGGGGGGGCGCAGGAGGTCAAAAAGCACGTCGCAAAACAGCGCTTGGCCAAAATCCATAGTCACACCTCGCGTGCATGTCATGGCTGCAGTTTTACCTTTTCTCATTGCCGTAGGACTTCTGTGCAACTTTAGCGTGTAGGATCAAAACGGTTTGGTCGCCCCGCTCCTTCAGATAGTTCCGCATTGCTTCTCTGGACAGAACGAGAAGAAAAAGAGACAGAGACAGAGTGAGATGATTTGTCACAACAGAACAAAGTGCAAAATTAACACGAGTCAACCAATCCATACTATTGACAGCTCAGTGGTTGATAAACCAGCAACCGTGATAAACCGTGATTTTTTTTACAGCTTTTGTGAACCTAATCAATCTAAGACAACCTGACTGCCTTCTTTCCCCATTTTAGTGCATGATTCTGTTTCCAGAAATGGAAATTTGTTGGATCCCAGGATTAAGCTTAAGATAGGTGACATTGCTCAATTTTTTGTTGAGCAAAAAATTCACAGCGAGAAGGTCCTGGGTACGAACCCTGGGGACGGCCGTGGGGCCATGTGGAGTTTGCATGCTCTCCCCGTGTTTGTGTGGGTGTCCTATGGTTGCTCCGGTATCCTCCCACAGTCCAAAGGCATGTACTATAGGTTAATTGGTGACTCTAAATTGGCTCCGGAAGGTGTGAATGTGAGTGCGTGTGTGGTGTGGGGTTGGTCCCTGCTTGCACCTGTAAGTTCCCGGGATAGGCTCCGGTCCCTCCATGACCCTGGTTGGGATTAAGCATTCGGATAATGAATGAATGAATATTCTATATTCTGATCTATAGAGCGACATACACTGCTGGGCAACTAATGAGGCAAACACATTTTTATTGCGTGTTTTATGATTACTTATTTAACAAATCCACCTGAAATAAGTAACAGTGTTTTACAATATTGTCTGCACTGTCTGTAGCCACTGTGTTTGTCTTTAGTAAACCTGGCCGTTTTGGGGGAGCTGTCTTACAGCCTTTCACAGTGTGCTGTGTCAGTGCTGTTCCATTCATGTCTGGTTGCTTCCCACAACTAGTCAGTGCTCCTAAATGATCTGCCATTAAGTGTGGCAGTGATGTGTGCCAATGCGGAACTCAATTGGACACTAATTAAACAGAGGTTAATTACCCTACAACTAGACACTGACTGGTCTCATTAGCAGAGTTCTAGTCATGACCACCTAAGCCGACACCAAGTCCTGACAGAGACTAGACTGTGTCAAGAACGAGAAGAGACCGAGACCAAGGCGGGGTGAGACCAAGACTGGACCAATGCACATTTTACACTACATGACAAATAAGCGGAACATGAAATCCCTAAGCACGCCTCAAAAATAGCTGAACAAAACAGACAACATACAATAAGCAACATTAAACATATTTATTCAATATTTCTCTCTTACGTATCAATACTGAGAAATCGCTTCACTGGAAGCAGTTGTCCTAAAGGATCACATCATATGTTAAACTCAACAAGCAACAGTGGCAGAACACTCCTCAAGACCAAACTCACCCTAAAAATAAAACTGGATCAAATTATTTGATCTATATTTATTTTTTTCTCCGTTTTAATTACTCTCTAACATTATAAAGTGGAAAAAATATTTTCTGATGAATTGAAAATGAAGAAATACTAAAGTTTGAGGGAATTCTGAGCCGATTTAGACTCATATTGGCCTATAAAATAAACTACATTTTTGCCCATGATGGCGTTCCATATGGGAGTCATGTAAACTCGTGTTTACAACCGCGAATAATGTAATCAATGCTTTTTTACGCAATTACTTCTAGGGTTAGGGTTAGGGTTATTTGTGCACAGAATTACAGAGTAAGGAATATAATGCCTGGTAAGTTCAAAGCCTTGTCATTCTGAAGGTATGTGTACAGTATGGTTTCTGTAAGCTAAAGGGATTCTGAGTTATTAAAACACTAATTAATAAACAACGCAAAAGGCCTGCATCGGTCTCAAAGAGTTAATAGCAATATTCTCAGAGTTGTGGTCTCAGCTGTCCCAGACCTTCAAAAACTGGTCTCGAGTACAACACCACAACTCATCAGACATTCCATACTAAAATGTGCACTAGATGTATACAATGTTATGTTACACAGTTTCACTTGTTCGAATAATAAGTAAGTATAGAAACTGTGATTAACCCCCTTTTTTTTACTCAGCAATGTATAGGATGGGTGAAGCTCTTTTTGCCACATCTGTTTGAAGAAAGATTGTGTGTGTGTGTGTGTGTGTGTATGTGATTAGACCAAAACCTCAAGAGCTTCACTGGAAACATGGAAGGACAGGCCTAGCTCTGATTAGCCAATTCTCTGGTGAGCACAACTATGTGTTGCTTGCAGAGAGGATAAGCACACCATGGCCAAGAACCTCAACCTCAACAGCTGGGGGTCTTTAAATTAAAAAAAAAAAAAACAAGGAGAGAAAGAAAAAGTGCTTGTGTGTACGCAATAGGAAAAGAAAGAGAGCAAGAAAGAGAGGGGGAGAATACAAAACCTCTGAGCTCACAACCAAAGAATTCCGAATTCGTGTCAAATGTTACAGATCGGCGTTCAAATTACTTCAGTTAACTAACTAAAAACAGTCCTGCTCAAGTGCGCTTAATATTTTCACTCTTAATATGAAACCTCTGGGCGTGCATTGCGTCTTAACAAACATTCCAATGACACCGCATTTGCATGAAGAAAGTAATGTGCAGAAGACACACATGCTAAATATGCTTAAGTACGCACACACATACAACATAAAACGATCTCTTAGCACAGATGTCAGTGACACCTGACACGCCAGAGTGCTCAGAGGGACACAGCAATGGCGGGGGCAGGTTTCGCACGCACACACACACAGACACACACACACACACACACACAGTCTGTATCCTCCACACGCTCAAGTTAGACGGTTCTTTGTTATGGAAAGCATGGAGGGGCCCCCTGAGACATGGAGGTGGGGGTCGGGCACGGGCCAGGAGTCACAGCACAACGCTAAGCCTTATTGAACTGGCCTCAAGAAACAACAAAGACCTAAGCCAACACAAAAGCTCTACACACACTCACAGTGCAGTCTCAGAACTCCAAAGAGGAGTCTTGTAGATGACACAGATGTCAAAGGAGGCACTGTGATGCAGGAAAGCACCTGAGTTGTATAATATATAGGAAATTATAATGTGTAAAGTTGGCTTGCGACAAGAATATTCACTGTAGTAGAGAGAACAGTGAACCCGATAAACACCTCCAAGCCTCACTGGAGACAACCTTACGCAAACCCTGTAGGAAAACGATGAAGTCATCCTCCCTCAGTCCATGATATCTGATATCTCTGTCACAGTGCATGACCTGTTTTGTGTGTCTAAGTGGTGCACGTGTGTGAGAGAAAGAAAAACTAACATTTCTTGAATATACAGTGCCTTTAAGAGGTCTCGAAGTGTTAGACTACTGCTGTGGTAAAGGTAAAAAAAAAAATAATCATGTCTCATCTGAAGTATATCTCATGTTTATGTTTATATTTACAAACTGTACAGTATTACCACTCCAAACTGTTGCTGATCTGGCATACACTTAATGCCAGACGATTGAAATACTAATCCTCCTCAAATGACTGTTACTACAACACTGCTATAATAATTTTTACACTGCCGCTGCTTATTTGCACAACCATTGAACACTGAATGTATATATCACTGGCCACTTTCTAATTAACTGTTTCTACACAAATTATTGAAAAATATTGCACAGACTCTGGTTCTCCACTAATGTTAAAATATCTGCACAAACTTAAATTGAAACTGTTTCTAACCTCTTACACATTCAGTGTAAAAGTCAACTTCCACTTTTGTAGATAATACTGCATCCAAACTGTCTCTCCTCTACTTCTATTTCTAGTTCTAGTTTGAAGTTTATACGTGACCCGATCTGCTGTAATGAGTCGGAGGTCAGCGTTCTATTTATTTAGATACGGGCCGATTATGTTAAGAAAAAACATCACAAAAATATTGATTTTTCTTTTTTGGAGACCAGATTAATTTTGAAGACCTTTTCTTTCATATAAGACCAAAAAAGAAAAATCGATATTTTTGATGTTTGTCAACATAATCGGCCCGTATCTAGACGCCGACTTCCGACTCATTACGGCAGATCGGGTCACATATTTAATATTCCATTCCTAGTTTAAAATGTATATTTTGTATTCTATTTATATATGTTTATTCCATGTGCCTTACTTGTTCTTTGTTCCATATTTCCTATTGCACTGTAAAAAGTGGAGCCACGTCGTCTCGTCTCTCTGTATATCTGTACAGTATATAGCAGAGATGACAAAGTTTACTTTGACTTTGAAGTACAGTTGTCCTGGTCCTACGTTTTTAACATTATAAAACAGACTTGCTTGTCCAAGGCAACATATTTCCTAATTACACAGATAGCCATCCTGAATCCCATCAGACAAACATTAAATTTAACTAGAGCCATTTCCGCAAGAAAATGCAAATATGATTGCCCTTTTGCAGCAAGATTTGGACGGTGGTTGCTAGGCTGTTGCAAGGTTATTAGGATAGGGTTAGGTATAACACTATGTTTTTCTTGTACAAATGATCCAAAAATACACCAAAACTGCCGAAATTGATCTTATCTAAGCATTGAACTGTCATACCTACATCCTGTAGCACAGCAATAGCTTTCTACACACCCCCATTCTTTACAAGTTCAATATCAAATCCAAAACCGCAAAATCTGACAGCACTGAAGCTGCACGGAGCTGAGCGATGATGGAGCGAAAGAAGAACAATATGTGATTGTTTATCACAAATAACGAACTGATAGCTAACAAATAACGAAAAACAAATAATAAGCGAAAAAGTGGACAGAACTTGCAAATGAGTGCATGCATCAAAAACATGTACACAAGCGCACCACGCCGCTATGTGTTAGAGTGGAATGGCGCTTCTAGGGCCAAAACTGTAGGAGGAGTAGCGGCGCCAAAAAGTGGGTGAATAATGAAATAATGACGTAAATAACAAAATTTAATGGGCAGAAAAATGAACAGAACTTGCGAATGAGTGCACATATCAAAAACTTGTATACAATTAATCTACACTGCTATAGCCCACACGTTTTAGAGTTGGAACGGCATTTCTAGCACAAAAATGATTCGAGTAGCACCTCCAAAAAGTGGGTGGAATAATAAAATCACGCAATCACATAACTGCATCTCTAAAGCTGAGCTACTACATGGCCCCCACCACTTCTCTCTGACACTGTTAGTTGTGCTTTTATTTGATACAGAGATACCATTTCATTAAAAAGCAGTATGTCTCACGGTAGGGCTGGACGATACAGCCTAAAAATAATATTACAATACACTATATATCGCGAAATATTCTCTTTTTCTGGAAGAGAACTCCATTTCCCATAATTCCATGCGCCGCGACTTGTGGCCCCGTCATAATAGCATGATGGAAGTAAACAGCTGTATTGTTAGTAGAATGCTAGTTGTTATTTATCAACTAAAATATGAGTTTTATGTGAAATAAAGGGAAAGCTTTGACTGAACAGGAGTTTTGTGAGTAATATACGCAAAGCGTGTTTACATTGCGAAGAATGTAATTCATGCGTGTTTACGCATTTACTTCTGTTTTTGTGCAGAGATTAACAGAACCAGTTTTTCTACGGAACCAAGTTGTTCGCTTCCATCTCTGAAATCACGTGGATATTTAGTTCTCTCTCTCTCCCTCTTTGCATGCTCGCTTTCCTACGCTTCCAGAACAAAACACGCAACAGGCTAACAGGCAGGGGTGTCTCCAGCATTTAAGGACACACGCACCGGATAGTCTGCACCGGATGTAAATTAAAAGAGGAGTCAAGGATTTTTTTTCCAATTGGTATACAGTGACGTCCATGCTGTCTGTTTAACATTTATCTGAGGATTTGTACTTGATATTCACGACATAGTCTTTTACTACATCGCGCGTGGAACAATCCATTATACATTGAATGTATGCAATATATTGCCCACCCCTATCTCATGGCGTGGAAGAGACTTTTAATAGAGGTCAACACATATTGGTTTTTCAGTGCCGACATCGATAACGATACCTATGTCACACTAGTAGTAGCCAATCAGAGACTGTTGTGGGTGGAACATTAAATGAAGCAGCGAGTCGAGAGCAAACAGCACAAAGAGGAGAGACGGCAGTGGAGCCACAGTAATGCACATGGTAATGGATGGTCAAAATTAAACACCGATACCGATAACCGGCAAAATGCCTAAAATCAGCCCCGATAATCCCTCGACCCTTAATTCTTAGCACTGTTTCATGTGTAATACAAAGAAAATGAGGTGTGAACCAAACTGTGGATTTATAGGACCACTACTCCCCTAATACATATATATTTAAAAAAACTGCAACAAAACTTTATTTACATCATATCTTCATGCTGATATACTGACAATGAAACTAGATCAGTTTATAATTAAATTTATTATTAATAATTTATAATTAAGAAAAAAAAATAATAATGGCAAATTTTAATTTATTAACTGATGTGATTATTAGTTCGGATAGACGATGAGTAATGGCTTACCATTCACAATTATGACAGTCATCAGGCGCTCCTCTCCAGAGTGACATATGTTTTCTTATTATTTAGACTCTCACAGGATTTGAACCCCAACCCAGACTTTCAGTCACTCACACATTTGCACTCATATGCAAATTCAGATTCAGTAATGCTCTTTGCTCAGACAACATGCTATTGTAGCAATATGGTTAGGAGAGTGAAACTAGGGGATCAGTTATTGCAAAATGTTTAAACTCCCCCAAGACTTGAATTTTCATTTAATATAACTATCATTTAATAAGTCAGGGATACAATATCATAGCACACTTTTGTTCCTGTAAAAGATGTCCTAAATGTCAAAACACCTCAATTAAAAACTTTTTTTAAATAAATTTTGCAAACATTAATGTGCAAATATCCCATTTAAAAGCCTTATGTATTTTTACTTGCTTTTGATGAAAACTGATTAAACTGTATCAGTCTTCCTTACACACTACATTTATACTGCCTCATAACTCTGGCCTCCTAGTTTCAAAATGGGTTAGTCGAGTAATCCCAAATCAAATAAACACGCCAACAGCATGACAAACTAAATATGTCACTGATTCACTCACTGTAGCTGCACTTCACAAAGCAATTATGCTGCCAAAATTTTTAGGCTTTTAATAGTCAGGAATTATGCCACGTACATGAGAAGGAAGTACTAGCGTGATAAGAGTGGAAGGGTGAACCAAGAACAGGTTTGTGATACGCTTCTAAACACTGGGTTTAAGCTTTTTTCCCCCCAGATGCAGAGTGATCACTGTGCATGCCAAATCTGGTAAATATGTCTTTGGGCAAGACCATGTGATCCCATGCAAACAGTCTATCGGTACTTAGGATCAGTTCTGCAGCACATGCGCTACTCGCATGCAAAGGGGAAGCGAAGGAAGCATGTGATTTCATATGCCTTAGACAAAAACCACACACACACACACTGGTTTTGGCTAACTGCAGCCTGACAGAATAGAGGGACCAAAGCTGTAAGCACACATACATGGACACACTCACAGCCTCCTTCTCTTCCTACTTCAGTCCGTTTCATTCCTGCTCAGTTTGGGGCAATAAATATAAATAGACGATGAAAATAAAAAGGTCAGACAAAAATAACAGTAAAACTTCAAGTATTTAGGATCAGCCCAAACAAAAGAGGAAGATGATGCATGATAGAAAAAAAATGTTTCTGAATAATGTTTATGTTTACGTACTGTACAGTATGGTCACTTCAAACTGCTAGTGATCTGGCACACATTTAATGCCAGCCGATCGAAATTGTAATCCTCTTTTCTTGATTGCTGCTACAATATTTACACAAATATTGCACTGCTACTACATATTTGTACTATTGAACATTGCACATTGCTATTCATATCACTGATTGTTTTTATTTCTAACTGACTGCATTTAAAACAAATAGAAAGTATTGCACAGACTTTTATTTGATAGACTGCATAGAATTTTTCATATTGAAACTGTTACTGACCTCATGCACATTCATATGCACTTTTTAGTCTCAAAGACAATTCTAAAACCATAATTGTAGGCTGAATAACGCATCCTAATTGTCTCTTTTTCTACTTCTAGTTTAAAAGCTTACATTTATATTCTATTTCTAGTTTAAAAGTGTATATTTTATATTCTATTTATAAAGATTATTCTACGTGCCTTATTTGTTCGTTGTACCTTGTTCTTTGCATTGCTAAAACTGAGCCACGTCGTCTCGTCTCTCTGTATTGTACAGTATATAGCAGAGATGACAATAAAATGTACTTTGATTTTGATAGTTAAAAATGAATGAATACTTGATGCACAAATTTGTGGATGAAATAGTTTTGGCAGCTTAATCTACTGTTTCAACATAAATTCAGAACCCACAGACGAGAAACGCCAGTGCACGCTGTACAAGAACACACAGACATACACACAGTGGCAGACTAGGCACACACGACACGAGGTTAGAAAAGGAGGGGGTCCATGAGTCAAAAGTTTTCTGAAAGGATATGACAGATACAGGCACTTTGACAGGAAGAGACTGTGACACGCAAAGATTTAACATACAACAGCGAACACACAGTCAGACACTAATCAGGAAGCGCAAACTGGAGGCAGCATATAATTAAGTAGTGCACGGAATCATTGAAGCACGGAACGCTTTCCAACTGACTCATGATCTAAGACAACTTCTTTAAACCGTATGGCTGTTCCTCAAGGAAACATGCCATGCTTGAGGTCTTTGTAGTATTGTAGTCAATTGATCAGTTTAATGCAAGTGTGAACTACACTGGATCTTGTGTCTTATTCATAGACAGATATCAATTCTGTGGAATGTTAGAAAAGAATGAATTTCTGTACAGAAAATGGCCTTCAAAACTAGAAATGGAACATTTTGCCTGCTACATTGACTATCGCAGCCTAAAACACATGCATGCAGGATCCCAAGACTACACAGACAAAGCACACAAGACAACTTCAAGACATTCAAAATCACGAACTGTGATCCCAACCTTTGTGACCCTTTGTGCGCACTGATATAAAACACAAACACCCAACTCAATGTTCAGATTGAGCCGTCTTCTTCTTGAGTCTTTGCTACTAATATTAGCCAAGGCTTTAAACGGGTCTTAGCACAACAGTGGGCTCAGACCTCACTTTCACACTCATCTCAGTCCAGGAAGCCCACAGCGGACACCAAGCAAGCAGGGAGCCATCGATAGAACCTATGGGGAAGTAATTAGGAACTAGTGTGCACTCTGTCTCTGGTGTTCTCCATAAGTAGAGATCAGTCTTCATCACTCTGCGCTCAGTCATGCACTCAGCAGTGAGCACACTTTCCTCCTCCTCCGCCGCCTCCTCCTCCTCTTTCTGTTACTTTCCGTCCTGCTTGCTTCACTCGTCCACTCCAGAGGCCCAAACAAGAGCCAAATACTAAACCCACTTCATAGAGTGGATACTCTGAAAATGGTGCAGCTTTTTTTTTCTTCAATTTGTTTGAAAAAGTTTCAACTTCTATTTTCTTTTTGAAGAAGAGAGGTCCCACAGAAAGAGAGAGAGAGAGAGAGAAAGAGACAGGGAAAAAGTGTGGAAATAGAATGAGAATGAGAGGATACTGAGAGAAAACAAGAGTAAAGACAGAGAGCGGGGGTAAAGGGAGAGAGAAGGAGAAAGAAAGCGAAGGAGAGAGTGAGAGAAAGCGGGGGCGATTACAAGGGGAAGAGTGTGGAAAGAGAGTGAGAGAAAGGAAGAGGGATGGAGAGAGAAAACCAGAGTAGAGATGGACGGAGTCAGGAAGGGAGAGAGAAAGCAAGAGAGAGAGAGAGACAGAGAGAGAAGGATGGAAGAGAGAGACAGAGAGACAGAGACGGATGAGGAGAGAAAACCAGAGTGGAGATGGACACACGGAGGGAGAGAAAAAACAAGAGAGAAGGAGGAGAGAGAGAGAGAGAGAGTGAGAGAGAAAGAGAGAAAGAGAGAGAGAGAGAGAGAAAAGGAAGCGGGAGAGAGACAGGCAGAGAGAGAAGGAAGCGAGAGAGAGAGAGAGAGAGAGAGAGAGAGAGAGAGAGAGAGAGAGAGAGAAAAAACGGAGTGGTGATGTAGACAGGGAGGGAGAGAGAGAAAGCGAGAAAGCGAGAGAGAGAGAGAGAGAGAGAGAGAGAGAGAGAGAGAGAGAGGGAAGCAAGAGAGAGAGAGACAGACAGACAGACGGGGGGGGGATGGAAAGAGAAAACCAGAGTGGTGATGTAGACAGGGAGGGAGAGAGAGAAAGCGAGAAAGCGAGAGAGAGAGAGAGAGGGAAGCAAGAGAGAGAGAGACAGACAGACAGACGGGGGGGTGATGGAAAGAGAAAACCAGAGTGGTGATGTAGACAGGGAGGGAGAGAGAGAGAGAGAGAGAGAGAGAGGGAGAGGGTGAGGGAGAGAACCTAATTGACTTGCAACCTTACAACTAAGTCTGAGAGGAGGTTTTGGGGAAAACAATTATTTTTAAGTCAACATGGCAAAGATATGATCACAGCTCCTGAGCTACACAAACAACAAAATGACAAACATTTGTGTTGTACACAACACCTCTTATAAGCTTTGCATCTCCTAGTGAAAGCAGCACTTATAAAGATGTTAAAGGTTGTTAGCCTCCTAGAGCCTGGGTGCACTGACAAGCCGGCCGCTCTTTGTTTCTTATCAGATGAAGATAGTTTGCTTACCTTGTCAGGCGCTGGGGTTGAGGGCCCTCCCCATACTTCCTGTAACAAGAGGGCAGAGGAGAGAGAGACAGTGCATGAAAGAGAGTCTTCACTAGGGCTCGTTGACAACTAACCACAACATAAACACAAACGCTTTGCAAGCATTTGCACACAAAGCACTGGAGAACACCCCACCCCGCCCCCCCCTCCCCCCAGTAGTGGGGACTGTTTTTACGCTGTGCACTCACATTTGCATTTCACCACTTCACACACTCGCACAAACAGGGGTTGGGGAAGTGGGTTTAAAGGGATAGAGAGCACAAATAAAGCAAAACAGTTTACCTGCCATACTTCAGGATGACTGACAAACTCTCCAACATTTCACACACTGACAGACAGACACACACACGTGCAGAGCCCTGCAGCCGCTATAGTGACCTTGGCACTGTTTGGTCACATGACTGTGTGTACAAACACTGACAGGTGGCTCTGACTGGTCTATCTTCTCATTACTCTTCCAAACGGTAGTGTTGTGAACTTACCCTCATGCAGGTTGACAGCTGTTTTGTGATTAATTCAATTTTAAATCAATGGCATTTTGTAACCAAATGTCAATTTATGATAAGCATCAAATTTTTAAGGTTTTTGCATAAAACCTTCATACTTTTTTGTTTTGAGTAAAACATAAAAGTTTTATTCAAGAAGACATCACACATTCATCTTGTTATATTTATGTGTATTAAAATGCACAGAAACAACTGTATAAGATGGGCATAAACAACATACACACATCGACACATGCAATGAATATTAACATTCATGCTTTAACTACTTTTAACAGTGAGTGATTATTTGTCATTGTGAACACACCACAACACAGCTCACAGTGCACCACAACGAAATGTGACCTCTGCATTTAACCCATCAGTGAAGGAGCAGTGGGCAGCTAACAAGCACCCGGGGAGCAGTGCTTTGGGACGGTACCTTGCTCATGAGTACCTAAGTGGTAACTTTACCGGCCCTGGATACGAACCTACGACCTTCAGAACGCGGGGTGAACACCCTACCATTACACCACCAACTGCCCCAATTAGACATTTAAAGAACGTCAGTCTTCAAATATGTTTATTTAAAGATAGGTTTAAAAGAAAAAAGCATGGAGGCAGGCTTCACTCACATTGAGGACTGTTTAGGATGTGTTAAAAATATAGTTTAGGCCTGAACTAAATCCTTAAGTTGCAAATGCTGGTGGAGATTTTCGTGTGAGAATATGCTGATTCTACATTTTAGGCTACAGGTCACATTTGCAAATGGCCTGGCCTGAATAAAACAGGCGTCTTTAAGCAGGTAAAATGCCCTTTTATTGAACACTGACTCAACTTATAGTAGACTACATCTAGTGCTGCTGCTTTCAATTCTTCTTGTAATAGAGTAACCTATCAATTACTTTCATTTACTTGAGTAATTGGATATATTCGTTTAAAAACAAAAAAAAGAAAAAAGACAAGTCTGACACAGTCTTGAAATCAGCCCATTTCTGATTAAAATTGACCAGCATCTGTAGAATTTCTTTTTTACTTTTTTTAGCTTTATATAGCATAAAAGTGCTGTAACTGTAGACATAACTACTAGAAATAGTAAGAACAGTGTCTCTTTATTGGCAGAGACAATCTATGGCTTAGTACTACTAAGAAAAATAATGTTAGTACCAGACAGAAACACTTCTTTATTCATTTGGTATCCTTCTGGATAATGAATAAAAAAATTTTGATGCCATAATGCATTTTTCCCTATTTCTTTCTTCCTATTGATTACTCTCTAACATGAAATTGAAACAAATTCTGATTAATTGAAAATGAAGAAATACTGTTTTGGGTTAAAAGTCATGTCTTGTCTTGATCGCGCCACTGAAAAGGATGTGCATCACTAAGAAGCGTCGGTGTGAAACATAAGCAGAGCATGTTCTGACGAGTAAAATTAAATAAAAGCTTCGATACCAGAAAAATTGCCTCTGCCATTTTTGGTAATCGAATTATTGGAATAATGGTTTCAGCCCCAACTATATCCAATACGTAGTAATGACAGAACAGTGAACACTTAATTACATCATCCTGGTCACCACCGTTGTGATAATCGCCAGACGTCAGATTTAAGACTCATGACGGAAAACCCCACAAAACTCTAAGCAATTTTCTCTTCATCATGGCTGCTAAATTTTGTGATGGCCAACTTTGGCCCAGATAAGACTGGAATTCCTTTCTTTTTAACATATGACTAAACTCCAGAGCCACAGATCACTCAAGTATAGTAATTAGTCGGAAGAGCGACTGATTTTCCTTTAAAGCTGACATCTTACAGTCGTGTCACCGCTGACACCAGTTTAATCATTTCACAACAGACAGAGACCACTGTTCGTAAAAGCGTTAGGCAATGAGGTCTAAATAATCAACGTCGGAAGAACAAAGGGGGTGTTCAGCCTTGTTCTTGTGGTAGTCTAAGAGAGCTACATTTACCAAAAGTAATGTGCTTTTGTTCATTTCATGACGTTATTTAATAGTGCCAGACTCAGAAATAAACGCCCACCACTGTAAAGAGTGTTTTTCATTGGTATTGCCTCAAAGCAAGCTCATGAAGTAGTCAATATTGAGATGCACGGTGAGGTGGCTGTCAGTTGGGAGAGGGCTGAAAGTTTTAAATAGAAGGGGTGAAAAATCAATTGTTAGAGATGGTGCTGGATCTCCAAGGCAGTCAGTCTGGTCGTGCCACGAGCGGCCCAGCTGGCATCAAAACAACCACAGACCTAATGTGATGAAAAGTGCGACTGTTTACCAACGTAAAAACCTGATTCGCTCTTGAGAACATGAGTGTAGTTTTAAATTAATTTAAACAATTGAAAAGAGAAATAGATATAATTAGCTAAAGGTAAAGAAATTGGTAACCTAAAATATATCAATGACAAGATAAAGAAATTTAAAAAATAAAACAAACATTAGAAATATACAAATCATCAAATTTGTACATTATATCTGCTGTCTATTTTGTTCAAATGTTTTGTGTTATTGTATGCAAAGAGTTTAGCCTGTATTATTTAAAAAGTTATAAGTTGTGAAATGTACAATGCGGTTTATACCAGCTTCCATAATGAGAATCCGTTTTTAGCTTCAACGAATGCAAGAGCTTTCCTAAAATGTCACAACAGAAGACAAGAGAAACTCCAATTGGGGCTCCTTACAGCCAAACAAAAAAAAAAGCTGGACACAATGCTTATTTATGAAGCATTAATATTAGTTTAACATCTATTTGACTGTCACATGATGGAAATGTTTGTCTATTACAATAAATTAAAGGAAATTTGAAGACTCCCACGAAGAGAGCCAATGGCAGTGGCCATGCTGAACAGCTTTAAGAGTCAAACTAAACAGCAGCGGAGTGAGGAGGGATTAGGCATACGTGAAGGAGAAACAGAGGGGAAGATAAAAGAAGGACAAAGAGGCAATTAGAAGGAAAAAACACAGAAGGAGACGAGAATAAAGCAAGTGTGAAGGGAAAGCGCAAGAGAGATGATATCCGAGGAAAAAAAGCAGGATGGGGGGGTGGGGGAGAGAGAGATGGAAGAAGAGGACGTGTGTGAGAGGGTGTGTAAGTAGAATAATTATAGAGCCAGAGATCAATAAGGTTCCCACAGTGAAACGCTGATGCTGGAGTGGATAATGGATTCCAGCCTGTTCCAGGCAGTCCAGGCTCACTGCTGCTGCTGCATCGCCCACATCCAGAGGTCGGTCTGATCTACACAAACCATTCTTTTCTCCCCATCTATCTCAGCGTTTTTCACAAAAAAATCCATTTTGCAAATATTCCATTTTCTATAGCTTTTTAAATGTATTTCCATCCACAAGTCTTTCAAAAATGTAAAATACTACATCGAGAAAAGATTACTGTTTACAAATATTAGGTGGGAAATATGGCCCTTATATTCACAGTTGCATGGATCGATGCATAGCACTTACGGGGTTGCATAACACATCATTTCCCCATCATCATCATCATCATAATCATGAACATGTGCAAGAATCACATCTCAATATCAAGTAAGACAAAGTTCAAGAAAGAACGGTAAACTAAACATGGCACGATACCACTTTTTTATGTCCGATACGATAACGATATTGTACATTTGAGATCATTCTGTTATGCTTAAGGAAATACCTGACTTAAATACAGTTTTCCTAACTAAAACAATGTAATAATTACACCCCCATATGTACATGCAAAATTATTTATTATTAAAATAACATTTCAAACATTATTTGGTTTAAACACAGTTCTGTGATTTTGTGACTGTCCCTAATCCTGCGGCGCTAAAACCATCAGAAACACCGATTGCGAGCAAGAGCTGGTGGTGTTAAGGAAATTAAACAGTATAACTGCGTAATTTGCTTTTGGGTTTGTAGTGTGTTGCGTTGCTAGTTCTGCTCATTTTCATATCAATATGTACAAATTAGCACAAATGGCGAACAATAAACCATTTACTGCAGTGTAGTGCATAAGCAATTGTGTGTGTGTACGGATTTACAGATCGGCTCCATAGATCGGCCCAATGCCACTGATACCCGATCCAGCTACTTAAGTCAAGTTATTGGACCAATATCCGATCCACATATTGGATCAGTGCCATCTTCATGCTAAACACCCAAAAAAGTCTTCAGGAAAAAAAATTACTTTTCAACGTTTTTACTAATTTTATTTGCGATGAGAATACACCTCCCCCAGCATTATCTTAATTATTTATCAAGTCAATGGATTAAATAATACATAAAATATATTGTGAATGTCAATTTTATCTAATATCGCTCATGTCTCGTTATTTAGGCCTAAAGCTGGAGAAGAAAAAAAGTCAATACCTTCCACAGTGACACAAATAGCCAAAAAGCATACATGATAACTGCCAAACTTATCCTGCAGTGGATAAAGTGGGACTTATCCTGCCAGTTGTCATCTTCTCAGGACATCCACTAATATACTGTATATTACAATCAAAGATGGCAATACGTAGGCCTATATTGGCCCACAAATGGAAACTGCATGGCTGCCCATTCTTTTTCACAGAAATTTCTAAATGCAATAGGGCAGGTCTCGCTCAATGCCTTGAAGAAACCATTTTTCTGACATACAACTGTGACGCTGACTTGATGTGTCAAATTGAACAATTCCGCAAAAACATTAACAAATGCCAAATGCTGATGAACAGCAGCAACCAAAGAACTGTTCTAAATTTAAAGCTCACTGGCAAAAATGTAAACAGTTGTAGCTTCCAGTACATCAGAAAAAAAGTACAACAGAACTGAATCAGTGCCTCTGTGGACCAGTCTCTATAAAAGCAGAAGGTTATGAGCGTTGAATTACTAAGGGGTGTCATACTGTGTAAAACATCTAATTTGAAATAAAGTCAAACGACAAAGTATAACCTGATCTAAGGGACACACGTTTACAACTAAAAAGTTTAGAACTATAAATCAAGCGTGACGCAGGTACATAAAAAAAATATGATCGGTGGGTCTAGGCTTGCAAATAATAAAAAAGATTTTTTAAATCATATTTTCAGACATCTGCAGAATGATTGAAAGTGAAGATGATTCCAAAATGACAGATATAAAGGATATAAAGGAATCGGCCGATCACTCACACGTATTGCCGATTTCAAACCGATTTTATGCATGTGTATTACTTGCAGCACAGCCACGCGCGCATTCAGGCAGCGTTCACATGTACGCTCAACGGAGGCGTTTCTCATTCACTTTGAATTGGATGACATCGTGCGGCGACGAAATGAATTTTGGGCGCGTGAGTATGACGTCACATCAATGCCAAAACTAGAGCGCGCAAAATCAATTGCCGCAAAAAATTTGCGGCCGTAAATTTCAAAGTCGCGCGCGCAAATGTGAAAGTCTAGAGCACAAAATTAAGAATCGAGTGCGTGGTTGTGATAATATGGTATTTTTCCTCTCGCGAATGTCTTTTTTCCTCTGGATGTGTTAAATGTCCTCGCGCACGAAGTAGATTACCGACGAGCGGCTTTTTTTTTTTGCTCGAGTGAGATTTGTGCGCGCGCGATTTGAAAGGGGGCGGGGTTTGGCAGTTTGGGGGCGGGGTTTTGGCAGCTTCTGCCTGCGAATCCTATTGGCCGATGGCTCCTGGTCTTGTGATTGACTGCACACTACAGACAGTTTTTACAGAAAAACCAAAGATGACGTAGAAAGAGGAACGGCGACAGGTAGATTAAACGCAAGTTATAGTTTATCAACCTTATAATTATAATTTAATAGTTAGGTCTTACACGTTTAATAAACACACAGTCAATGGCTCCCCTTGCCCACTTGTCTGTCCCCAATTCAACATAAACACAGATGCACAAGTCAATCACAAGATGATCACTAGATGATCAGCCGTTTTCCGTAGTTGAGGATACAGGCTTCAGAAATCTGATATATCAACTCTGCCCAAAATACACAATGCCAAGTAGGCGTTACTTTTTGGACGTCGAGTTACCGGAGTTGTTACATTTTACATTTTAAAAGTTACATTTTATTTATTTAAATTTGTAAAGAAAATTTGTTTTGAAAATAAAGCATTATATTAAAGAAAATTAGATTTTTGTTTGTATTTGCTATTATAAAAGTAACTAGTAAACAGGGAAAGTAACTACCGCGTTACATAAAAAAGTTGAAACCCATTATTTTGTGTCGATGTCGCTGACCACTCACAGCAGCTCTAATTTTCTGTTATCTGGGAGAAAAGTCGGTACCGGAGAAATCGGTATTGGACGATCACACTTACAAAATAATCGGTAATCGGAATCGGCCAAGAAAATTGCAATCGGTGCAATCTCAATAAAATGAAAAGTCTATTTTTTTTTGACAAACTGTATATTATTTCAAGTTACAAAGATTCTAAGAAATTCTCTTTGTAGGTTAAATAAGGATTGAAAACTTTTTTAAAGTACACAGGAAGCCCAGTCAGAGTTCAGAGCGATGAAGCAAGTGACAATCTCCAGTGATTCATGAGCTTCAATTTCCCTTCTAACCGTTGGCGAACTGAATGAACATGTTGCGCTTACTGAAACTCAGAGCTGCTAGACATAATCAGCAGACAGACACATGAGTTATAAATGTCAAATGTCTTAATAAAACAGGATTCAAATTCAAATTAAGACGACCTAGACGGCGGTAACCATAACCACCTCTAGCACACATTTCAGAATTCAGCCCTCCCCAGCAGAAGCCTGATTGCAACAGAATGCTTACGAGACAGACTGAAAGAAAAAAAAGAAAAAGACAGAAAACGGAGGTTGAGAAGAGAAGACTGATTAAAACTGAGAAGAGCATCTGACTAATGTGTACTTATCACAGTACAGAAAAGTCCACAGAGAACATAAACAGACTTAATTTACAGACTTTGATGTGAATTAAGCAAATCCAGGTCTAAGCAATATATACTAATAAGATTGCCAATTCATTCACTTCCTTCAGTGAGATGAGACACTTAGAAAGATGCCTCACTGATAGCATTTAATTGTGTTTGAAAAAAGGTGCTGACATTTTACGTTGATGGACGTTACTTTTTTTTAACAAAAAATCAGGATTTATTTTACCAAATGATTTGAAAAGGTCTATTTGGGAAAAAAAGTGATTGAATTAGTGAGTGATTATTTGTCATTGTGAACACACCACAGCACAACACACAGTGCACCACAACGAAATGTGACCTCTGCATTTAACCCATCCGTGAAGGAGCAGTGGGCAACTAACAAGTGCCAAGGGAGCAGTGCTTGGGGACGGTACCTTGCTCATGAGTACCTCAGTGGTAACTGTACCGGCCCTGGATTCGAACCTGCGACCTTCTGATCATGGGGCGAACACCCTACCGTTACACCACCAATTGGGTTTAGGTCTGGGAAATACGGCCCACAAATAATATTGCGACATTTTAAAGCTATATCACGATACACAACATATATATCTCAATATATTAGGGCTGCAACTAAGCGATTCAATCAATTAAAACAGATTATTAAGATAGCTGGCAACTAATAATCGATTAGTTGGGCCTACGTTATTGCACATATATGTACAGTGGCTACCCCCTAATGTGGGGGCAGTAAGCTAACCAAAGCCACAGTGGCAGTCACCGTCACAAAACAGGCGCTGCGTTTGTTAGCGCACACGACTCTCTCAAAAAAGTCATTCACTGAAGCATTCCAGTTTTAGTGATTATTCCGATGCGTGTCCTCCGCGTTATTGTGACGCGACTCTCATGTGGAATGCGCAAAGTGTGGAATGGACTCTCGTGGAATCTTGCGCAAAAACGTAGTTCTCTCCCAGAAATTAGACAAAAATGAGTTATAGGCCAAAATGAGTCCAAATTGGCTAAAAATGACTTCATTTTCAATTGACCAGAAAATATTTTTGTTCCATTTTATAATGTTAGAGAGTAAAAAATAAATATAGAAAAACAGAGACAGACAGATTGGTTTATTAAAAATGCTGGAAATGAAAGTTTTTCTCTCCTAATTGATCGGATTAATAATCAATTAATCAAAAAAAGAATCTGAAGATTAATCGATTAACAAAATAACATTAGTTGCAGCCCTACGACACATTCTCCCTTTCTGGGATAGAACTGCATTTCCCACAATACCCTGAGTCAGAATGACTTGGAGCCACGCAACAATAACGTGTCTCTACATGAGTCACGAGTGCTCGCAAAAATGCTGCAGTTCAGTCAAATTTTCCCCTTTTATTTCAGACAAACCTCATATTTTTGCTGATAACAACCAGTGTTCTACTCACAATACGGCTACTTACTTGATATTTTCAGTGTTTATTCCACATGTGCGTCCACTGCACCATTGCAATGCAGCTCCGGTTTACACTGCGAAGAATGTTATTTATTATTTTATGTTTACAAATTTACTTCTGTTTTTGTGCACAGACTAACAGAGCAAGTGCTGTTTTTCTTTGGAACCAAGTCGTCTGCTTCCATCTCCAATTAATGTCTCTGTAATCACGTGGATATTTATCTCTCTCTGCATGCTCGCTTCCCTCCGCTCCTGGTACAAAACTGAACACGTGCTAGGAGAGTTTTCCAGGTTTCTGTCTGCTTTGAGAGGACAGAGAAGCGGAACGTGAAAGTGACGTACATGCTGCGTGTTTAACATTAACATGAGGATTTGTATTCGATGTTCACGATATAGTCATTTACTGCATTGCATGTGAAACAAGCCGAAATATATCATCTGTATTTAAAATATTGCCCACCCCTTATTGGGTTTATTTTGAATGAAAGTGCATCAATGTATCTATTGGGGCAGTTAGTAGTGTAACAGTTAGGGAGTGGGCCCCGTGATCGGACGTCTCCAGTCCGATGAGCAAAGTACCATGCCCCAAGCACTGCTCCCTGGGTCAGCTGCCCACTGCACCTTCACAGATGGCTCAAACGCAGATTTTACATTTCGTTGTGGCGCACTGTGTGTTGTGCTGTGGTTTGTTCACAATGACAATTTCTCACTCACTTTCATCTGCATTGAAAATATTTTTTAAAATCTGAAAAAGCTTTGCTCGCAAGACTTTTTTGAGCATGGACCTGTGAACTTCATATAGCAATCTTTCACTCTGACTAAATTATGCCAATAAAAGCTTCTATTGCAGATTAGTCAAGGAATATGTGAACCACACAAGTTTTCCTTTTGTATCAAGAGGCAATAAAGTTGTAGTAGGATGTCTGATGTAATCTGCCTTACTGGACTACTACCCTTGTATGCATTTCAAAGACGGTGCAGAGACGATATACTGAACAACCGTACTGGAAATACTGTGCTGTGAGAAAGCGCAAGAGATAAAAGAACGTAGTGGAAAAAGTTCTTACACATAAATTAACCTTGTCCTCATAGCCCCTTAGAGGTGTGTTTAACAAGCCTTCTTTAATAAAATACTGCAAGGTGAAAAACCTAAAACATATGTGTTATTGCCTGCTCTCTCTCTCATTCCCATATATACACACACACAGACAAAGACACACACACACACACACTTAATTATCGATTAATTGACAATATCTTTGTTTTTAGGCTTATTCTAGTGTGCGAGTAGATGCTCATACATGCTTTATGTTGTGTTCAGGACGTCCTGCGCTAGTCAAATTGGTCATAGTTTGATGGGTAAATGCTGACACAGTTATGAAATTAGCACATTTCTGATGTAAACTGACTCGTTTTTATAGCTTTATGTCAAATAAAAGTACTGAAACTGTAGACATAACTACTAGAAGTAGTAAGAACAGTGTTTTATTGCTGAGTTGCAGAGTTTTTAATTATACATTCTATTGCTTAACATTCTAACACTTCTTTATCCATTTGCTTTCCATCAGAATATAGATAAAAAGTATAAATAAATGTTCTATATTTCTTCATTCTTATTGATTACACTAAAACATTATAAATTGAAAAAAAATATCTGATCCATTGAAAATGAAGAAATACTGAAGTTTTGGGTCATTTTGAAGCAATCTGGTGTATAAAATGAGCTGCTTTTGGACTTTCTGGAAGAGAACTACATTTCCCACAATCCCCTTGGAGTCGCGTCACACTAAAGCTTTAAGCACGCATGCCGGAATATACTATGGAAAATCTTAATTAACGACTGTTTTATGAGTAGAACACTGGTTGTTGTGGTTATATACGTTTATGTCTGTAATAAAGGTGACGTTTTGACTGAACTGGAGCATTTTAGCAAGTAATGGCGGTCGCTCGCTCGTGCTCGCTCATAAACACAGCCCCCCAGTTTACATCGCAAAAAAATGTCATTTATGCATTTGTATCTATTTATTTGTTTTCGTGCACGGAATATCACACAAATACTTTCACATAGAGAGGGATCAGGGCTTGTCTTGATCGCGCCTCTGAAAACGTTGTGCGTCATTAACAAGCGTCCGTGTGAAACACAAGCGGTGCATGCTCTGGTGAGTGAAATGAATTCAACGAAGCTTCGATTCTAGAAAAATTGCCTCGTCCGTTTGCTGTAATCAAATTATTCGAATAACTGTTTCAGCTCTAAAAGTGTGTGTGGCACGAAGAGGAGGAGGGGCAAAGATGGCAGCTGGAGCCATTTCCTGTTTGTTCAGTGAGATCATGTGTTGAGCTTGTCCTTGTGTCCTCCGGGGAAAGTCTTTCAGTTAGGAGCTTCACGTATACATCACAGAGAAAGCACAACTACAGACATGCTCGCCTACCTCTCTCAGGCTACAGGGAGCAAAATGCCAGTGAGGAAATTCATTCACTCACTCACTCAGTCAAAACTGACAGAGCCACAGTGATGAATGCTTCTGTTAAGGAAGTCAATAGGGCGAGTCGAGGGGGGGTTGGTGGATGGGGTTGACGATGACATTTCCCCCTTGCACACTTATGAGAGGCGTTCAGTAGAGGAAAAGGAAGCTGTGTAGGAACTGGGTTTTAATCTGTTTTTCTGCCCATTATCCATTTTTACTTCCTTCCCTCTGTTCTTCCAGCATCCCATCCCATCCCAAGAGGGAAATGTCCATGTCGCTCCGAGGACAATAAATGCCAGTCTGGTACACGTGAATAAAATCAATACAAAGCGCTTTACATATCCTGACACGTAAGCATAAAGCTGGACAGAAAATGTGTGGTGAATCTACTCTACAAAGTTGTGCTGAAAACAAATCAAAGCATAGCAATACAAAAGCTCAGCTACATGTAAGTACCTTTCAACATTAAACACAAATGATCTAAGCTGACTGATGTCACCTTAGGATTTTTACCTTCTAGTCGTGATACTGACTTAACTGGACTTAAGTGTTCTTATAGGTGGTAACTCATTGAGAGACTATATTAAGTGATAATAGGGGAAGTACTCTCCCTTTTCCAACAGGAAGTAAGAATGATGTAACAACCCCACAAGCCAAAACTCTGGCAGAATAAGCATTTCCTACACAAGCACATGAGCTCATGCCTCCTCAGCAAAATTGTTCATCTTCAAGCGTATCAGACATCAGTGCGCAAAAGCTTGAAATAATTATTGCAACAGAGATGCTCAAAACAGGTTCTTTAGAAAAGGGAAATTAACAGTTTAACAGTTCATGGAACAGATTTCTGGTACCACCTCACTAGTTTAAGTGAGCTTTAAAAAGTGTGTTCGAGTATATTGTGTGGTCCATTCTAATATAACACTGAACACATAATGTTGTCAATTAATGATCACAATCAAGGTCAGGATAAAGGTTAATTTTAACGTACAGTCAAAACATTACGTTATTATACAATATCATATGTACTGAAGATTTGAGACCAGGGTACAAATCATTTTAGAGTACAAAAAATATTGAAGGCCGAATACAAATTTGGATTTACATTTTGAAATCATAGCAAAGTTGTCCAATCAAAGCGCAATAAATATGATTTATTTTATTTAAGTTTTACTCATATAAAATTGATGAGTATAAATGGACATCCGTATAAAGTGTTGTTTTTATTATATTTTGTACTTGATTCTCCATGTGTATTGGATAAAGTATTTAATACAGAATGATACAACATAATGTACTTTGATAGTCAAAATTGAACAAAAAAGAGAAAAGCCCATTAATTCTGTGCAGCTTAAAGGAAGAGCAAAAAAAATTAACGATCATAATGTTAAGCTATTAGGCTGGACTGAAAGGGAGTTAAAAGAGAATTTAGTTAGTTTGCATACAAGTAATTTAATTGTTTAACTGCTGAGACCCGAGTTAGGAGTTAGATTTTATAAGCAAGTCCTACTTAAACCAATTTGAGACTGATGTCTGACTCAAATCATCCACACCCACCCCTGCAGACTGTACTTGCCACGGAATCAAAAATGCAGCCAACTTTCAATCTAAAATGGCCCTGCAAGGCAAGACAGCATACATGCAAAATGCAGTGTACATGAGAGGAAAGCGAGGAAAGTGAACAGAAATTGATGCTAGCGGTTTTAGATTTTAGGCTAGGTGCATTTATGAGCAACAAGGGCTATTTTTATCAATGTTTAAACGCCCTAAATTTGCAGGTGAAGATATCTGACAGAGATGTTGAGCCATGGCTATTCACTTAGCTGCTCCCTTAGGAAGAAAAAAAAAACAGTAGGCTTTATATGCAGTGAAGTCTAGCAAATAACTTCACAGACCAATGCAAAAATGGGGACTGAAAATACTAAATTAAGAAAAATCATTGTGCGGAGGAAAATGTAAGACTTCTAAAAAGATTTAAATGTTCCGCAAACTCAATAACACCACAAAATGACCCAACAAATGTAAAATAAATCCTTACTTTTTAATGCTTGCTTCTGAGAAATGTTAACAGCAGAAGGATGCTGTCAGTATTATAAAATAAACTGAACTGGCATTTTTTTTGGTGTAGTTCACCATCGGCATAACAACTGATATGAAATAATCAGACATTATAGATTATTTACATTTGTAAAGTGAAAAAAGGAACAGAACAGCTTGGAAACCCCAACACTTTGAGTTCTCAGGTAATTTTCTTCCAGCTTCCAGACCTTTATTAACTTAACGAGCTTATAATAACATAGCTAAGCTTATTGTGTTACAACTTGTTCAAAATCGTCTTTTGGATAGGTCGGGTAATGCATATTTCAAAGCTGTATAAGTTCTCTGATTTCGCAAACTTTCCCCTTAAATCAATACAATAATTGATGCTTATAAAGTAGAAGCAGAAAGGCAAATAAAAACGTGTTTGACTGAAAAAGACCTTCAAGAAGATCCCTGGTGTGGCGGTGCACAATATCTAAACAAATATGACCTTCACGCTACAGTCAGCAGAAATAAAACCTTTATAGCATCTTAGCCACAAAATATGGCGTCTTAAACATCTAAACAAGGTTGATGAATTCTTGAGCTAAAAACTAAACTTTTTGGCCACAGTATGCAAAGGTATGTTTGGAGAAAGAAAATTTAGGTGTCAATTTCCAGAACATCTACATCCTTTAAGGATGGGGGTGGATTCACGATTTGGGCCATAGAGTTGCAGCCAGTGCCATAGGGAATATTTCACATGCACAGGGAAGAATAATGCAATGCCAGCAATTTCTGGAAGCAAACATAGTAAATAGTAAATAGCAAACATAGTAAATAGTTGATAGTAAAAAGAGGATGGGTCCTATGATAAGATAATGATCAGAAACACACCAACATCTACAATGAAATACATCAAGAGGCAAAAGCTGAACATTTTGCCATGGCCCTCACACTCTCTTTACCAAAACATCATTCAAAATCTGTTGATAGATCTCAAAGAGCAGGGCATGCAAGACTGCTAAAGAAACATACAGAACTAAAAAATCTGTTTTGCAATGACAAATTGCAATAATCTCAAAAAGAACTGAAAGACACAAAAAAACTAAAATTAATACAAAAAGCCTTTACAAGTTTGTGATACTTGCTAAAGGTGGTATTACCAAGTATTGACCAGATCGAGTATCCAAGGTTTTTGCCTCAGGCCCTTTTAATTTTGGGGGTATTGTGTATCTGTGGACGATGGAAGTAATAAAGTAATCTTGCACAAAATGTTGAAAAGGCATTACTTACGTGGATTTAAGTAAGTGATTATTTGTCAACGCTCTCCATTTAACCTAGATCTCGTGTGACATATAGCCAATCAGAGACTGTTGTGGGCGGGACATTAAATGAAGCAGCGAGTCAAGAGCACAGTGAGAAGAGATGGCAGTGGAGCACCTTTTTATCAGCTACAGTCAATATTAAACACCAATACCGATAATGCCTAATATGCCCGGCCAATAATCGGTGACCCTTAATTACAATACCAACTGCCTCAAATGAGTCACCTTTTGTAGATCAGTTCCTCTTCTGTTCATTTAACTAGACTGTACAGCAACTGTACACTAATTAATACTTTGAGCATAAATTAGCACTTTTAGGAATATGGTAAAGATTATAACACTTCATGTGTAACACATCCTGTGATGGTTGCACAAACAAATGGAAACTGTAAAGAAACACTTCACTGCAATTCAATTGCATAATGTCAGCTTTTAGTTGTCTCCTCTGTGTGCCACGTTTATTCACCTTACAGCTTCATTATTGCACAATGGTTGCTGCAGATCAGCCTGAGGCTTGAGCTGGTGACAAGATCACAAGCAGAGAAGAGTGGGTTCGAAGTTCAGATTTCAGAGCCTGAAGCAACCTTTCAGTACTTATACAGCTGTGATTACAAGTATAGGTTGATTCAGAGAGTAGTTTGTAGGTTAGGGAATATGTCAGTGTGGGCAGATGAAATCTACCACTGTGTGTGTGTAGGTTTTCAGGTGTTTGTGAGGATCTCAATGTCCCCTAAAAACCTGGGATTTTACAGATTTGTGTGGCTTTATGGGGATTTCTGTATGCAAGGAATGGAAGTCATAAGGAAAAAATACTGTTTTGTAAAACAAAAAGACCTTCTTTTGGCTACTGAGTTTGTCAGGGTTAGATGTAGCTGTAGTGTTACTTAGTCATTATGAGAGTTCATGGAAGTACCTGTGCGTGTGTCTGTATGCACATATGTGCATACGTACAGTTGTGTAGTGTAAAAGTGCAAACTAGCTTGGCTGTAAGCAGCAAGTTAGAAGCACATCCTGCCTGCAGGCTGATAGATTTCTGAAAGGTAAGTGCTATGAATTCTCTTACTGTGGCTGCTTACTGAGAAATACCATCTTCCTGATGTCACTCAACAGTAGAGGCGCACCAAGCCACCACAAGCATTTCAAACAGTGAGAAGAACCTGATCAGGTTTAAACGTTTATGAGGCCAGACTGCTGTTTCGGTATTATGTTACGTGTCACGGCAGTGAATTTAGAGACAAAGGAAATGGTAGAACTTTTGAAATTTTTTGGTCATTTTGAAATAACATATGAGATTCAATAACTCTCTTAAAAAAAGGTGAGGCTGTTTCTAGAGAAACTGTATGTTCTTGTACAGACATTTTGAACAAACTTTCTGTTTAATGTAGCGCTCTCCCAAACGATTATTCTTTAGACAATTCATCTAGCGTTTATTTTTCCATTCAACTTCGAGTCAACTAATCTAACAACTATTTTTTTGATTAATCTAATATTAAATTTATTGATAAGCAATTATTTTCCAGTTAGTCATTTCATATAACAATTTACCCCTCCCACACACACAAAAATTGGAAAATTTCTCAATAACATTTCAATATTTGTTAAAACATTTCTTAAACATTGCAATCAGCATTAGCACATTATTCCTTAACAAACAACTTTCCAAATTCAAAAAGAGGACCTCGCTTAATCAGTTTTAAAAACTAACCTAAAGCACATGTATAATAGCAAATTTGAAATATGCTATTATAAATTATTGCTGTTTTGATGTTAAGTTTGGGCAGTATGGTTAAAAAATACAGAGTATTGTGGTATGAAAACATACCGGTTATATGTTTTTTTACACGGTCAAAATTTAATATCCACATTTTTATTCAACTTGCGGAAACGACAGTGAGATGGCACATCACACATCACAAGATGGCAGAATGCGGGACGACCGCGTTCAATAGGCCACTGCTGCAAAGTAGTATGATGATGGTACGGAAATAGTCAAAAAGGCTAATAACTCAGCTGATGTCTGGGAGTATTTTGGGTTTGTGCCAAATGATTGCGCCAGCAGAATCACAAGACTTTGAACTTCACAGACATTATATTAAATCCTCTGTATGTAGAAGTATTTGTGGGTAATTCTGTGGACAAAAACAGAAGTATTTGTGCAAAAACGTATAACATTTCTGTAAACATGTGCCTGCACTCAGTAAAACGCCCCAAATCTCTCCCAGAAAGGCCAAAAGCAGCTCATGTTATAGGCCAAAATGAGTCCAAATTGGCTCAGAATTACCCAAAACGTCATTCTCAAATGACCAGAAAATATTATTTCCATTCTATAATGTTAGAGAGTAATCAATAGAAAAAAAATATGTATAGAAAAAAACATTATTTGTTCTCCAAAGATTTTACTCTATATCTAGATGGATACCAAATGGATAAAGAAGTGTTTCCGCCTGGCACTAACCTTATTTTCCTCACAGTATTAAGCCATAGAATATCTCTGCATAATAAAACTTTGCAAGCCAATAAAACAGACAGTTTTTACTATTTCTAGTAGTTACATCTACAATTTCAGCACTTTTATACTACATTAAGCTAAAACTATATGAAGACTAGAATAAAAAAGAAATATAGAAGAATTTAGAATATGAATATACTACATGTAGAATAAAATACTAGCATACTGTGGTATTTGGTCAGGAATATACCGGGGTTTGAAAAAATGTATACTGCCCAAGCCTAGACCCTATTTGTCATAGTTAAGCTTACATCAGTGAACAAGAGACAATTTAGGCTACTACAGTCTGCAAGAGTAGTCGCATATGGTCATTTGTCTCACTCTTACATGAAAAAATGTAGGTTCGAGTCCTACCTCTGGCATTACTAGAGCTGCAGCTATCCATTCTTTTTGTAATCTAGTATTCTATCGATTTTCGATTAAGTAAGTAATCGGAAATAAAAAAAAAAGAAAAAGAAAAAAGACAAGTCTGAAATTGGTACAACCAATTGGCTTTTATTCCTGAATGTTTTTTTTTTTTTATAAAAATTTATCCTTACACCCCCGAGAGAATTTGGGGTGTTATTCTATACCTTTGTTTTTAGACTTATTATAGTGTGTATGTAGATATTAGCCATACATGCTTTATGATGTTGTTCAGGAAGTCCTGCACTATTCAGATTTGTCATAGTTTGATGGGTATGATGGGTAAATGCTGACACAGTCTTAAAATCAGCACATTTCTGATGAAAATTGACCATTTGGTATCCATCAGAATGTAGAATAAAATTTTTGATAAATAATTTTTATATATTTCTTTTTTCCTATTTATTACTCTCTAACAGAAAATTTAAAAAAAAAATCTGATTAATTGAAAATGAAGAAATAATGAAGTTTTGGGTCATTTTGAACCAATTTGGACTCATTTTGATTAACTGCTGAGGGACTTTTTGGGAGATAACTACATTTCCCACAATCCCGTAAATGAACATACCATAATTGTAAAATGTAACTGTAACATTTCTGATGAAAATTGACCTGTTTTAGCTTTACCGAGTATAAAAACGTTGAAACTGTAGACATAACTACTAGAAATAGTAAGAACGTACTAAGAATCAGGTCGAGACATTCTATGGCTACTGTACTGTAAAAAAACGGTTAATGCCAAACAGGCGGGAACACTTCTTTATTAATTTGGTATCCATCTGGATATAGAATAAAATCATTTGATGACAAATAATGTATTTTTCTATATTTATTTTTTGCTACTGATTACTCCCTAACATTATAAAATGGAAAACAAAATATTTTCTCAGCAAATGGTTATGAAGAAATAGTGCAGTTCTGAATAATTTTGAGCCAATTTGGACCTGTAAAATGAGCTGGTCTTTCTGGGAGAGAACTACATTTCCCACAATCCCAGTGGGAATCACTGTTCCCCTCCAACACTACTGAAACCACAAGGCTAATATAATTATTTTTGCATTGATGACAAAGGTTTGTGATTAAAAAAATTAAACTGAGAGGAAAAATCAATTTCTGATTTTTTCCTGATACTTATAAATAGACATCACACAACTCTGCTTTATTTGCCAGTGCATAAAGATATACAAATATTATAAGATATGGACTTAATGTAAATTAAAATAAATGACACTTAATATTTGGTTGCATATGCCAAATATTAAGTGGATTAACCCAATAATGTTTGGTTTCTTCATTACAGTTAGAGTTTGGGGATTTTAGGCCACTTTTTGACTTTTGTTCTGTTAGACACAACAGTTAGAATGTCATCTTTAAAAAACAATTATCACTACATGTAAAGGAGTGTCTAACAACTGAATTAAACAAGTGATGACATTTCTCATAGGCATCATGACAAAGTGTGTCCTATTTTAGGGACAGAAGGGTTTACTAATTTATGCCTCTAATTTATGCCCCCACAGAGGGCACCAGGGTGGAGCATGGTGGAGAAAGCACAGGGCTGTGCAGCTCTGTTTTCCTAGTTAGCCTGGGTCGACTTAGGTCGCATTGGCCTAGTCACATATGGCCAGGCCCACAGCACCGGCTCCTTGGTTGTCAAGGGGATAGTTTAATGACAGGGAAAAGTCAAAGAAGAAATCTTTCTTTCTCTCTTTTCCCTTTTAACTCCCTCTCTCTCTGACCACTTCCAGCATCATGCAGGGCCCATAGAAGCTCCATATGGGCCTTTCTGGAGAGCCGTTTTGTTGTTGGCCGTTAGCCTAAAACAATCATGCATGCATAGGCACACACTGATCCCTACGTGTTTGCTTTTAGTCTGTCTTAGAACAAAAACTAGACAATACACAAGTCCCTTCGGGTGTTTGGCAACAAGAACAGAGGCTGGCCTTTTTCTCTTGTTTGTCTCATGTCACACTCATTTGTGGAACTAGTCATCAAAGATTGTAGATGCTACAAGTTTTTGTCATAAGTGCCAACACAGTACTGTTGGGCAAATTTATTCATAAGACAAATAATTCTGATATGACGGTTTCTGAACCTTTGTATTGCAAAGTTTAATAAATAATATACCATTGCATATTTTAGACAAAAGAAGATGATGCATAATGACAGCATTAATTTACATATAGAGCAATCTAGCAGATTTAGCAACTTCGCAATTTGGGTTAAAGACCATGTCAGGGGCCCAGTGGTGTTAGTGCTGACAGTCAACAGACAGCATATACATCACTTTCTCTGCCCTCTCAAAGCAGCCAGCTCACTCCCCCACCAATCCAGAAAACTCTCCTAGCACATGCACGTTTTGTTCTGGAAGCGGGAGAGAAGTAAATATCCACACGATTTCAGAGAGTAATTGGAGATGACAGCAGATGGCTTGGATCCAAAGAAAAACAGCACTGGTTCTGTTATTCTGTGCATAAAAACAGAAGTAAATGTGTAAAAACCCATAAATGACATTCTTCGCGATGTAAATGATCTGTGTGATGTGGGCGCTCACGCTCGCAATGTGGAACATCCATCACTCGCGAGAACATTCCAGTTCAGTCAAATCTTCCCTTTTATTACAGACAAAACTCATATTTTAGCTAATAAATAACGGCTACTCACAATACAGCTACTTGATATTTTAGTGTTTATTCCTGTTGCACATCCATCACATTATTGTGATGAGGCTCTGAATCATGGGCTGGTGATTGTGGGGAATGCAGTTCTCTCCCAGAAAGAGAAATATCGAGATGTATGTTGTGTATAGCAATACAGCTTAAAAATATTGGGAATACAGCTTAAAAATATTACCTGTGACATCTTCATCCATTAGTGAGTCTCTTAAAACAAGGCTGCCACCTCTAGCCCTCATTCATTGCTTATTAATAGATTTTACGCAAGTTGAACCATTTGGATCTATGTAATTTTCATGTCAAGCTAAATCTGGACTTAAACAGTCTAGTAATAGTTAGTAGAGGTCACATACACTTTTAATGTAACAAGTCTGTGAACCACTGGCATTACCAGCCTCCTGATATTCTGCTGACATTAAGTCACAGTTCTTAAAGCACTACAGTAATCACCTGAGGATAGCAATGTGACTTTTTCCCTTTACATCAAGTGTAATCCATGCTCAAACTAATTAAAATCAGGAGGCTGAAACTTCTACTTTCTCTCTTCCATTACTCGCTAAAACGCTCGGTTCAGTTCAAACGTCCCCTTTTTTTTACAGACAAAACACATATTTTACCTGATGAATAACCACAACAACCAGCATTCTACTCACAATACAGTCATTTAATGAGATTTTCCCATACATTTCCCATAGTTTATTCGGGAACACGCGTTTAACGCTTTAATGTGACGTGGCTCCAAGGGGCGCATGGGGGATTTTATACACCAAATTGGTTCAAAATGACCCAAAACTTCAGTATTTCTTCATTTTCCAATTCTATAATGTTTTAGTGTAATCAACAGGAAAGAAAAAATATAGAAAATTTATTGTAAAATTTAAATGTTATTCTATATTCTGATGGGTGCCAAATGGATAGAGAAGTGTTAGAATGTTAAGCCATAGAATGCATAATAAAAACTCTGCAACTCAGCAATAAAACAGACAACATTCTTACTACTTCTAGTAGTTATGTCTACAGTTTCAGCACTTTTATTTGACATAAAGTTAAAAAAAAAAAGTCAGTTTTCATCAGAAATGTGCTTATTTCATAACTGCGTCAGCATTTACACATCAAACTATGACAAATTTGAGTAGCGCAGGACGTCCTGAACACAACAACATAAAGCATGTATGAGCATCTACTCACACACTAGAATACGCCTAAAAACAAAGATATTGTCAATTAATCAACAAAAAAATTGATAGAATATTTGAATACAAAAAGAATCAATAGTTGCAACTCTATCTGCATTCTAAGTCTATTCTTGAGGTTTCTCAGAAGACTCGCCGATTTCTAAGCATCTGCACTGATCTCATTATGACCTTTGTGAATGGTGAACTATGGCACTTTCAACTCTTCACTCTGTAGGCCTTTCCATTGCCGTTGGCTGTCAGTGTTATTTTTCCACAGTTAGAATAATCAAGGTGGCATTCAATTCAACTACTGGAAATAAATTTGTGTCCAAATACTTATGCTGAGTGAGCACCTTTGCAAAGTGAGGAACTAACATGCATGTTTTAGCCTGTATGATAAATGTTAAGAGTGATAATATGATTACTTACAGATTCTACATTTTATCCTGCCATATAAACTCTCCGGTGAAGAAAGCCCATCAGCTCCTCTACTATCTTAGACGCTTAAGGGACTTTAAACTTCCACTCACAAACTTTTACACCTGTACTACAGAGAGTGTCCTGAGGAGGAGTATTACCGTCTGGAATAAACAGGACCATTTGGCTCTCAAGAGAGTGGTTCGCTCATTTGAGAAGGCCATCAGGACAACCCCCACTAACTTGCAGGACATCTACATCAAAACATGTAGGGTTAGAACTAAAAAGATTTCTGGGGATGCTAGCCACCCTAATAATGGATTCTTTTCCTTGTTTAACTTCAGGAAGATGATGGCCAAAACAAACAGAATCTGTCATGAAAGACCGAATGGTTAAAATTCAGGTAATGTGATGTGCAAAAAAGAACATCTTTACATGTTCAAACTAATGATACACCTGACAGCTGAGAACAGATGACTTCCTACAAAGCTATGGGGCAAAAACTAAGGCAAACACTATATCCAACCAGCACATTTACATTCATGGCATTTAGCAGGAAGGCTTAAGTCTGAAGGAATCTGGGGGTTAAAGAACCCAATGGTGATAGTTCTGGCAGTAGCTGTGAGATGGATTTGAAACTATGACCACTTGGCCCATAGAGATGTATCCTACAATTTGGCTGCCACAAGCGAGGTCGTGACAAGCAACCTCACAGTTATCAGCAAAAACGTACCTAATGTTTAGAAACTGTCGCACTGAAAAAGCCACATTCCTTCCTGAATCACACAATTTCTAATATTTTTAATCAGTCTGATTGCTATTTTTTTATATAGAGTTTGGTGCTAATATGACACTTACATTCAGGGGATTCTGTGCTGAAATGTGGTTTACACGCTTTTATAAGAAAACAGGTCTCATACAGCATGATGTAGAGGACTTGCAACCGCAATGACCCATCACTACTTTCTTTAGTTGATGTGAAATGATGAGTCATATAAACCTTGGGAAAGCCCAAACAAAAACAGCAGTGTGGGTTTGTGTGTGTGTGTGTGGAGGGGGGCAGGTGTTGCATGGGACCTGTCAATGCCATCATACTAGTTTCATGGGACCTTCAAGTTCTAAATGGGTCACTGGTCACTTCCTATCCTTTTGCTGTGTAGTGGACAAGCCAAACCCTCAGTCTTAGACACTGCAGTTAGAAGCTTTTCATATAGCTAAAAGAAATAGCTTTCTCTGCGGAAAACGAGATGCGAGCCTCCAAATCTAACCCAACTTTTCTGACCATGACTGTGAATTAAGCAGTGGTTATGTTTTGAGTTTGATCTCGCCATGTAACTTGCAATCTGTTTAGCAATTAGCAGAAGACCTATTAACCACAGGTTTTATCAAGACCACAAGAAAGAAATGACTTTTCAAACAGCTCCTTCTTTGAGGGAGACATATATAAGTATACTGTTTAGTTATGATGATTCAAAAATAAGGAGAGTCCCAGCTTTGTATCTCCATCTCAGTCTGGCACTCCTGAAAGAACAACCCTTCCTCTCTGTCTAGACTTGCTGTGCCTCATGCTTAAGTGCAGTGGTGGTTGTGGTGCAATGGTCACGCAGGGTGTTAAGCCAAAAACCCTCCTAAACTTCACAATACAGCACGTATCACAACGGCATTAATCATTACATACAGATTTACACACTATGCAGATTGATAGTAAATAATAGTAATATTAGTAATCATTTTGCCATCACCACACTTGCCATGGTATCTTACAGAAGAGCTGGATGACATGCCAAAATCCTAGTGCTGAATGCCAATGTAATATGAATGTGATGGAGAAAATTAGTTGATTCATCAGAAACATTTTCGCATATGTGATCTTTATGTGATATTTTACACCTCAGAGCCCAATGCTAAAGTACAGTTTTATACATTTCTGTGTATTAATCTGTAATTTAGATAAATTATACACAGGATTATTAAGATATACTAGGTGTAAAAAGGTTCAAAGGAGGCAGCAACATCCTGCAATCATAAAAGCAATCTTTAAAGCAAAGGACCACCACTTCGCACTCAACCTAGACACAAATTCTAATGAAACTAACGTGAATTCTACAACATTTTCCTTTCTTTAGTAGAATACAAAACATGAGGAAATTATTAATAGAATGTTCTTGTAAGTTTTGAAGTACATTTAATTCAGTTAATTGCAGCAACCAAAATGTTAAAAGAAATGTTTTCTCTTGTTAGGCCAAATCTAAATCAGAACTAGATCCGAAGGCACGTTCAAAAGACTGAAATAAGCCCAACATAATCAATTGGGTAAGTAATGAAATGATGTCAAATTGAGGAGGGATTTACTTAATAAGGGAATGAAAGCTCTGGCAGTTTGTTAATTTGTTTGTTTGGTTGTTATAATTAGGTCTGCCAATTTAGCAGTTCCTCCTTCTAAGCCAAACCAGACTGTCACAGTTAGAGACTATGTCACTGTTTCCAGTTTCCGAAGAAAACACAAACAGCTATGCAGAAGAAAAAGCCTCCAAATCCTTTGCCCCCAAGAGTATACACTGTCAGTCACAAGCACTCCACAACGCTGAGGCTCTCATCTCCAGCCAAAATAAACAAGTCATCAGCGAAAGACCGATTTCACATCCCACCGAATGAGCATGTATCTTGTCACGTTTTGTTCCTCTTCGACAAAGCTGACGCTATTCATGTGAGACCCCAATCCACATTCAATCACCTCACAAATATATAAACAAAATAGTGCAAAAATCAGTATGACGGACTTAAAATAGGCCATGTGCATTTCTTTTTCAGAACACTTTTCTAAAGATGCCATCAAACAAAAATTGAAGAAGAAAAATAAAAGCAAAGCTTTAGGAGGTCAATTTTACCTGACTATAAAAAAAGCTGAAGACTGCAGAGCTAAACAAGAATGAGGTAAGGAGAATAACTTGACATTTTCTAAATGAAACATCCTGGAAGTGAAAAAAGTCAGTACTGCTGACACTGAAGAAACAGAAAAGGTCCGTTTACCGTGGCTGTTATCATAACCAACAAGCTGGTGCGAGAATAAGGAAACTTTTAAATAAAAGGCTACTGCAAACACTGCTCTTCTCACAAGCTCTTTTTTCCTGCTCGTATATCAGCCGTGCCAAGACTAACACAATGAAGGAATTGGGATTTCTGTCCAGTCACCCCAGCATTTCATAAACATACACCAAGTCTCCCTGTCTTAATTCTGTTTTTGGCAGAGAGATCCTGACAAACTCCTTCCTCCACCCAAAGACAAAAATAAGACCATTCAAAACAATCCAAATTCACACTAGTAAATAGCATGCCTTGCCGTCTTGGCATGGGGACCTAAACCCCACTTTGTGCCAAAGAAATGGACCACTTCAAATGGAGGCTAGTGAGACATCCACAAGTCAAGTAAGCAATTTATCAGACCAGAATCTATGCAAGCAGCCGTTTCCAACACTTTTAAACATTTTCACAGCTAAATCAGAACTGACAGACTTCCTGCTACACAGGCACTCAAGCCACTACCACTGCCACCGAAGTACACAACTTCAGCAAAAAAAAATACAACAGGCACATGGCAGTGAACTATGCTTTTTGCAGCTTGCCAAGCTGAGGAGGTGCCAAGCTAAATCATGAAGAAATTCACCGTATCATCCTGTGAGTTCCTTGTGTGGCTGGCACTAAATACGTTGCAAAGGAAAAAACAGTCACAGATACTAAAAAAAACATCCTATTTCAAACCATCCCAGGAAGAAATTTGTAGTGGGATTTCCTTTCAAAAACAAATATTAAAGATTTTATTTACCACAAACACAGCTATATATTTACAAGACAAAGTGAAAAGTAAACCTTGTGCACTCCTGAGACTGTGCAAGTATATTAAACTACAATTAGGCAAATGGATTAAAACTAAAATGTTAACCAAAGATATTATATATTACAAAATATGCAATTGTCTATGTTTTTTTAAGACTATTAAAAAGTGCTAATACCAATTTTGTCTTCCCAAACCCATTCATGTGTGTAACAGCAGCCTTCAAACAGAAGACAGCTGATGCAACTCGTGGCTTTATTACAGAAGTGAACGGGCTTCTCCTTTTCATTCTTTCTCACTTTTCACAAACAAGCAACCATGCTGTCACCGCTCTGAGTTCAAGTCCCGGACCGGAATACAACATTTCGTTGTAGTGCGCTGTGTGCTTTGTTCACAATGACAAATAATCACTCACAATTTTCAGACCTCCACACCAATACTTTCAAACAAAGTTGGGCACACATAGGCCGCTCTTTAAACTGTACACCATCTCCTCCTCTTAACCTTGCTTGCTGACTCCACATCTGTTCCTCTGTCCTTGTTGCCCTCAGTTGTCTTTTCTGTCTTTCTTACTCTCCACTCTGTCAGGCCATTAGGGAAGCGCAATTCCTTTTTAGGGAACAATTCATTTTTTAAAAGTGACTCACCTCTCCTTTGCAGGGGAAAAGTCAGGCTTTAAACACACATGCACATACCTCTTGATATATCTGGGAGACACTTCCATTGACTCCCATAATTACTACTGTAGATGAAAATAATACTACAGCAACATGACTCATATGTTAAACTCAGTAACCAAATTCAAACATTTTCTCAGTTATGTTTGTCACAAAACCTTTTTCTTGAAAAACATCAAATAGAGAAATATTCTCACAAAGCGACAAAAACCAACAAATCAAGTTTTTCTGTCTTTTAAGGAACAATTGGGACCTTACTGACCACACACACACCCCTCACTGACCAAATGAAGCATTTATATTTCTGTTAT